>CM029550.1:18131563-18649551 GCA_017141385.1 Sogatella furcifera | reverse complement strand
AATCTTTGTTATTAAAATCTTTGTTATTAAAATGCAGAAACTCAACTCTCTCCTCCGCCTTGAACTTATGATCATTTGCTATCAATTGTTTGTCAGTTAAAATTCCCATTACATCTATCCTAATCTTTGATATGCTCTTTTACACTAATTTGAAACTTCTATGTGTCTGTCAAACATACGTTGCATTACAATCCCCGTGTTTTTGGACCTTCTAAATTCTAAAATAACCTTTTCGAATCAAATTAATTGTGAACATATTCAAGAAATTCAACCATGTTTCCTACTAAACAAGGTTATGTCGGCGAGGTGGAACACCTTTGGGTCTCTCCACCAAATAAAGCCATAAGCTAATAATAATAATAATAATAATTACAATCCCCACATTAATGTTTATAAACCCCACTCCTGTTTCATACATCAATTTTGTCTCTACTCTACAGCTAAATAGACTATTCAAAATCCAAATATGACAAGTGATTCTATTTAATCAGAAAAATAGGCGTCTTCCCACTATAGTTCTATTGGTAGTTGATGGAAGGTGAGATTAACTTTTAAATCTCAAGCATAAGTTGAGCTTAATAAGACAGTATGTACTATATTATTACGTAACACTGATACAGGGTGGGGCAGAGCCGACTGACGAGTTTTTGAAGGGTTATAAATGAAGAACCGAACGACTTAGAATCGAAAAACGGTTCAGCTCATTAAATTCAGCGTGAAATATAGTTTTTATTGATAATATTTTTTTATATCAGTTGAATGGCGGCCATTAGCAGCTATAAACTAATGTAGCCGATTTTTGAAATTTTCAACCCCATTTTGGCAAAGTGCAATTGGTAGGGCCTGGATCTCTTCTCTAAATAATTGCTCTCTTAGGTCTTCTGAGGTGTGTAGGCAAGATTTGAAAACTCTATGATAGTCCCATAGAAAAAATCGCATACACTTCGCATCGGGTGAGCGTACCGGCCACCTCACATCCCCCCTCACTGAGAATTGCCCTGGTAACAATTTTCTCAACAGTACCACTGAAATGCGCGCTGTGTAGGTTGCAGCCTCGTCCTGCTGAAACCATGTTTCCCACAAGTCTTGTTCCTCAGCAAGTTCCTCCTGAGGCGTAGAAAAGTTTTTAACATTGCAACAACGCTCGGAGGTGATATCGACGGTGATGACAACATGAGGGGGAACTTGAGGTGGCCGGTACGCTCACCCGATGCGAAGTGTAGCGATTTTTTCCATGGGGCTACCTTAAATATAAAGTTCACAAATCTTGCCTTCACACCTTGGAAGAATTGAAAGAGAAATCCAGGCGTAGCCTACCAATCGCACTGAGCCAAAATGAGTTTGAAAACTTCAAAAAATGGCTATATCAGTGTATCGCTGCTGATGGTCGCCATTTAAATGATGAAATTTTCAAAAATATTAACAATAAAAACTACATTTCACACTGAATTGAATGAGCCAAACCATTTTTTCCTAAGTCGTTCGGTTCATTTTTATTACCCCTCCACCCTGTACTTCTAGCTAGATCTCCAACACACATTCCGAATATACTTGAGCTCAACACTCCAGCATGTCAATTGCAGCAATGGGAATTACATTGATTCTAATCTTTGATTTGTTCTTCTACCCTAATTTTGAAACGTCTACCTGTTTGACCAACATAGGTTGTATTAAAATTCCCACATTTAAACTCAAACATCACTGCTATCCCATTCATCAATTTTGTCTTTACTACAGCTTAATAGACTTCAAAATCGATATAGTTCTGAAAGCAACATGAAACCCATTCTTTTTCAATTCTCCACCTATCAGATCAGAAACGAAGCTTGAAAATTGAACCGTTACCCAAATCTCAGCCAAAAACAAACCTTGAATCAACCACTATCACCATGATTCCCTCATACCCATTTTCTACATATTTGTTTGATTGTACTCATCTCCTTATCAAAATCATCATGGCTCATAGGTATTGTTGACGCACATATACAGGGTGTTTCAGGAGGAATGTGCAATACTTCTCAGGCTGATTCCTTACACCAAGTAGACAAAAAAGTTCCATGGGACCAACCCCCAAAATCGCTTTGTTACCGAGATAACAATGGCAGAAAATTGAAATTTTTTAAATATATTAATTTTTCTAATTTTTTAGAGGCTTTAGTGAGGTTCTAAAGCTTGTTAAGAACTTTAAGCTTGTGAGAAATGGGAAGACAGGAATGATAAGGGATGATAACATTAGTATAAGTTTGTTTTTTCCGATTATAGAGAACTTATGAAATCTGTAGGCTACTATGATCTATTTTAAAATCTATAAAATTCAATACACATTCCTGTTCTACTTCTACAGTGAATTTGATCTTCCGATGCAATTAGTCTTATGAAATTTGAAATAGAAAACTTATGAAACCCTGTACTATGATCTATTTTAAAATCTAGTGAAATTCAATACACATTCCTGTTCTACTTCTACAGTGAATTTGATCTTCCGATGCAACTAGTTATATGAAATTTGGGTTGACCAAAAAGTCTAGGAGGATATGGATTCATGACTGATAGATACTTGGTTTCTTTCTAATCAAACAATTTAGTGGCTGTTGCTAACTTTCTTTTGATTAATCTTAGTAATAGGATTGGAGTTGATCTCGATAAAATTGTTATCGGAAATGAAATTGCCCAATTATTCGTTCTTATCCATAATTACTTTAGTGCATCCTTTATCAGCTTTAAAAATCATAAGGTTGTTGGTTTTAACCTGATTCGTATTTTTTACCATGTGAAACCGTGTATTATACTTCACAACAAAATGTTTTTTTTACTGTTCAGGACGTTTTGTAAATTGCAAGTGACGTAAATCTGTGGCATTCATAAATGATTATTATTTTTGACTCCACAGAAGTGACATAGTAAGCTTATACAAAATTGATTATTTGAAAAGTTATATTGATGGAACTAATTTAATCATAACTGCTCAAGCCACATGAAAATTCATTGAAATTCCATAATTATAAATATAATTATAAATATAATTATATAAGATAGATAATTCAGTAGGCTATATAAATGGAAGAACAAATACTAGTTTCCTGAATTCTTGTTTACCTTGAACGATGGTACTTTCAATGATTCATGTTGAATAATTTTTTTGAATTTGCTTTATAGAAGCTGGAGAGGGAGGTACAGAAATCGTACTTAAACTCCGCCTGTCTTCAAACTGCCAAGATGTCAAACTACCTGTTTACACAAATGATACAATCGGAACAGCAAAGAAAAAATTACAGGTATTTACCATTTTCTGTCTATTATTACCAGATACCACTGATCTTTAAAAAAAATCACTCAAATAATGGTGTTTTTCACTAATTCAATTCTACCACAATTATTTTTATACTAGTGGGAACTAGTAAGTTTCCTACTATACTTATAGTAGTAAGACCTACTTTTATTCTCATTTGATCGTTTTCAATGTAAAAAATCTCAAGTTATCGAAATTTACTTTTCTTAAGCTTGATATCAATTGATTCTGAACGCGCTTATATCCAGTATCAATCGAATTTCTACATGTATCTGCCCTATTCAGAATAAAATTCTATATGGAATTATAATTGGAATTCAAATTCAATTTAGAGTTGAAATGAGAATTAGATATGGTCTGTCCAAGCAAAGAAGAGGGAAAATGACTCCAGCTTGGTCAATATTTGTTCAAGAATAAATGTGATCCTAATAGTGGTTTAATTTGTTTCCTACAATTTGAGATCAAATTGATGATTTTTGAACCAATATTTACCGAACTTGAGTCCCATCTTGCTAGAGGTTCTTCTTTGCTTGTACTATGATACCATACGATGCTTTTACAAACCCTTTAATTGGATTTTTTATCTAATGAGCTTGTTTTTACAGAAAAATATATTTCAGTACCGTATGTAGATTATGGAAATTAGTTCAATGATTCTAATACTCACTGTATTTGAAGTTTAGTTATTTATATACATACCAAATATGCAAGATTGGGCGCTTTTTTACTCTTGTTTGGACTGTCATGTAGTGTAATAACTATCGAAAACCTGCTGGTATAGGTATAACTGGTGCCAAAAAAACTGGCGGTTGGCAAATGCCTATTGTAATAAAGTTGTTTGTAGTCTTGAATATTTTCAAGTTGACAAATGAATTTGTTATTGATTTCAGAGCCAAGAGGGGTTGGAGCCTTCACGACAGAGGTGGTTTTTCGGAGGTAAGTTGTTAGGAGACAAATTGCACATCGATGAAGCCAAGGTGATGCCGGGCTATGTGATACAAGTTATTGTCAATCCTGAACAAATGTCTCGCATCGACAGTTGAATATAATATATTTTATAATTATTATTAATCATGTTATCAATTATATTAATTATTGTAATCTTGTATATTTTAAATATGGAATATTTGTTTAGTATAATTATACGTATCCAGACTATTTGTTCAACTTGGCTGTTTGTTGTCTTTCGAACCACTCGTCAAGTTTGGTTTTGGAGTATTCCAGGTTGGACATGCTACAAACATTTTATAGAATCGAAATCGAAAGACTAATATAATTATGTATAGAGTTTACTTATAGGTCTGGCATACTGTTCTTATAATTATAATTATTATTATTATCATTTCTTACATCACATGTAAATTTACCGTTGTTGGCAGTTATTTTTAATTTTTAGATTTTAACTTATTGTATTCTTTTCTATCAATCGGGTTTTATATCATAATTTATATTATCATTCATCAGTCTCACTTCCAAATGCCAAGTGATATTTCACATTCAATACTGATCATCGGGAGGGAGAGGAAGACATTTCAAGTCTCTACACCAATTGGAATTGATATTCATGTGCATAACTTGATTTTGGGGACTTTTTTGTTCCATTTTGTGATTATACTCGAAACATTAGCCATAAAGAATGATATATGGAACATTTATAATATGATTAGACAATTATAAAATAATGAATGTTTGGTACAAATGCTAGGGTTTCAACTTTTTAATATTAGTATATTGATGATATTGGAATACCACAATAATTGGTCCTGAAAGTAAATACTGTAATTGGAGAATGTATTTTTTATAGCTTTAAAATGTAAAATATACAATTTCGCTTTTTTGTATGATTTATACAGGTTGAACCATATTGTAAGTAGACAGTTTTCAGTACATTGAAAAACAAACTTTCATAGTAATAAGTAATATCATTTTGGAAATTTAATTTGTTTTATTGATAGGTTATACAATTTTGTATTGATTTGAGTCGAGTACTTTTATAAAGTTATGAAAATTAACAATAAATTCGGATAATATGTGGCTGATGACTATTCTTTAAGTTCCTATGATAGCTTCTATCATTTACATTAATCATTGCCGATCAGTTGATTTTGTCTTGAACAGTCAGGATCTCAACATATCTCGAGATATTGCTACATCTCTGACATTCATATTAAACTGCTTTGAAATAGAATTTAAGTTATTTAACAGGTACTGCCTCGTATGATTTCTTGATTAATGTTTTCCCTTAGATTTCTTAATTTATAGTATTTAAAACAGCACTCAATTCCAGGCGCATCAATCTATATAGACTGATATAAATAAAATTATGTTCTTTTCTAGATGAATACAGTTGCCGGAAATGTAATTAAGCACGGAAAAATTTGATAGTATAGCTTTAGATGCGGTGTATACTTTTCACCGTTGTATGGGATGCAATCGAGCAGCCTTCTTTGAAAAGTGTAGCTGTTCTTTACTAAACTCGTGATTCATAATTTGTAAGTAACTCATATTCAGTTATCAATATTTTTCAAGAATATTTGAACTAGAAAAATCACGAATATTTGAACTGGAGAACCTCATAATTAATTGGTATGAAACTCATTAGAACTGATTGAAACCATAAAATTTATCCTTAGGCTAATTATTCTTAATGTCATGCTGCATAGGTGATATGCTATAGGAAAGGTAACTCAAACCTGGTTATTGTAACTGATCTAGATTTCTTTTGCATTTTTCTGGTCAATTATACTAAAATATGTCATTTCAATAATAGTCGGCAATGGCCAGCTCTAGAACTAAGCCTATTCGCTGTGTGCAAGTGGATGGAAAGGATATTTTTGGCGACCGAGGCGCTATTGGCGGATCATTTCGGCAAAAAATTGAGAGAATTAACATTGGAGGAGATAGGGCTAAACCTAAAATAATGTCCTGGAGAATTTGTTGTGTTCCGGATTGTAAAAATAAAACACGCAATGGAATTTTCAAGTTCTACACTTTTCCAGTTGCCATACATAAGTTTCATCAATAAAAAGAATGGTTCACTGCATTGAATAAATATTGATAGGTGAAGCTAACCTTATTGTTTTGTTTACGTGCAAAAGAATTTTTCGATCAAGTAGGACCATGGAGTGCTCCATTCTAACCTGTACATCAGGTAATGTACATGAATAGTTTTTATGTTAGTTAATCTAATAAGCTGTTATTATCAACGGAAAAACTCTATTAATTATGTTTTAATAAGGAATATTCATATCATTCAATTTTTCAAATATATGTGAGCTTGTGCCAATTTTTCATTTTCATGTAAGATAACTTATCAGCTGTTATCTCAAAGTTTTTGTCGACTCTCAAACACATCTGTTTGTGGTTGTCTGCTCTCGAATACTTGAAAACTAGGATTTTTCCAATATAATGAGCTATAATACTATCAATAACTAACATTCCTATCCTAAATATCATGTTCTAATTACTGAGAAATGCATGAAGCATCAAATAATACCATTCTGATTATAAATGCGTTTTTCCCATTTAGCGCTATGCTTTGTATGCTAAAGCGCGTATAAAAGTACATACGATAATCCACCAGAGCCGCAGCACGGTAGATGCTCATAGCGAATAGGCTAACTCACGAACTACAGTTGTCATAACTGCCACGCAATTGTAATTGACGGTCGATAAGTGCACACGTTTAGTAAAAATTTATTAGCAGGATGGTGACGGTCAGCTTCACGTACATGTAGGCTATGTGGTTGCTGCAACTGTTACTCGTGTGTCAAAGCTGATTCAATAATATTCGGTCACTTTAAGGCTGAGGCCGCACTGCCGGTGGGTAGAGCGTGGAGGGTGGGGGGTAGTTGGTAAATCTATAGAACATGCACACCATCCACACTAATACATTGTATGAATGGTATGACGTCATATTGTTTTTTGAGGTTATGTTGTCCATATTTAAGAATTTCAAGATGGCGGCTGAAAACATACTAATCATACGATGTATTACTGTGGTTGGTGTGTATGTTCTATAGATTTACCAACTACCCTCCACCCTCCACGCTCTACCCACCGGCAGTGCGGCCTCAGCCTTAGGGATTAAAGTAGCCTTTACTACAAAGATATGGGTAGGCTCTCAACATCTCAAACATTTATGGGTACTGTATTTGAAGACACAATTTATTAGTCAATCATTGTTGAACATTTTATTCTGAAAAATTAATACAAATATATACAAAAACTTAAATTAGTTATATTATACCGTAATATAATGTGTATATAACAGTAGTAAAAATCGCTCTCTTGATTTTATGCAATCTAAATTTCTGTGGTAAAGCATATTTCATCCACAAAAGAAAAGTACATTAAAGTTTGATTGGAATTCGTGATATGGTAGTCTAATCCACAAAAGACTCATGGGACAAACCGAAAAATTCAAGAAAATTAGATGAAGATTATACTTCATATAATTGAAACACATTTTTCTCATTCCATTTTTACTAACAGCTTCATAGAGTTGAAATTCTACCTCTTCCAATCTGAGATCAATATACTAGCTTATACAATCACTTTCATTTTGATTCTTTATTATTGATTATGAATGGATAATTTGATGAAATTGAGTTATCGAATCACGACGCATGGTGTGCAAGCTTCTTTATCCACAATAAAATTCGGGTGGCATCTGTAGCAGTTGCCGGGAATAATGTTCTGAAAAGTCATAGGGTGATGCTTGGTGCTTGCAGGTCTCTGTATTGTGATGGTTATCGGTGTCACTTGGCTGTCCATCGGTATCTGCTCCTTGTCGTTGTCTGGGATGAAGAACACGTGCCTGGGATCTTGAATTTTCAGTTTGAACAGCTCCAGTGAACTTCCCACGGGATCGGCGTCGTCAAACGGTGGGGCATCGAGTTCTGAGTTGAGGCCTTCAAGTGGTGGTTCTATGTCTTTCGATAATGAATTTATTTCCGATACGAAGTTGCCTGCAGACACTTTGGAATTCTGACGATAAGAATTATTATTTGTGTTGATGAAAGTAGAATCGTCAGGGATGAATACTTTCAAAAATTGATTGTAGTTTGTGGTATCAGTAGTGTTGTTCTCGAGTGGAGAAGAATCTGGCACGAAAACTTTCAAAAAATTATTGTATTCATTAGTAGAGTTGACGTTATTCGTTGCTGTGTTACCTTGTGGTAATTTATTGGTCTCTTCTTCATCGGGTACGAATCTTCTAATAAAATTATTGTAAGTGTTCTCATTGATAACTGTAGTGGGCTTTTCAGTGTTTTGTGGGAAATTACTAATCGAAGATGCTTGCGCTAGATTTTTATTGTTTGATAAATTATTATTTTGGAATGGCGCAGAAGTGAATTTCTGGGGTATTTGGTTTTGTGAAACTTGTTGTTGATTGGTGGATGGTAATGGTGAGATATGAAATTGTGGCTGGGTTGTGAAATGAGCCACTGTGTGCTGGTTATTTGGATGGAATGATGACGGTTGTGTAGAGGGCGGGACCAGTGTATTCGTTCGTACATTGAAGGGTGCTGGTGTACTTTGAGTTATCCTTTGTTCATTGAATTTAATTGACCTCACTGTTGTTGTAGAAAATGTTTGCTGAGGCTGGAAAGAATTGAAATTTTGATTAAAATTATTATTTTGCTGGAAAGGTATAGGCTTGATAGTGGTTGTTGGTGTATGTGATACTCTTTGTTGATTAAATTGATTTGGCCTTACAGTGGTAGAAACTGTTTGTGCCTTGAACGAATTGAAATGATTTTGATTGAAGCTATTTTTTTGAAATGATCCCAAAGTCGCAGTGGAAGTGGGAAATTGATAAGGCCTGACTGTTGTTGAAACAGGTTGTTGTGTTTGGAATTGATTGAAATTGTTTTGATTATAGCTGTTTTGTTGGAATGATCCTGAAGTTGTGCTTGAAGTGGAAAATTGGTTGGTATATTTTCCCAACTGCTGAGGATTGAAATTCTGTTGGTTTGTAGACTTCTGGCCAGCGAAATTATCTGTAAAGTGGTTATCCATTCTAGGCCTCTGGAAATTTGAGAACGCTCCTGGTGTAGGATGTACATATTCACTCGCTGCCATTTGTAAGCTGTTACCGTTGTTTGATGAAGTTTGCCTTGCTTGCTGAAGTCTTTGTAGCTCATCTGGGTTTAGCAAATTTTCCAAATCCTTTCCTGAAAATGAAAAAAAACTAAATTTCAGAATATTTAACGTTTTAAATCACAATATTCAGGTTTGATTTCACCATTTTATATCAATGAAGCTTATAAAATGGTCATCCGTTTACCTAATAATTAGCTAAAAAATAAACATTTTCCTTCGTCCATTATTGGGCTAGAGGTTGACTTATCAGTCCCATTTTCAAATCCTATTGGATTAAAATGCTTGAAATTTTATAAATTATAAATTTCAATTGATTTGAAAGAATGATAATGAATTATTGAAAAAATAAATTGAGCACAAGAATTGTGTTTTTAAAAGAGACGTGGTCTTTTTGAACATTAGATAAAAACAGTAAAAATACGAATTGGATCAAGAGGCAGAGTCCGGGTAATAGTAATATCATCACAATTTAAACTCAGCATAAGCTTTTTCAAAGAGCAACTTTTGGTGAAAATGTTGAAAGTCCGATGAAAGGTTAACCTTCGGTACTGTAAAGAAAATGAAACATTTCATGAATAATCTGAATTTATTGTAGCCTATAATTCAGTTAAAGAAGCTTATTTGTTACTAACCATGATAATATATATTGATGTGCTCGGATTCATCTACAAATGGCTTGTCTCTCTGACCTATCAAAAGATTTGCACTGAAATGCTGCTCCGACCTACTGCAGTTCACTTGGTACCTGGATAAAAAGAAAAAATACAAGAATATGATTTTGAGAAACTTGAAATAGTTTTAAATATCAATGAAATATCCAGTTCAGTGAATTGACATGAAATTGAGGATGAAATATTTAAGAGTGGGCAGTATTAGGCCATTTGCCGAATAGCAGAATCAAGCCCCATAAGAACAATGTTATTTTTATCAATGTCTTGGAGCAAATAGAGCCTCTATTTATGGACAGAATTTCACGTTCTTTATATCATTGGAAAGAGAATTCAATTCTCCAGGGGGTTGATATTTCACTTTTTTGATAATAAGTTCATTTTAATAATTATTGTATAATTAATTAACTATAAAAGTATTGAACATTAATTATTGAAATAAACTTGAAAATAAAAAAGGAGAATTGAATTCTCCTTTCAATGATATAAAGAACGTGAAATTCTGCCCATAAATAGAGGCTCTATCTGCTCCAAGAGATTGGTAGAAATTACCTTGTTCTTATGGGCCATAATTCTGCCGTTCGGCAGTGAGCCGTCCCCTAACATCCATCCTTAAAACTGATTCATTAAAAAAAACTTGTAATTTTTTAAATGATCACACAGCACTGTCATTGGTCGAATATCATTGACATTGACACAATAAAAATTATTCATTTATTTATTTATTAATATAATGACAAAGATACATTGGGAAGAAAGAACAGGCATAGCCCTTGTTATTTCTACCACAATTTATGTTAAAATAAATAAAATAAAATAAATAGAATTTTATTGCCATTCAACTTTACAGTTACAGACAACGTCAATCAGTTAAGCTACAAGTCAAACATTATCACAGCCATAAAAATGTAGTCATAATTATAATAATAATAATAATAACAGCAACAAAAATAATAATATAAAAATATGTACTTATAATACTTGAACCATTTGTATCAATAATCAGGGTTTAATATTCTCATATATCTCATAGAATAATATTTTGAGATTCAAAAAACTCATTAACACAGTAAAATGGATTTTTAATAAGCCAACTGTACAACTTTTTTTTAAAAACTGGAATTGGGGCTGTCATCAATTCTGGTGGCAATTTATTGAACATTCTTACACCAACAACATCATAGCTATTCCGCGATCTACCCAGCCTGCAAAAAGGTGTATCAATAGTTCCATTACTCCTAGTGTTGTGAGAGTGTATATTCCTTCTCAGGTGATGATGAGATAGATTGTTCTTTGTGTGTGTGAGAGCAATATATATGTTAAGGTTTATTACGGTCAATATCCTAGTTTCAATAAATAATGGTTTACAGTGAGCCAATCTGTCAGAGTTTGTTATTATTCTTATAACCTTTTTCTGTATTAAAAGGACATCCTGCATATGTGCGCTATTTCCCCAGAGTAGAAGCCCATATAAAACTATGCTTTGAAAGAACGCAAAGTATGCATACCTTACATATGCATTGGGGACGTAGCTCATCAAGTTTCTCAACAAGTACACAACTCTGGACAATTTAACACTGATATATTTAATATGTGGCTCCCATGTCAATTTTCTATCTATGTAAACACCCAAAAACTTTACGCTACCAGCATCCAAATTGCTCTCTACAGGTGGATTTCTCAAACTAAAAAGATTTTCTTGGGTTTTACTCTCATTGAGCAAAAATCCATTAGCTCTAAACCAAATTGAGACCTGGGATAAGCTATTCTCAGCAATGGTTTGAAGGGCATCAAAGTCTGCGCTAACATTAAAAAACGTCGCATCGTCCGCGTAGAGTATGGAATTGGTGTTCACACAGAGTGGCAAATCATTTATCATTAGAATAAATAATAAAGGCCCCAAAACTGACCCCTGTAGCACACCGCACTTTATTTCATTAACCTGTGATCTCTCTTGTCCAATACTCACTATTTGTCTACGATCGCTAAGGAATGATTCAAAAATGTTTCCAACCTTTCTTTCTATAATGCCATAATAAACTAGCTTATTCAGAAGCACATCATGATCTACACAATCGAATGCTCGACTGAGGTCACATAAGGTGGCCTGAGCATAATTTTTCTCCTCGAAAGCCCTAAGGACCTGCTTAATCATGCAATCGACTGAATGGGTAGTAGATTTCCCCTTTCTGAACCCAAACTGTGCTTCTGAGAGTATATTGTGTTCTTCCAAGTAATCGCAGACTTGGTTATGGATAACAGATTCTAAGACTTTAGATAATATTGGAGTAAGAGATATTGGACGGTAACTAGATGCACAATTCTTTTCACCCTTCTTATAAATAGGAACAACTCTAGACAATTTTAGCACACCTGGGAATACACTCTCAATCAAACACCTGTTTATACAATGAGTAAGAGGAATTACTATACAACTGATAATTTTTTTCAGTGTATTTCTAGAGAGACCATAAATATCTAAACTGTCTGAGGATTTCAAATTCTTAACTACTTTTAGAATTGTTTCTGGGGTAACTTCCTTGAAAATGAAATTTTCCCTTAGAGGATGATTATTGCCAAACAAAGTTAAAAGCTCTATTGCCGTCTCACGAGGCCTTACAATGCTATCACAGATTTCATTAATAGATTGTACACAAAAATTATTAAATTCATTTGGAGATATTTTAATTGACTCTTTATGTTTATTCTTGGCAACAGAATTTATTACATTCCATGCTTTTTTGCATTTATTACTCGAAGACTGGATACTTAACAAGTTATTTTCTCTCTTAGCATTATTCACAGCACTCTTATAATTTCTTCTAGATGTTAAGTACCTTGATTTCATTTCATCTGTTCTATGAATTCTATAGATCTCTAAATGAAATTGCAATTCCCTTTTCATATTTGCAAGTTGAGGAGTGTACCATACATTATTATTTTTAACATTAGGCCTACGTACATTAGGATTTATCTTAATCTTATGCATAGGAATATTTGTTTCAAATAAATTAATTATTACATTGAAAAATTTATCAAAGAGTAAATCAGCTGAGCAATGTCTATTATTATTAATTAATTTCTCCCAGTCATGATTATTGAGTGCATTTTTAAAATTTAGAAATTTAATTTGTGTCATTGGTCTTGTGATAACAAACTTCGGCTCTCTATACTCAATACTTGATGAGATTGAGTTCACTCTATTTATTTTCAACCAGACTGAATCATGATCCGAGAAAGCAAAACAAGTTACATTTTCAGAACGAATTACATTTTTATCTATATTTGTGAATATATTGTCTAGACAAGCAATCCCTCTAGTTGGCTTACGGTTAGTGAAGTTAAAGTTGAATTGTCTTAACAGATTCTTAAATTCTTTTGTCCAGCGTGTTTCTTTTGTTATATCGAAAGCAGCATTTATGTCTCCGCCCAATATTACACTGTACTTTCTCCATTGAGGCTCCAAAAATAAATGGAGCACATCCTCCAATTTCTCCAAAATATTTTTGGATCCCCGTTGGGTGATCGATAAAGGGCTATAACAATAATTTTTAGATCTTTAAAATAAACACCTGTTGCTTCAAATTGGAGCTCACTACACACCGAAGCTAGATCCAATTTACTACAACTATTCACTAATTCTCTCTTAATATAAATTGCAACACCACCATGGATATGATCTTTTCTGTTGAAACTATTTACAAGTTGGAAATCATCTAATTTATGAAACTGGATCTCATCTTCCCGGCACCAGTGCTCACTTAAACACAATAAATCAAACATATTATCATTTGAAAACTCGTTTAAAACTACATGTTTCTCTCCAAATCCCTGAATATTGAGATATCCAACTTTAAATTTTGTTGTATTTGGAATATTATCAATATGATTACAATTTATCGGTACATTTAAATCACTAGAAGATGAAGCGCTATGTGCAGCTTGAATATTTACATGAGAAGAGTCGGTTACGTGATAGCTGTTGGATCCATATCTAAAAAATAATTTGACTGGTACTTTACAGGAATAGATTCAGACATTTTCTTCTCTAAAGCTAACTTTTTTACTACCTCAACAATTCTGTTACAAACGTATCTTTTTCCTAATGAGTTCAGATGAAGGCCATGTGAAGTGTGGAACCTTCTCCCTATGTTCGTAATGTTCACAAAGGTAACAGTCTTGAAATATTTACAAACATTTAAGTTCTCTTTATTAGCCTTTCGAATTTCTTCATTGACGACAGACCAACTAGGCAAATCATATCTATGAGGCACGGAGAACACAATCACGTTTGACGCCCGTCGATTCTGGAGATCTCTCAGTTTCTCTCTAAGAGAAGTGTGAAGTACCTTTCTCTCGTTGCAGGCAATATCATTTGTACCACCCAGGATCACAGTGACATCATTTTTGTCCAGCTCACCAGACTCCACAGCTATTTCCTTGAATTTAGCTCCGGGTTTAATCATACTAGTGAATTTATGATTTTTGTCGTTGAAATATCTGTAAACGTCTCTTCCTTGGCTATCTGCATAAAGTCTAACGTTCATTGACCTTGGTTTCATACGCATTGTTTGTGCTCTTGATGAATTGGACTGAGATGAAGACCGAAACACTCGCGATTGATTGTGGTTAACTTCCCCAGCATGAGCAATGTATTGTGAATCACAAACTTCCAGTACTGAAAATCTGTTCTCACCACAAACAGATGGATTAGGAGCGCGATTTTTTGGTTTGTTAGGACGCTTAGGTGTAATAAACTCGTCATCATCATTTGTCATTTGTGAAGAATGAGAATATTTCTCACAGTCGGATCTTAGTATGCTTATTATAGCATTCTTGTCATCTATTTCCTTCTTTAATGATATCTGACTGAGTTTTAAATTTTCAATTTGCATTTTCAGACTATTTATTTCATCCTCAGCCAACTCCTCGCTATGTATTGAGTCTTCAAAATCTATTTTCCTTTTATCTTTTTCTGATTTCAAGGAAGTCAACAAAATTTTATTTTCTTCTGCCATGTCATTAATACATTTTTTCAAATCATCATTCACTTTCATGGATGCATCATATTTATTCAATAGTAAAGTGATTTCAGGTACTAGGTCAACAATTGCATTGCTTGAGTATTCATTGCTTATCACAGAAAGCAGCCCATGGAGAGCAATAGCAGTATCCGCCACTTCGTCATTAATTAAATCATTCCTGATATTATTTAAATGTTGCTGTGCTATATCATCCGTTTTATCACATCTACTTCTTGTTCTTTTCATTATGTATTCTTTACTTTTTATCAATGTTAATATTTTACTATTGAGAAAGGAAGTATAGAGAAAGGTTTCGATGTTATGCCCAGAGAGCTATCAAGGCAGGTGAGAAAAGGTAGCTCTTGGAAGACAGGAAAGGTGAGAATTCATTGGGAAAAATTCATTAACATTTATCGTAATAACAGCAAAAAACAATTCTCTTTGAATTTGATGGTGTAAAGTAGATATCAGAATAACAAAAGTCGAACCGTCAATAATTGCGATAAAGAGCTCAGTTGTTTAAGAAGAAATAACAATAAAGAAAAAGATACCGGTTCCTCCCGAAAATACTTTAGATAAGATAATAATATATTGTTCAGTAGGTCAGTTGAGCGTCGATATAGTAAGCATCAATACAATATAAAGAAACATGCTATAACGGAACTGAAATTTCTATCAATGGTTCAATAATTTGCTCCTAGATGGAGTTCCGCACTAACAATATGCTTGTCACCGACACAACAACCCTCGATCAGCCTCCCTCACGACGAGGTCAATTCGTCATTCTATCGTTGGTACTATCGGAGTCCAAAGTACATTCCTCCTTGGAATATTGTATTGGACTGTATACCAGACGAAAAGAAATGGCTGATTTCAGTAACGACAAGAGAGAAGTAAGGCTACGAAAAACCGCTTGCTACTCACAGGTGTAATTGTTGCAGACGTTATTCAGAGTCGGTTCTGTGACAAGATGATAATGGAGCCCATATAACACAAAATAACTCAATTTTAGAACAGTTAATCAACTAATTAAAATAATTTTTCGAGAGCTGACAATTCAGAACCTTTTCAACTGCAACCAGTGTTGCCAACCAATGTTATTATTTTGTAACTCTTGGCAATCCCTCCTCGTATAGCAAAGCCTAAAATGCTAAAAGGTCATTCCTCCCACAATTTGATCACTTATAAAACAGTTTTATTTGAATTGAGATGATTCCAGAATAAGATGGTTTACTCCAGAAAATTATTTCTATTTTTTATATCCCTCTTATTATAATTCTCTTTGCAAATATTACGAATATTAACAGGCGTGTCTTATATTGTGTTAAGACTATTATCAGGAACTGTTTGTAATTATCAACTATTGACTCAATTAATCTTGAAAAAAGATTGTTTCAATAATTTTTACTGACCAGTGGGCGCATATCAACATTCGCTGCTGAAAAAGAGTCGTATTGGGACATCTGTAGCTGAACTGAGTGCCTCCTTCCGAACACATGTGATACACCTGGAAATAGTAGAATATACGGTCAAAATTACACTATTACAATGTGCGTGCATACTTGTGAGCCTCTCATGAACATGAATTACTCTCCTGTACAGGGTGTCCTACGAAGTTTGCATCAGCAGGCAACCATAGGTTCTACATACAATGTCCAACACTAAATTTCCAGTAAAATTTTCTTCTCGCCACTTCGTTTTCGTGATACTGTGTATTGATTTTTCGATAGTCATGAAATAGTCCCACTTATTGTCATTGAACCATCACTCTCAAAAACCATCAGTCAGAATCCAATTCTAAGGAAATCGTTGGAAAGAGGACAAAATCTCACATTGATTTGATGTACGGTACTACACATGTCAAAGTTGATTTTTGAGCATGTTTTAGCGGTGAAAGTTGAAAAAGAGTGATTTACCAGGTTTCCTCCAAAATTTCAAACAGATTTTTCTCTATTATTTTCCAGGGTTAAAATTATTTTCCATAACGCAAAAATTCCTTCTTATGTGGTCTTTAAAATGTGATGAAATCCAGGGGTCTAGCTCAACCCCTGAGTCAGAATTTCTGTTTGAATTAACTCGTTTTTCGGCAATAAAGCATATTGCTGAGGTTATAACCCTAGGAACTTTTTTAGTATTATTGAATTGTAATAATATTCAATTTGATAACGTTGTGTCTAGTGGATTAGGAATTAGGACAAAAAAGACTGTTTTCAAAGTATACTTTGAAAATGTTTAATAATCTTGAATTTAACCAAAATATAATATTGCTAGAAGTTTGTTCAGAATTATAGGTGGATGCTAAGGGCTAACACATTTAAAATACCGTCTGTAGGCATCGGCTGGATTACAAGTAGCATCAGCACGAAGCGCTACTATCTTTGCCATTGCCAAATGCGTCACCCAACACGACGGCAGCGCCAATGCACTGATTTTGAATTTTTATCTGAAATTTTTGCAATCTTAAATTAATATGAAAAATATTTACCTGACAGCCAGTCTCAACGTCTGCATAATAACCTGGACTTCGGTCATTGCAAGAGAAGCTTGTTGTTGGGATATCCTTTGCGGCTACTACAACTCTGTTTTTCTGAAAGCAAAAATTAATCAAAAGGAAAATGAACGAGTAGGGTCTATATACATATATTGTGAATCGAATATTACATATAATTATAATACTTTTTAATAAAAAACTTATCACAAATTATTCCTCACTAAAGTTGATACCGGTATGTTTAATTTAAAAATATTTTATAGTCGGTGAGAAGTAAAATTGCAACAGCAATGATGATTAAAGCGAGTGGAGGTGAGGATCAGCGGTCAGCAAGAGGAAGACAGACCCCTAAATTTTTCAATTTACTTTGAATAGAATAGAATTTTTATAAAAAGGTTTTAATATATGCGTAACCTATTTCTCCTTACCCACTAATTGACTCATCAAATTTATTACCATTGAAGTTACAAACTTCTAACTGGCTCCATATTGAATTTCTTGGCTAATTTTACATAAGAATGTTATTCAATTTGGGACCTAAAAATTAAATATTAATTAAAAAGGGGTTGAAGCCCCTAAAAATTAAAAAAATAAAGTCTTAAAAAAATGTACAATCTTTTGCCTTTTATTGTTATTTTGGCCATAAAGCATATCCGGTGGGTATAACCAAAAAATCTTTTTCAATATTATTGATGTTGCGAATCAGCCTACTGATATCAATTTGACACCTTACTTCTGAAAATTATTACAGAAAATTATAACATTATTAGAGTTTTATTATTCTCACCGGTCTCTTCTGCTGAGTTGTCTGAGGAGATGCTCCATGATAGTTGATAACGATCAGCAATGTTAGAAGCAGTAGGTTGATGTTAGCTAGAGCCGCATTCCGGCGTTTCTGGCGAAAATTCGACTCAACTCGGTTCAACATCATTGAAAACAGCCCTCCTGTCAATAATTAAACAAATTTAAACAAATCTAGCAGTATGAGAAAAATAATATTAGCCCACCACAACAAAAAGCAACTCACAGTTCAACAAAATGTACAATTTCATTTGGAATCTATATCTATATAAGCGAAATGGCACTGACTGACTGACTGATTCATTCATTCATTCATTCATCACCAGAACTAAAAATCCACTGAACCGAATGCGTTCAAATTTGGCAGGCATGTTCAGTTGGACGTTTAGACGCGCGCTAAGAACGGATTTTAAAAACTTTTCAGGGATACGCCCAATATTTGAGTTTTTCTATAGATTTTTGGTGTTTTCTCAATTTTTTCGAGAACCAATCGGAAGAAAATGTTGATATTTGGTGGGCAGGTTCAGATAAGGTCTAGAAATGTTGTGTTAAAATATTTTTGAAATCCGTTCAAGATTACGCCAGTAATCAGGTTTTCGAAATTGTAGATGTATTGCGGGTTGCATATCTTCCGCCTTGATACGACCAGTCCTTACTGTAAATTCAATGGCTTAGCGAGATTATAGATAAACTAATTTAGAAGATATTGAATCAAGTTTCAAACAATGTCCGATAATTATACTTCCCAAGGCTACGCTCAATAAAGAACTTTAAAACTTAGGGCTGTTTAAAATAATTGAAAAATAAATAAAAATCAAACACCCTTTTTTTGAAAACTTTAAAAATTATAAAACACACATACATGTTTCGGGATCTAAGCCCATTCTCAATGTCTTATATTGCCCATTCTAATGTCTTATAACAATCAATGTCTTATATTGAGAATGGGCTTAGATCCCGAAACATGTATGTGTGTTTTATAATTTTTAAAGTTTTCAAAAAAAGGGTGTTTGATTTTTATTTATTTTTCAACTACGCTCAATATTAGCGTTTTACTATTTTTCGGAATTTTTATTAGATTTTCCGAGAACAAATCGGCAGAAAATGTTGAAATTTGGTAAAAAGGTCTATATTAGGTCAATAAATGTGTTCAATAAATCTCAAACCCCTTCTGAACGGAATTTGCAGGCGAGCGAAGCGAGCCTGTTTTCTCACTTACACTGCCGATACTGGCGGGTGTCCAGGGGGCGGTTCCCCCTGCTTAGGCGGAGAAGGCGAGCGAAGCGATCCTGCCGGCTAGTAAGATTATATTGTTGTTTGTTTTATGAGGGTGAAGCCCACAAGAGCTCATAGGCTTGTGCGTGGGTAATGAGATGGATGATAGATGACGACTACTTTTTAGGGACCGACGGTTTATCGTCTCCTCCGAAAGACGGAGTGGCCGTATTTATGTGATTATGCTGTGGTCAAATAATTTTGCCTCGATTGAGACTCGAACCAGAGTCCACCTGGATATCAAACCGGCGCTTTATCACTCTTCCAACGATCCGCCCAGTGGCTTGATACAATACGAGGTTTATCCATAAAATAACTTTCCCTTGTCTTTTAACTTAGTTTTTAGCAATTGAACCGGTAGTGATTAAGTAGCCTTGATCCAATGGAATCAATGCAATGGCATTGACATAATATGCCTATATTGAGAATGACGTCATCCTACAGCGGGTTAAGTTCAATGGCTTGGCCATTAATATGAGTCAACTTATTTTTCAGGTACCGCATCGCTACTCACATAAAGACTTAGGTTCTGGACTCTGTACCCTATTTCAGTTTAGTTTCTCAGTCTCACAGTTTTTCAATACGATAATTTAAAATAATTTATGTATCAAAATAATAAAAGCAGACATGATTCTCTAGTCCTTCAATTAGTTAAATTCTGCAATAGTCAAGTTGGCCTAAAAGGGTACCTTAGCTCAAATATTGCCTGAGTATAAGCTAAGATACACCGTACTCGTCTTTCATTTCTCGCTCGTCGCTAGCCTAGGCTATCTTATACAGTCTAATCATTACATAGGAATAGGAATATTTTATAAATCATTAAATTCAGCATCAATTTTTTATGTTTGAGATCGAGTTCTTACTCATAGTTTGAGATTGTCTACTATAATAATTCATAACGACTTAAATTATATTAAATGATTGTAGTACAATGCTCTGTTTAAAATACTCTGTGATTTGCTGCTTTCGTAACCTTTAACTTGAGGCGATGTTAATAAGGAGTGCACAAACTCTCAACTCTACATTTAGAGATAACAACCCGACTGTTGATCAAAACTATCGCGTTAATATAATTCAATGATTGGTTAATCGTACTGTAATAAAATTCTTTGACATGGTTCAACTTGTAAAGTCTATTCAACGGAATTCGCTCCAGGCATACACATTATTGCGATCAGTTGGAAAGGTACTAATGCTATGGTAATCCAAAGAATAGGCTGTCAGAAAGAAACGTGAATGAGATAAGGAGTTTGTTCTCAAGATCATAAAGAGGCTGGGAGAGCCCAAATACTGGCTAATTAGCATCGAATTCCAAGTTCTTAGACAGCAGAGATGAGATGAGACCGGACCATCCTACTCAACTATCGATCAAGGTCGCTGTAAATCTTTATCGGCGCACCTTTCACTACGAAGATAACCTCCTAAAAACGTGAGCTGAGAATAATTGAGTATTCTAGCATGAAGCATCTCTGTTTATTTCAAAATTTGAACCAAACATCACTTTTGATAGAAGACGAGCCTTGTAAAAGAGGTTTTTTTAACTAGACAGTTTGAGTTGAAATTTTTAACAAAAAATAATTGAATTGAGATCACACCGAACAGCATCTTTATCACTATTTTATATATTTTTCGAACACGAAAAAGGTTTCAATGTTCTCTTATGAAATTTCTATTTTCTAACGGCATTTTCTATACGGTATTAGTATTCAATTTTCTATACGGCATTTTTATTGTAGCACATTCGTTTTATTTTCAATTTTATTTGTATTTATGAATATTAATTAATCACTCTTATTTATAATGAGTTGATTTTATTTTGAATGAAAATAGAAGATATGTCAAACCATAGGCCTACCTAAATTTATTAAAAATCGAGATACCGGTTTCGGCTGCTACACCATTATCAATCTCTAGTAAACTAAAAGAGCATAGAGCAGCAATATTCGTACTAACGGTCAAGAACCGCTATTGGTAGATGCTTGCTAATAAGCACCGCGAGATGCTAATCACCACTATATTGATAGTTGCTTGAACCAATCAAAGTGAACGTCTGCCATTAGCCCCTCCTAAATCAGCAATTCATTCAAAAATTTACAAAATCGTAATTCAAACTTTAAATACAATAATAAAATATTTATAATAGCATACGAAATAGATAAAAAAATGTTACGGAAGAATGAGTTAAAGATAAACAATGGAATAAGATGATAGTGTAACAAGTAAAAATTTCTGATAACTAGTTTAGGGTTATTATACTTGGTGGAATGAATTCGGTTGTTCAAACTGATCTGTGAATCATGTTTTGTTACTCTTGATAGGCTATTTCTAAATCTTCTAGAATGTTCAGAAGTTTATATTTGTTAAAAAAATGCAGAAACTCAACATTCTCCTTGTCATAAAATATTCAACAGCAAAAAAGCCAAGTTAGAATCCCCATTAGGCTACATCTATTCCAATCTTTGATATGCTCTTTTACTCCTATTTGTAACTTCTAGGCCTACGTGTCTGTCAAACATAGGTTGCATTACAATCCCCACATTTGAGTTTATACAACCCCACCCCTGTTTCATAAGTTACATTAATTTTGTCTCTACTACAGCTAAATAGACTATTCAAAATCCAAGTGATTCTATTTAACGAGAAAAATAGGCATCTTCCTACTGTAGTATGTTCTATTGATAGTTGATAGAAACTGTCTGTATTCTTCTCTCAAAAATAATAGTGGGCACATAGGCTTATGAGATTTGATTCTTTGAATTCTCAGAACAAGCGTTGCCCCTTGAACTTTCCTGCTAGCATATCATATTCTGTGGAATTCGGATTAGAATAGAACATGTTACAAAATATAATTTACGTTCATTTGGAAACTGGGAGTATACCTACCTACATACAGTTTCTTGTCACTGAAAAGGTTAAAGTGTAATCATGCAACTAACTCTTTCCTGGTGTTACGTGCTAGTTACCTTGAACTCCCGGCAGGTACCCGCATAATTTCTGCAGATTTAAGCTTTGATGAGAGGGGGTAGGCGCCAAACATTCCTACTTTCTTACACCTACTAACATTAATTTGTTACATCCGACTCACTCGTATTCTTACTTTTGTTACTTCTTCTTAAGTTTGAATTTAATCATACGTCCTTCCCGCTTACTATTATTATTACTGGCTTGCATTTTTTACTAGCGTCTTTTGATAATGACGTAGAGTTGAACTCCGCTCCGGCATTGCCCACATCTTTGTCATCATAGAAATATCAACGCATCTAATAATGATATAAAGTTTTTTGCCTTCTCTCACCTATTACTGAGAAATATACTCGTAAATCAGTGGCGGCTTCAGAGGGTAAGCGACGAGGTAGCCTAGGCATAGGCCTACTCAAAGTCTTTGGGACTACCCGCCCACCCAGAATGATACTTGGGCCTACCCATGTTCTATTTTGTGTAGGTAAGAATAAAATATTCACGTAACGTTCTTATGGAAACTAGCAACTTTCATTGGTAGAGAAAAATATAAAAATATTCTCCTACAAACTTTGTTCATAAATATTGAGAAATCTTTACTTATTGCTCACATCTTTGTCATCATGGAAATATCATAACGCTGTGTGGTTACAGTAACAAGTTGTGTACCTAGTTTTGTAACCAGTATAATTACCTCTGAGGGGTTGTTTGCTGAATAAGAGATAATTTTGTGTTGTAATAATTCATATCTAACAGTAATTGAACGTTTCATCATAAGTTAGTTTTTAATGAATATTAGGCTACTATTTTACGAGTTTTGATGTTGTTATTAAAATTCAGACGTTCACCAATTTGGTTAGGGGAGAAGGCTTCTAACCTTGAATCTTGTGGAACTGTGATGATAGCTTATAAATAATACTTAGCCCTATAAATAACCTATTATTAGAATTAGCCTACTGATTACTACCTCACTATTTTAATATATAATACAGTTTCAAGATGCTTCGTAACACAAATTATAAAACTATAATGATGAATTTCTCCATTTTAATGATATAGAGGACAAAGGTTGAAGGAAGAAATTTTATGTAAAACGAACGAGATCAAAAGTTACCGGTAACCATGTACCGTGATGAAGAAATAACAAAGTTCTATAGATTCTTCATAGCATTTTGCTTGTTAATAAGGTCTAGCGGAAATGATACGGGAGAATCGGGAGATAATGCTGTCAAAGATCGACATCGCTTCGGATGTATTTCTTGTGGTACGAAATGTAATAAGAACTGATTCTAATTGGATAGTCTCATTGGACTCTAGTCACGAGTAACGTGAAAAATCTGTTTTATGTTTCAAAGAGATGGCAAGTGGCCTATTTTCCTGATAGTTTTGTCCTTGAACTTAAAGCCGAAGAGTACTGTACTCTGAGGTGCAGAATCCAATATCAACATTCCTTCGTAATTAACTACAGAAACCGTACCTGTCTTTACAGATTTAAGTACTGATGATCAACAAGATCTGCTCATGACTTCCTTGAAAAGATCAACAAAAGATCCCCCTGCATCACGCTTGCTTGGTAATGCAATCAGCTAAAACGAATAAAGTCCATGAAGTCCAAAGCATGCGTGATGCTCAACCAGTCTTACCAGCTCTTTATTAGGCCTACATGTTATATAACACGATTATATCTGGCGATTACCTTTATTCGATCTTCACATCAAATTGATGATTGCACTCAAATCTGAAGGTTTGTAAAAAGGATTATAAGATGAGTTTGGATGATGTCCAATCGAATGATTGATATTTACTTGAAGAATGTGGAAGACGTTACCGGTTTATAGAAAGTTGACTCCCTCGTTTATAGCTGCTTTGATGACTGATTTTGGGTGGAGGAATGATCAATACCGCTTACGATTATGATCTTCGAGTACCTTTATAATCCATAGTTTAGATATATAAAGTGAAAAATAAACCTGGTATTTGAAAACAAATGATATAAATTGTATATTCAATGAATCAATGATATCACTTACATATTAGCAGGTGTAAATCAAAATTATACAAAAATACCTACTCAATTTATTATTGACTACAATTTGTCATTATAAATGAGAATTTCTAGTTTCTAGAAATTCGAATTCATCTTAGCCTATTTCGTAACGAAACCTAGGCATTGTTGAATAATTAATAACCGTTCGAATAAAATATAAATTTTTGACAAATATTTTTTTGGAATATTCAATAAATAATTGAAAGAATATCAGGATAGTGTTTTTGCCATCTCACTTACAAACTTATAAAATGGCCTCGAAGGTATTATTAGGATATAAAAGTTAATTATACGAAAGTCCTTATATACGATTCAAGTCTGTAAATTCATCTCCACGCATAAATGAACAAAACTACTAAAACAATAAAGCTAGAAATAAAAAAAAGGTTAATTCATGTTCACTCAGAGACCTCAGAGTCTCGAATACGATTCTGTGATTCAAGGTTAATTACACAGCCCAATAATCCATTATAGGAGGAGACAGCAATTACATTGATGAACAAAATAATCGTAAATCCGAGGGTTGAAACAAAAGGACATAATCTATCAACCTACGCCCGAGATTGCTATATGCGAGGATGTTGAAAGCATAAATAATGAAAATGAATAGAATGTTGCATAACACTTGCAGTCCTCAAATAGGGTATTTCCCACGTTTAGTCCAGTCCGACTTTGATTTTCATGCTGCCTTGCTCTTACTTACCATCAGCAGCGTTATATTTATTATTTTACACCCTCCCTCTCTCTCTCCTCTCTCTCTTTCTATATAACTCTCTCTTTTTCCCCGGTTCCTCATCGCCGTATCAATCTTCAGCTTCAATGCTCAATACCATTCTTGCGTCTTTACTCTTATTGAGATAGTAGGCCTATGTCACGCAGCATCAACTTTATATGGCTGCAACAAGGATTCATCGCAGCATCCACAGTCACGCGAAAACCTCATTTTTACTCTATCGATTTATATGAAAATCCTCTCTCACTCCCCCGACTCTCTTCCACTCCTTGTCTCTCATTTTTCAAATTAGTCTCTCGAAATCTGAGAGATGGTGGAAAATGGACATAATATAGCTCATAGACATCGATTCATATGTGACCAGTAGCCATTTCTGGGACCAATGTAGCCATAATCACTCCAATATGCAAACTATAAATAATAAACTGTCACGTAAAAATGTTCAACGACTCCTGTCGTTTTTTAATTTGATAGATTGTTAACTGAAAACCGCACAGTAGCAACCACAAAATGAAACCACTATAAACGAATACTGCTGCTCAAACTTGTTCGCATAAATTTGACTCGACATTTTGATTGTATCTATCTGGTCATGCATGATGACATCTAAATGTGTGTAATCCTACTTTATTCTCTGACACCTTGTTTGTAACATTATTCCCACCTTACATCACGATGACAAACTTTCTCTAAATGTCAATCGCGCGTAGGCCCCATCACTGCGCCGAAGTAGGATTAATGTGCCATTGAGAAACAGTTCAGATAACAAAAAGTCATGTCAGTATAGTGTCATCCAATCTACCGCAGTGCCACGGCCCCGAAACCACACAAAGAGGATCCAGAATGTGTGGACACCTACACACTCTCACACAAATATGAAACACGCAGGCTGAACGAGTGTGTGAAGAGACAAAAACATACAAATTAATCGCATAAGCCCATTAATCTATTCGTTTATTTAAATTATATAATAATAATTATACATTTTTTCGATTGAACGAATTCGTAATTGAAAGTAGGCGTGAAAAAAACTTTTGAAAAAGCCGAAGATTCAAAACGTTGGGAGCATCAATCAATGACTGGCCAAAGATTGCCTCATAACAATGTTACTCATTGACCTGGGAAGTATGGTCCGCTCTTATAGCTCTATATTTTGTTCTCGGAAGCTCATGGCGATGACACAAAACAGTACCTAGGTAGGACTACCTAATGCTCTTGATACTAGTATTTGATCATCATTTTCAAGGTTTTTTTTTTAGAAGCAAGTTACTTGAAATCATGTCGAGCAACCTTAATACGGCTATAAGATGTAGTTTAAACCAATTCACATCAATGTTATTCCATTAGAATTCATGGTCCTTGTAATTAAATCGAGACAAATGTGAATTATCGTGTCGTGACATGTTCCATTGGCTGTTTTGATCATGTTTAATAAGACAGATCATCTCTGATCAAAATTCAGGGGCTTATTCCACATCAAACTGACTTCATATTTGCTGCATCGTGACCGTGAGCAGCTGGTTATGGAAACATTTAATAAGTCCAACAAAATATTGAGAGGTATAGACAGGAATAGATGATGAGGCAGTACTGGTACGACGGCAGACTTGGTTTGATCTTCGATTTCACTAAAATATTTTCGAATGATTCAATCAAATCTTGATCCATGATTTTCATAACAACTTCCATCTCAACTCAAATCACATTTCAATCACATATATATCGCCAAGACGTTTTCTATACACTTTTACAATCGATGATAACAACGGTACGGTAGTACACGTTATCTTACCCACGTGAAATTCAGTCTTGTTTTTTAAACAAATCGGTCATCAGCCTTTCACTATTGGTGTCGAAAAAGAGATCACGAGCTACGTTTATATAGGGTTCATTCCTTTTCATGATTCATGACAAGAAAGTTTCATAGAAGTGGACACGTCATACTATTTGAAAATAATTAGTGGACGATACTCAAATGGTTTACGGTACTTTACAGTATTACGAAACTTGTTGACAATCTTGAAAATTGGACTACTTTTTAGACTTGGCTGGGAGTGTTGGATTCGCTTTTTGTTCATAAAGACTCTTAAATGATAAATCGAGTCTTTGAGTAGCTAATCGTGACTTCATGAACTATGAAGCGTAGCGCCAGCTCAGTTATGATGAACACAACTCAATGAATCACGAGAGAACTCTGATAGCACTGAGGCTGAGGCCGCACTACCGGTGGGAAGAGCCTGAAGGGTGGAGGGTAGTTGGTAAATCTATAGAACATACACACCATCCACAGTAATACATCGTATGAATGGTATGTGTTCAGCCGCCATCTTGAAATTCTTAAATATGGACAACATAACCTCAAAAAACAGAATGACGTCATACCATTCATACGATGTATTACTGTGGATGGTGTGTATGTTCTATAGATCTACCAACTACCCTCCACCCTCAAGGCTCTACCTACCGACAGTGCGGCCGCAGCCTGAGAGCAATGAATGGTAGAAATGAATCAATATCCAATGATGGATTTCAAGTGTTTCATTGAAATTTACCTCATAATAATATTATTAAGATGTTGATTTAAAGCAGGCGAAAAGCTAAATTCTGTATTGAAAAAAAAATGAAAAATGAAAAATGAAATTTATTCTCCTTTTGTACAACAAAAATCTTTTACACAATGAATTTTCTTAGAATTATACTGGCAGCAAATTTACATAGGCGCTGCCAGTGTCATGAATTATAAGTACATGATTTGAATATTATATAGTTGCTATTTTGAACTTAAGCATAGTATACTGCGGCTATTGCGGTACAAAGTCTTTCATATATACAAAAATGAAAAATTAATCAGAAATACAAATATACAAGTGAAGTGTTACTAAATTTTGCAATATTGAAACAATAATCTAACTAAGTTAATTACATTTGAGCTGAGGAAAAAAGTATAAGTAGTAGCACATAAAAATTTGGAAATTGACTGAAAAAACTAAAAAACCATTATAGCTGAGGTACCAATGTGATGAATTAATTCTTAGGATAGAATAAGGAAAAAATTTTCAATTTCTTGATGATGAAATAGCCAGTCTTTTATTATTGATAAAAATTCTTTTAAATTTCTACTTCTTCTACCAGCATTTGGTATAGTGTTGAAAAGTTTAGGACCAAGGTATAAGAAAGATTTTAAAAAAAAGCTAAAATTTATTCTAGGTAGTCTTGATACTAGTTCTAATCTTCTTCTTTCTGAAAAGCTGGGTCTGAAAAACCCATCGTTTCCACTTCGCAAAAAGAAGATTCTCAAGACTTTAAAAACAAAAAGATGACGAAGAGGGAGAATACGTAGTAATTTGAACAAAGGGAACGAAATCTCTCTTCGACTTTTGAATAGTATGAGCCTAATAAAATGTTTCTGTAATTTATGCAGGGGACTAAAGTACACATTTGCAGCTCCTCCCCAACATACAATACCGTATTCTAATTTTGAATTGATTAGAGCAAAGTATACTGTGCGAAGTGTATTTGTGTCACATAGATTTCTCAAGTGATAGAATTTACAAAGATATTTATTGATATTTTTCTTCAGATTAGCTGTATGCGTTTTCCAATTTAAGGTTGAATCAATAAAAATACCAAGGTATTTAATCTCTTCAACTTGTCACTCAACTCAGTCATCTTGTCATCTCTTCAACTCAGTCTATATCATATAGTTCTAGCTAGACTGTTTAGATTTATCATGGAAATTGTTTTATCTCATTCCTCGACATATAAGTTCACCAGACATCTTCTTCGCAGCAATGTGTTTTGTGATTTCACAAAAACACACGGGAGCGCATTACTGGAAATGTGGTAAAAGATGTGTGGTAAAAGACTTCAGTAAGATAGAGGTATGAAATCATTATATTATTTCGAAATAACAAAATCTTTTCACGCCATCACTATTGTTGCAAACTTGGAAAGAGAAGAATGACAAATCAGAGGCTTCATTTGCCATTGTGCCGTGATATGGGACTGATAGGTTGAGCCGGTAAAAACGTGAGCATACTGAATGTTAACATTTTCTCACACTAAACTCACATATACTCACAATAATTGCTTGTTAAATCACTAGAGACAATTCTAAGCGTTTTCAACACTTCTTACATGGATTTGTTTTACAAAATGATGAAAACTCCATCCGAAGAGTGAGAAGCAATTTTTTTTTTTTTTAATTTACTTGTGAATAA
The DNA here is from genome assembly GCA_017141385.1 of Sogatella furcifera. Taxonomy (NCBI): domain Eukaryota; kingdom Metazoa; phylum Arthropoda; class Insecta; order Hemiptera; family Delphacidae; genus Sogatella; species Sogatella furcifera. The sequence continues at coordinate 18,619,937 of CM029550.1, read as the reverse complement.
GGTGTTTATATTATACAGGGTGTTTCAGGAGGAATGTGCAATATTTCTCAGGTTGATTCCTTAGACCAAGTAGACAAAAAAGTTCCATGGGACCAACCCCCAAAAACGCTTTGTTACCGAGATAACAATGGCGGAAAATTGAGATTCTTTATATTAATTTTTCTAATTTTTAAGAGGCTTCAGTAAGGTTCTAAAATGATCAATTCCCTTGTAAAATTAGCTGAGGAATTCAATGAAACCAGTTTTAAGTTTGTAGCTTTAACGGTTATTGAGATAATTGGAAAAATATGCTAGAAAACGCCATTTTTCAACAATAAGGGTTATAACTAAATAAGAAATCATAAATTTGTATTATTTATTAATGGAAGTTGAAGAGAGTTGGATTCTGAAAAAAATTTAAATTGCGGTGATTGTATAAATCCTACCCAAATCTCAGAAATAGCGATCGAAAATCGTTACTATACACAAATTTATCACTTGTGCTATGTTTTGTCAATTTTTCGACTTTCGATCGCTATTTCTGAGATTTGGGTAAGATTTACACAATCGCCGCCATTTTTTCTTCAGAATCCGACTCTCTTAAACTTCCTTATAAAAAATACAAATTTATACTTCCTTATTTAATTATATGCCTTATTGTTGAAAAATTGAGTTTTTAAGCATATTTTTCCAATTATCTCAATAACCGTTGAAGTTACAAACTTGAAACTGGTTCTATTGAATTCCTTAGCTAATTTTACATAGGAATTGATTATTCTAGAACCTTTGAAAAATTTTGAAACGTTTTGAAAAATTTCATTTTTCCGCCATTGTTATCTCGGTAACAAAGCGTTATTGGGGGATGGTCCCATGGAACTTTTATGTCTACTTGGTGTAAGGAATCAGCCTGAGAAGTATTGCACATTCCTCCTGAAACACTCTGTATATAGTATCAGCTATTCACAACATAAGTTAATTCATTTTTTCCTAGTTTCCTCCTTCAATAGCATATCTTAATAAATATAGGCTATAGAGTTTGTATGATTTTAAATAATATTTGAATTTAATAATAGGTAAATCTATATCTATAACAGCGTTATAGCACTGACTGATTCATTCATTCATCCATCAACAGAGCTAAAAATCCACTGAACCGATTGCGTTCAAATTTGGCAGGCATGTTCAGTTGGACGTTTAGACGGATTTTAAAAACTATTCAAGGATACGCCAAATATTAGAGTTTTTCTATAATTTTTCCGAGAATTAATCGGTAAAAAATATTGATATTTGGTGGGCAGGCTCAGATAAGGTCTAGAAATGTTGTGTTGAAATATTTTTAAAATCCGTTCAAGATTTCACCAGTAATTAGGCTTTAAAAATTGTATATGTATTGCGAGTTGCATATCTTCCGCCTTGTTACGACCGATCCTAACTGTGAATTCTATGTTTCAGCGAGATTATAAAGAAACTGATTTGGAAGATATTGAATCAAGTTTTTATACTATGTCCGATATACTTTCTAAGGTTATGCTCAATATTAGCGTTTTACTATATTTTTCGGAATTTTCTGAGTTTTTCTTAGATTTTTTTGAGAATCAATTGGCAGAAAATGTTGAAATTTGGTGAACAGGTCCAGATTAGGTCTAGAAATGCTGTGTTCAATACATTTCCAACTCCTTTCGAGGTTACGCCTGTAATAAGGGTTTCAAATGTTTGGAATCTGCACTTTTGTTTATTTCACGGAAACTACTGAACTAAATACGTTCAAATCAGATACCCATGTTGAGCTGAGGTAATAGAACAACTGATTCAGAACGATTTCTTAAAAGAACCCTGTTAAGTGATAATATGATGATCAAAGCAATTCCTTTTGAACGGAAATTGCAGCGAAGCGAGCCTGTTTGACTCACTGACACTGCTGATACTGTTGGGGGTCCAGGGGGCGGAGCCCCCTGGCTAGGCAGAGAAGGCGAGCGCAGCGAGCCTGCCGCCTATTAATAATTACAATTCAAAAAGTTTATTGATAATTATCTATTACATATGGCAAGCACTTCTTTCAAACTTCAATAATAATTTTTCCGATCAAGAAGTTTTAAAATAACTGATTATTGCATTGATGCGAGTTGGATCTTAGTAAGATTCAAGTATGATAAGATGATATGTATAGGCTTAATCTTCCTTCCTAAGAATCTTGGTCATCTTTCTTCTCCGCATCTTAAATCATTAATAAATAACAGAATATATTTAATATTGAAAATTCTACTAACCAGTTTATACAGGCTACCTGTTGATCGAGTAAGTAGGCTACCCACGTATAAAAATATGTTTCGTTAAATTTCACCATCATTATTTTACCGTGCACGCTATTCATGGTATTACTAATTACTGGATATAATAAAGATCAGGTATATGGTATAGTCTGTCCAAGCAAAGAAGACCCTCTGGCAAGATGGGAGAATGACTCAAGCTTGGTCAATATTGGTTCAAAAATTATCAATTTGATCTAATATCAATACCATATTTATAATTCTTGAACAAATATTGACCAAGCTGGAGTCATTCTTCCATCTTGCCAGAGGCTCTTCTTTGCTTGGACAGACTATAGGCTACACGTAGTCGCCGTTTTGGGTCATAGCATCTGTTTTGAGCTGAGTTGGAAGACAATATAGATGACTTAGTACCGTAATACACCAAATCAAGCTGGTCTGTTTAATACAAGTACAGGAATAATAGTTTGTTACATACCGTACAGTTAGTTTAATCGATGCTCGTATGTGGTGGCTATAGTTCCACCAAGATGGAGCTACCAAGCATTGAGATCTGTGTGTGTAATGGCCCAATGCCCAACTTTAAGAATGAATGTTAGTTAGGACTAGACATTGTATCTAATCTGAGATTTTGTAGCCCATACTTGTTATTGTAGCCTATAATAGTAAGGATAAGAGCTAGTCGAGAGGACTTGTTAGTGTATACTCCCGATTTTTGCATGCTACTGATAACTGATACCTATATACATTGTGTCAGACAAGTGGTTATTTGAAAAAGTAGGCTATGTTAGAAACTAAATCTCAACTTTTTAATTAGGGATTTCTAAGACAAAAAATGTGATAATCGAAGCAACTCTTATATTGTAGAATTATGGACAACTTCCGTTAAATATATAAGTGTCTCAATTCTCATTGCATATAACTTACGACTAAACTTGCGGAAAACCAGTAGCTCAATATAAGCAATATTTTTTGTGAAATATTGTTGTTGCATAACAGCGAAAAATAAAGCTACTTGAATTTTATGTTATTATAAAAAAGGATGTTACCTACTTATTAATAAAAAGTTTCAATCCCGTTGTGGATTTTCTAACAATTCCGGTGAGTCGTGTTATTGATATTGCGAAATTGGAGAATCCATAATAATCCTTGTTTCTCGTTTTCCTGATGTTCGAAAGGAGCAAGGGGAGACTGCACGCCAGCCAACTTATCTGCCCGGTTTCGTGAATGACCTTTTCTGTGCTGAAAAGTGCACTTTCGTTCGGATTGTCATCCAGTCTGGCCGCATCAATGTATTATATCACTTCCCATTCACGTTTGTTCTCCAATGGTTTCTTACTCCTTTTTCTCAATAATTTGGAAGAGCCGTCCGACCGTTGGAATACAATAATTTTGGTCACAAATTCATAATATAAGACAAAATGTAATCTCATGTTGAGAAGACGAAAATTATTGGCAATGTTGAGGAAATGTCACGAAAAAATCTAGAACGCACTCCACGGTCACGATTCCTCACAATACCACATTGTGTAATGTTTTTTCAATTCAATGTATTATTGAAACATACCGGAATGTTCCATAAATGTTTAAAAGTATAATATCAGGAATCTGTTATTCAAGAGTCCAAGAATATTTAAATAGAGGCGATGTATTCCGCTTTCATCCCACGAAATTTTCAAACGTAACGGAATAAAAAATATGATCTAATTAATTATGAATAATTATTGTATTAGCGTGATACACGAATACAATATAATACAAAGATGGCAAATCCAAAAAAATGCATTGTTATTTCAAACTCGAAAAAAATTCTGGTTTCGTCACTGCTCGCAGTTTGTGTCAAATATTTTATGGTGGATCCCCTTTTTTGTGTAGAGTGTAATGTATTTTTTATCCTCATGAAAAAAATGACTTCAATTATTGTTTGGCGTTGCCCATAACATTCTAGTATTTGTTTTTTGATAATAAAATCATATTTATATATTTTTTATTCTATTCATGTTGGACATAGCATAAACATTGGATTTGTATAATTCGTTAAGCCTATTTGGCTATACGAGTATTTACCCATTAGATTTCAATGTAAAACTTCTCTGAAAAAAATCGCTCCGGCAGCTGGCGGTCGGAAAGATTCATTTCAAATGCAATTTTATGATGGCTCAAATCATATGACTTATAATGAGCTATTCAGGGTATGAATTCAAAGATGCCGTTTCCGGAAAAACACAATTTTCGGCATATTATTCGCCATTTTCTCCGCCATTTTTGATTGGATTTTTTCCGTTGATGGCTCAAATTGTAGGGCATAATAAGGGTATTATACACACCAATTTCCAAAACGATCAAGTTATTGGTCGATTTGTAGTGATTTTTTAAAATTTTCATCCCCTAATTTCACCCCCTTCCCTTGGACCAATTTGGCTGGTTAACGAACTTGACCGAGATATTAACACTAATGATTTTTGTGCAAAATTTGGTCGCTCTCCGACAAGCCCTTCAGGAGTTATATCGTGTACAGATTCTTGTTAACACGATAACTCCCGAAGGGCTTGTCGGAGAGCGACCAAATTTTGCACAAAAATCATTAGTGTTAATATCTCAGTCAAGTTCGTTAACCAGCCAAATTTATATATATATATATATATATATATATATATATATATATATATATATATATATATATATATTGTAACGTAGCAGATTGAATATTCACATGCGACATCAATCATACGAAAATATTTATGAAATAAAGAAGAAAAAATAATAGTACAAATTGAAGTGGTTGTAGCATATTGAATATTCACATGTGAGACTAATCATACGAAAATATTTATGAAATAAAGAAGAAGAAAATATGAATAGTATAAATTGAAATGATTGTAAAATAAACATTCAGTTCTCAATAAATGCAAAATGAAGAGAGAAGTATTTAATGTGAATTTGTGTTATCACAATATATACAGGGTGTTTCAGGAGGAATGTGCAATACTTCTCAGGCTGATTCCTAACACCAAGTAGACAAAAAAGTTCCATGGGACCAACCCCTTAAAACGCTTTGTTAACGAGATAACAATGGCGGAAAATTGATATTTTTCAAAATATATTAATTTTTCTAATTTTTTAGAGGCTTTATTGAGGTTCAAAAATGATCAATTCCTATGTAAAATTAGCTGAGGAATTCAATAAAACCAGTTCCAAGTTTGTAACTACAACGGTTATTGAGATAATTGGATAAATATGCTAGAAAACGCAATTTTTTCAACAATAAGGGTTATAACTGGATAAGGAATCCTAAAATTGTATTTTTTATTAATGGAAGTTGAAGAGAGTCGGATTCTCAACAAAAAGTTGAATGGCGGCGATTGTGTAAATCTTACCCAAATCTCAGAAATGGCGATCGAAAATCGCAAAATTGACAAGAGTGATAAATTTGTGTTTAGTAGCGATTTTGCGATTTTTGATCGCTATTTCTGAGATTTGGGTGAGATTTACACAATCGCCGCCATTTAACTTTTTGTTTAGAATCCGACTCTCTTCAACCTCCATTAATAATAAATACAATTTTATAATTCCTCATCCAGTTATAACCCTTATTGTTGAAAAATGGCGTTTTTTAGCATATTTTTTCAATTATCTCGATAACCGCTAAAGTTACAAACTTGGAACTGGTTTCATTCAATTCCTCAGCTAATTTTACATAGGAATTGATTATTTTAGAACCTTACTAAAGCCTCTAAAAAATTAGAAAAATTAATATGTTTTGAAAAATCTCAATTTTCCGCCATTGTTATCTCGGTAACAAAGCGTTTTTGAGGGTTTGTCCCATGGAACTTTTTTGTCTACTTGGTGTAAGGAATCAGCCTGTATATATTAATATATATATATATATATCTATAATATAGATATATAGAGATATATGAATTTGAACGGACATCAGATTCGTGTTCTAGGGGCTCGGAAACGTGTAAAAAATAAATCACATAAATTTTCGATTGTCAGGGCAAGACCAATATAGTGCACTTTTTCGAATGAAATGCACTAAAAGTTATGTAAGCGTATAAACTTTCGCAATGTTAGCCAGAATTATAATTCATTCTCATAATAGGCCTACTCCCACTACGCCTAGGCTACTGTACCCCCCCAAAAAAAAACTTTTCTCAATATAACTAGAACCTCAGTTGCTTATATCTTAAATCTCTGAACAATATTGAGTTGATTTCAGTTAGCTCCAAAGTCACAAATATCTTGATCATGACATATATGTACACAAAAAAAAAAAAATGCACTTGAAAGATTAGATTGGACAAGAAACGGGTTGTCCCTGGTGAACGGACGACGGTTGATGTAAATTAAATGTGACATTTTGAAATGGTTCGGAGCCCACTTGAGACCAAAACCAAAACATTATTATCCTCGCTCTCTCCCGCTTACACCACCTATGCCGAGTGGATTGATTGTTAGGAAATGGCATTTGTCTTGATAAGGTTTTCAATCAAGTTTGAATTAATATCATACAATTAAAAGTAGTCCTATAAATAATTAAGGATTATCAAGATCACGAAAGATTAATTTTAACGGAAATACAATGAAAAAGAAAATACTATGAAATAAAAAAATAGGCGTAGATACAGATAGCCCACTTTAGCCTAACCGAAATCTCTGTTCTTCAAACAATAAAATAATTACCGTAATAATAATAACCTTTCATGTAGCTATCAATAGCTATATTTCAATAGGTGATTTGAAATTGCTATGAAATATATGTGGCCTATACATAAAGATAACTTTTTTCATTTTTTATATTTTCAATATTTTATACAATTTTTATAAAGATATAAAAAAAAGATATATATTCACAATGAGATAATTGAATATTGGAGTAATGGGTAATTAAATATTGGAATATTCCGAAATTATGTGCTCAGTAGTTGAAACTGAGAGCGAGCGTGCACAATCGGAATTCTGTTCAGCTCTTAATAATCCAACTACAAACAGGAATACAGTATGAAAGGTAGACGTTGAGTAATATTGAACTATATAGTGTTCAACAGTTACCGAACAAAAGTCAATGGGTATGCTGTAGGCCTGTTCTGAAGTAGCCTATGATAAGCCAACGGTAAGTTCCACACACCACAATTTTTGTACGTCCGTTTTTTTGCCGTCCCTATAAATTTCACTAAATTGGACAGAAATAGCGAACAGATCAAGTGTCCTGCGCACATAATAATATGTTTGCCAAGCTTCATTCAATCTACTTGTAAAATTAATGTAACATTACATTGCTCTAATACGTTACATTATAAAAATCTATTTAACACGAATAAAAATTTATAGAGACGGCAAAAACCGTGGTGGTGTATGAGCAGGGTTGTAGTGCTAAATTTATCAGTGCCGGAGCTCTAAGCTACCGGTGGTCCGGGGCGGGGCCCTCCCCCGGAAAATGCTTTAAAATAACATTCTGAAAACGGGGTTTTGTTTCTAGAGAAAATTGTGTAATCAAATTTCGGATGTCCTAAGAGTAAATTATATTATTATACTAAATATTTTATTGCATTCGAACGACAGTGTTCTAGATTCCCGCGCGAAATAATAAAAATTCTCGCTCGTCAGAACAAAGCAGTGCCGGAGCGCCGCTCCTCCCTCAAAATAAGCAGTAGCCCCACTACACCACTGTGTGAGTATTTTTTCATCATTACTGATTTGTATGGGGAAGGGGATAATAAGGTAGGCCTTCAAGTAACATATTAGAATGGAAACAAGCACTGATGTGCTTTAACAAGCGAATCAATAAAATGAACTGAAAATATTCTTCACTAGCCGCCATCACCGGTACCCTTGTACCCCCGACAGTATCAAAAGTGTCAGTGCGTCAAACAGGCTCGCTTCGCTCGACAGCAAATTCCATTAGAATGGATTTGCTTTCATCATCATTTATCACTTAACAGGGTTCTTTTGGGGGTAATCGTTCTGAATTAGTTGTTCTATTACCTCCGCTCAACCTGGGTATATGAATTGAACGTATTTGGTTCAGTAGTTTCCGTGAAATAAACAAAAGTGCAGATTCCAAACATTTGAAACCCTTATTACAGGCGTAACCTCGAAAGGAGTTGGAAATGTATTGAACACAGCATTTCTAGACCTAATCTGGACCTGTTTACCAAATATTATCATTTTCTGCCTATTGGTTCTCAAAAAATCTAAGAAAAACTCCGAAAATTCCGTAAAATAGTAAAATGCTAATATTGAGCGTAGCCTTGGGAAGTGCATCGGACATAATTAGAATCTTGATTCAATATCTTCCAAATTAGTTCATCTATAATCTCGCTGAACCATTGAATTTACAGTAAGGATTGGTCGTATCAAGGCGAAAGATATGCAAGCCGCAATACATTTTCTTTCTACCACTCAACAGTCCTTTCTATCAATGAATACGGTATAATTGTAAAGATTAACTCCACAATATAATAATCATTTATTGAAAATAAATTCATAATATCTGTATTAATTTTACAATAATTATGAATTGAATACCGGTAGACCTATACTATCAATAGCGTCGTATCACAATTTCACAACACAGGAATTCTGAAGAAGGTGGTTTCTTGTTCCATGACGGGCTGCTGTGTAGCTGTGTGTAATATTCGTTGGGATTCATCACCGACATGCAGTCCAATATTGTTTTTCAAACATCCAAAATAGTTTTCTAACTTGATAAAACATTGGACTTTCTATCCAATGTGATAAAAATGTGTTAGTGATTAAAATTAATCCCAGTGAATCTATTCAAATTCTAATAAGAACGACGAATAAGTGCATTTATTTACTATTTTTATGTATTTTACTATGATTCAGTCAAGCCGGCCGCTATGAAAGTTTTTAAATGTATCCTATGCCTATTTGAATGTTACATTCTAAAACATTTTTCACAATCAGCCTCATGCAAAGTACAGTACCTTACCTACAGCCCAAGCAGCCGAAATTCGATTACAAACTATTGTCAATTGACGAATGTAGGCTAGTCAAGAGCTGAAAACAATAATAAACCGTGTTATTTACATACCATTACTCGCTATGTGTGATGAGATTGGAAGCGCCGATCAGCATGTGACCGCAACACTGAACAAGCGAATAGAAGAAGAACCCAGCAAGAATGCAACACAACGCAAGTGACAAGCTTTCAACTAGGATGCTGCTCTCAGTGGGGAGGGGGAAGAAGAAGAAGCAGAAGAAACATAAAAAGAAGAACAAGATAAACGTACACTCGTCAGCTAGCGGCTCAGGAGAAAAGGATAGCTGTTGAAGAAGAATATTATTGATGAATGCAGAAGTGCAAAGGAGAGAATAAGATGCTTTGAGGAGGGAGTAAAGCAGTTTTACTTGTTGAGTGGGTGGTAAATGAGAGATGATATTTTCAAAGAAGGATAAGAAAAAGGACGGAGGAGAAGAAGAAGCGTGAGCACGATTAGTGAGAGTGAATGTTTCGGTCTCTTGACTTTAGTAGAAGAGCAGTCCGTTTCAAGTACATACAGTAGGCTACCGTAAATTTATTCTCATTTATTTTCCTTTTGTTTTTGAATTAATTCATGATGTCTCACATAGGTAGCCTACTCTAGAGATCTCTAGCCTAGGTATGTCACTATATAGTGATGTCTCACTATATAGTATGTCTCTATATAGAGCTCCCCCACATAGATGTGGATCATTCAAATCATTGTCAAAAAGGAATCATCATACAAACTCAGTTTTTAAGTTGAGTTTTTTTCAGAGAGATGCTCCTCATATTGTAGCGATACTGAACGCGGAAAATTTGAACCGATTTCAACTGTGATTTTCATTCATTCTAATCTTCAATTCTCATGGATTTTCAACGCATTAAAGGCACAAAAATATCAAAATAATGTAAATGTAAATTGAACCGAAGAATCGAATAAATGTTTTTAGAGTAAAAAATAGGCCTACATTATAGTTTTTGTGTAAACGCAAAAATATAAAAATTGACGGATTTTCAGAGTTAGGCCTACGGTATCTAAAAAGGTAGGCGTAGGCTACTTGAGATTGCCTCTTGAAACGTCGCAAACGATTCCTCAGGCTAATTTTCATAGGACAAAAGTAATTTGAAACGTCAATCTTGTTTCATTCCAGGAGAAAATAAAATTAAAAAATTGTAAGTCAATATGGGGGTTGATTTATAGATTTTTGCAAAATTGCGCATGTTAGTTTTGCAAGTTTGTTATTGGATCGACGATATGAGCCATAGCTCCCTTTAATAGAAGGCCATGGCCTAAAAATTGACAACTATGTAGAGTAGGAAATAGGGTCCATTTAAAAGCATTGAAATCATTTTCCAATCAGCTGTTCTAATGGATGCGTATCTTGTGTGCGTTCTCACATTTGGCTTGCTACAAATCATAAGCTATTTTAATAAATAACTATCTATTCTTACTCTTTCTTGCCAATCTCTATCACAACCTATTACAAAAAACACAAAAGGAATCCTATACGAAGAGTTTCATGAATGTTTTTTATGGAAATCATAAATTATGCTCAAAGAGAGAAAAACCAAGTCAACATGCATGATTTGTACCTGTACTTAATGCTTTCATATGAAAAGACTGTGTCTACGGTGCCCTATTAATAGGACAGGGCCTTCTATTAAAGGAAGCTATGTATGAGCTCATCAGATGTTCTGATCTCAAATTCTCAAGATACGCATAAGCTTATATACCTTATCCTTAAAAAATCTCCATAAAATAAAAATTATTTTCATTTCTTTGAAAACATTTTCTATTAGTCATGTTTCCATTAGGTTCCTTATACGATTTCTCCTGATATTGGCATTCTTTCAAACCCTCGATCTCAACCCTTACATATTTTTCATGATTATCGATTTTAGATTTCTACAAGACTGTGCATCCTCTAGATCATTCTAGAGCTAGAAGATTTTAAAGGTTTCAACGAATTTCCTTTCATTCGAAAATATTATAGTTTTGCTTGTGATTGCCACACAAATTCCTACGTGTATGCTTGGACTAAGTACTATTGGTCTGTAGATTGTCTTTGGTGTGTGGTACAGTGGGCTCACAGTAGGTACATTACATTAGGTATATTACAAAGGCGTTCCAAATCCATCCATGGAATTGATATTTTGAAATCTAGGTAAGTGGAAACAAAGGTTGTCAGATCTACAAAGTTTATTCAAAATACCATACTTAAGTTTCAATGTTCAGGGCATCATCATCATCAGTATTTTAAATAAACTTTGTGGATCTGACAACCTTTGTTTTCACATAAGTACCTAAATTATGGATAAGTTCCACAACATCTCTGATAAAAGTGTCAATTTTGAAATCTTATTGGTTTGTTCAACCACTTCTATTTTCAAGTTCGAAGTCATCAAATATGCTTTCTATATTAAAGAGATCAAAATGTAACTTAATCCGATCGGTGACCTATCTTAAATACGCCATCAATAATATCGAATGAGACAGAACTTAACCGAGTTAAGATACGGGAGCTGTTTTTGGAATATGGGGTTTCAGAGGGATTCTGTAATTAAATTGATAGCCGAATCTTAGAAGACAAACATAGTTTTAATCTTTATCTTTTTCAAGATTTTAACAAAAAGGAAGAACAGATATACAAAATAATCATCGATCAACAAAAAATAGTGATAACAAGAGAGCAGACTACAAAGAGACATTTTTAAAATGAGGAGAATAACACACTAATCACTATAATATTCAACTCCTAAGGGTTTCTGGACACAGAACTAAGACAAAGAGTCAATATTATAATATTATATCCAACAATATTTAAGTTATCATCCATTTTGACAATATAGTCAACAAATAAACACTTATAACTTTTTCGTTAATTCTCAGAACAATCTAGATGGAATTAGATTTTTTAATAAAATATTTGAAGATAAAAATACATTCAACAAGAAAAATTACCACAGAATATATATTTTACATACTATCGATCATTATCTTCTCTATTATTACTGACTTACATAGTAATATTATTTATGACTTCTATTATTCTTGTACTGTAACATGGCGAACCTCTCTCTTTCTATCGCTAATGATTAAGTTTCTCTTTTATCTGAAATCAAAACTCTTCCCTTAGGTATCCAATTACTATCAACAAATGATTTGTCATCTTTCACAAATTGTAAATTTCACTAACAATTGACTCGAATCCTATAATTGATTAATTCAATGCGACAATTCAAATTAAAGTGATGAACTTTTCACTTTTCTAAATAACCATATTGAAAGCTCAATTTGTTCTCAAAATTTATTCAGCAAACTATATGGATTATTTGAATTAGTAAGGATATAATATACTCATCGCACTCAATAATTGATTCTAAAATTATAATTAATAATAATAAAGCGACTCCAAGTTATATTTTGATAATGAATGAAATATGGACAAGAAATTTGAAACATAAAATACATTTAGAACTCCATAAATAATAAAAAATTATTGATTTTAAATAGGGAAAACTGAATTTGAATATATTGGTAATCATAAATTTTAGGTAATTTATAAAATAGCATAAAAAGGCCCAGAATCTGCAGTTGTGGAAACAGTGAGTAGTTATATTTTGTTGAGAACAAATTGATTTTCATATCTTGCCTCTTTGACTGGAATTATTTATCTTGTTTCAATTCTTACGATTGAGAGAAAATTAAAATATGAACTTTTCTCGTATACTCAAGAAGGAAAAATTTGTATAGCAGAAACCTAGAATTGGGAAGGATATATCTCTTGTGCGATAATAAATTGAGGATATAGAATTAAAGTCGAATAAAAAATCAATTATTGAAAATTAGTAATTTTCTCAGGATAAAGAGAACCAATAGAGAAGTTAGCAGTTGAAAAATACTGAAATTTTCAACTGATTTATCAAAATTCAAGGGCAATACCAAATTTAAGTATGATATAGATATGATGAAATGGAATGTCTTACAATCAGATTCAAATCAAATGTCATTAATCAATTAATTACTTATAGCAATTGTATATAAAATATAATAATATATTTTAATATGAGAATTATAATATGATGAATATAGTTATTCTAATAAAACACACTTATTCTCCCTATACAATTTCAATTCTGATTTATTAAATCGCCATAAAAAATTATGAGTTCGAGTTCAATCGAACAATATTATGATGAATTATTTATTTATTATTACAAATATCATTATAATATAAACAACAGTTAAACAGATAAAGCAAACGAAGCTTGATAAAATTTGCAATAGTGAACTGGAAATCAAAGATGTAGATTTATGATAATGTTACGATAATTAATAAGTATATATGCGTTGAAAACCTTCAAAGCAGTTTCCGCGACGCGCCTTTAATTATAAGCATCAATGACAAATATATACTCTTAAAAACATTTACCCCATATTCATACATCACAAATGAAAACGTTAATCTTATTCATTACAATATTGCTAAAATTTCAAATGAAATTAAGCACAGCTATGATAGTAAAGAGAGAGTGATATTGGCACTTTTATTACTTTAATAGTCATCATCGATTCAATTAAATTATATTATGCACTTCATTTCAATGAATGGGAAATCTTTCTATGTATCAAAAAGGATATTCATTAATACATTGATATCATTGTTTGCAAAAGACATTTCCAAAAACAAACAGAATATTCAATGGTTAGGCCTTATAATGTTTGAAATTTCAGATCATTAGTTTTTTCCCCACTTCTACATAATAGTCTATTTACGTATGAAATTTGATATTATCAGACTGAATTTCTTCAGTTTTTAAGATACGTTGAGTTATGAAAAAATATCAATGGAAAGGTTTTCGAATAGTTGAGAATGCATTATTTTGAAAATTTTATTTTTAACTGATTTGATGGCAAGCATCATGATAGTTACATTTGAAGGAGTTATGCAAACATCCATTTAGAGACAAACAATATGAAATGAGATAGTTACGGTATCGTCGAAACAATTTCATAGCATATATTAATATAGTTTGAATAAAAATCTTGAAATGCAACTCCCAGACCAAATATTCTTGCTTGCTCTTTTATTGCTTTGTAATTTGTGAAACTTCCATTGGATAAAAATATTGGAATAACTATTATTCTATCATTTGATATATTACAATTATATTTGATACTACTATTATTATGATACAATAATTCATCCAGTTCTCAAATATTTTTGAAAATTAATAATATTACAAGAATTAATAGAAACCAATTAAAAAGTAAGATTAGGTAGAAAAAATGTGAGAGAACTGTGTTCTGATCAAGTTTAATCTTCCTATGGATGTGGATTTTGCAAGAGTAACGATCATCTCAAGAGTATGATTTTCTGTATAAACTTTTCAAGCATCCTCAACACTTAACCAAATATTTTTTCGTGGTATCTCTTCATTGATTAAAAATATAATAGAGAGAAATTTTATTTATTGGAAATAAAAACTTGGCACAAGATGGAGAATCCAGGCACAGATTTTTCATAGAAGATGAACAAACATGTAATTTATATTCAATATACGTACTGTACAACAAATGTTTTTATAATATTATTATTTCTTATAAAAATTGTGGCTGCAGCTTTAAAACTGCATCTTTCTTTGAAAGACCACTCGGTAAATGTTATTCTTGATTGTTATTTTTTATCATGTCAAAACTTTTCCTAAACCGGAGTTAATCACAACTGTTTCATCTGAATTATTAGCCTAACAGGGATTTCAAAACGTGGTAACAACTAAAATCTGATGGTTTATACACATGAATGCACACAACAAATAGTTTTTATCAATATTATTTCCATTACGGTTAATTATTATTATTCCTTAACAATGATTTAAAAGTGACTTTAGCACCTGAAATTACATCAACAACAAACACAAGAGTGAACTCACAGTGAGGCCAGCTAAACTAACAAATTCATCTACGGTTAACAGATCAGAGACTGGGTCATGCGCTCTCTTCCACACAACAATTATTATCAACATAAAATATATTATGTCGTTTGAATTTCATCTACCTACTGCTAATAGACTAAATATTGCTAGACACCAAGTGTCTGGAGCGTGGGTGGGGTGGGGGTGGGGAGACATTTGCTTTTTCAAAGGATTGTCAAGTAGGTGTCGGCTGACACATACAGATGCAGTCACTCATTCATCACACTCTCTATCACAACACAGAGTAGTGGCCTGGTAGCAACAACAATAGTCTCACTGAAAATATATTTATATCCATATACAGTAGTTAAGAAGAAGATTTCCTATTTATCGACCGTCAATTTAAAGAGGAATAGATAATATATACTATCGATAAGTTTGGTTTTCTTTACAAATACAAACATTGACAAAATTTATATTAATCTACATATAATATATATATCCGAGATTCATTATTAGAAAAACAAACAACTATATATATATTATTATTATGAATGTTAAATACCTTGTGAGTATTTTGTCTATTGCTTTCCTTTCTTACATACATAGTAGTAACATTATGAATTATAATTTTTACTTTTCCTCATTGTGTCGTCTGCAGTACCAAATACAAGGCACTTACTTCCACCGACGGCCAATAGGAAAGTAGAATAGCATCCATCCATCCTGCTCCTATGCTTGACAGGCGCAATGATGATTTGCTCATTCTAACCACAATATAATAAATTATTATAATATACTCTGTTTGCTTATTATGCCTGTCCTGACTCTTTCCTTACTAATTTTACAATTTTCTAATAATATTAAAAAATCAATAACCATTTGCTTTGATTGGCACATAGTTTGTTTTGCTTTTGATTTAATCAAGTAAACTAATATAATTCTCAAGAATAATAAGTATTTTCTACTCTGCTTCTAAGCAGCATATAAGAAAAACACACAATTTTTCTAGTACAGAAATGCTGAAACAAGTTAGAAACTAATATTAACGAAACTCAAAAATCCATTTATTCTAATAAGAACCTTGAACGACATATCAATATATTTTCTATTATTGCTAAACTGTATATAAATCTGATAATTTACTTCATTTTCCATTCTACCTTCTCTCATAATTTTTGGAAAATGAAAATTAGAAACATTCTGACATAAGAAGTCTTACATTAAAATCTAATATTGAATTCAATCGGTACATAAATTGATTTTGGAGAAACTATTATCAATGTATTTACTCATTAAAAAAATATTCGTTTCAATTGATTTAATTTATAAATATAGATAGAGGAATAACCTTTATTGTTTGATGAATTTAGGAAGATTATTAATTTGCTTGAGCAAGATGTTTCCATTTCGTTTCAATAGTTATGCATATGATACATATTGTAATATAAAATTTCAACTGATATTGGCAAAATTATTAAGCGATGTTCTGATTCGTTTTGTTACAATATTGTTTGATTGACTTCATATTAAGGCAATGTAAAATAATTTATACAGTATATTTTTCAAAGAAAAATGACCAAGAGAATACAATTTATGTACCTACTTCCATTATTCCTATGTATACACCCATAACACATCGTTAATATCGATCATGAGTAGGTACTCATTTCCTTCAGCAAGAGTCATAGTAGGCTAAATGGGGATGTGCCCTATGTTCTGGCATTCTATAGAAATATTGTTTTGGAAAATCATCCAATGATAATTGATGCTATTCCCAAGGAAAATATTCAAAGAAATTTAATTTTTGTAAAGCCACTAATTTCTCGACGCCAATCGGATGAATGAAGCGTGATAACACTTGAGAAGAATTTGAAATATCTTCCAATTTTTAAAACATTTTAGATCTATAACACAAGTTACAATAGAGGAGGGTACACAGAAAATGCATATCAATAACAATAAAACAGTTCACTGCTAAATCACTGCTAATCCAATATCATACAATATGCCATTCACCATAGAAGTAGAAACAACGAATAAAATTCATTTAGTGTTCACTTTGATGTTTAGGGCTACAAATGTATGATAAATGAAATAATAAATAACAGTACCTTAAAGACTCTAAAGAGTACGAAAGTAGTTGTGTTGAAATAAATACATTTTCAAGGATACTGTAATTTATTATTTTATTTATTGAAGCATTCAGTTTACACATTCAATCAATGCACATAAAAAGAAGGAAACTATTTTACATAATATATAGAATATGCTATGCTTCTCAATATATTGAACTTAAAACACCAATAAAAATTCTACATCTCATAATTATATATGAACCATCAAACACAAAAGCTGTACAAAAGTTAACAAATAGGTAGCCTATGTGTCATCTTTTAATAGCACAATAGCTTTACCTTAAGCATACTCATACGCCCAATTTAAGTATTCAAATTCACTTATTTTCAAATATCGATCAAAAGATCATCAATTTAATAATAACAGAGCCAGACTATTTTTATACTGTGGAATACCTCACCTGATCGTCGGTATAATTAATGCAGATTGGCACTATCTTGGCTTCTTGAATGAGGACTGAAGAGTAATATCACTGGAATAATCGCTACAATAGTAGCAAAAATAACTTCTATAGTTTTCTTTCTAAATATCAAGTGTTCACTAAACAACTAGCTTATCTTACCACCACTCACAATATTATGCAATCCCTGTTGGCTGTGATTGAAACTGATTGTTCATTTTATTTTTTTATTAAAATTGTGAATATCTATTACATCTTGTTACAAATATCATAGATATTGATAATATTATGAAGAAGTAAAATATTATAATCATTAAAAATATTGTACACAGTTGGAGATTTGAAAATTTATTCTCTCTCTTCGATTAGTATAATTTATTACAAATATTTTAATTTCAAATACGCACATATATATAATACTCAAATTACAGAGTGTAGATATTAATAATTATTATCAATTAAA
Organism: Sogatella furcifera; assembly: GCA_017141385.1. Taxonomy (NCBI): domain Eukaryota; kingdom Metazoa; phylum Arthropoda; class Insecta; order Hemiptera; family Delphacidae; genus Sogatella; species Sogatella furcifera. The sequence goes on along the minus strand of CM029550.1, from coordinate 18,601,782 downwards.
TGAGCAAGGGCAATATTGATATGTTCAGTGTCTTTTTTGTCGTATGTCAATAGTTTGATAACTTTGAGTTATCTAGTACAAATTTAGTATAATAATAGGTACACACATCGAACAGTTATGAGATCTTGGCTAAAATAAATAAGAGTTCACATCAGAGTAGCCTAGGATGATAATCCGATTAATCAAAAATATATGAGCAAAATTAGCTTACAACTATTATTGCTGGCCTAGTAGAGTTATGATTGATTATGAGAAGGTGAATAACACTTTTTTAAACGTATTAGACAGACGTCTTTGATAGGAGAGAAAATACATTTTTGAAATTCATCTTTCGATATTTGGCAATAATACAGAAATATTTGATATTAAATTTAATATTTATATAGTCTCCCTCACCATCAAATTTATAACTTTGTTGCAATCTTGCAATGTCGCCAAGATTTACAATGAGTGTTTAACTTCATCATACAAATACAGAAATGTTATTGTCACACTCTTCATTCTTTATCAACCATTCTAATCTAACCAAATTAATGAGAAATAACCCAATTTGTGAGAAATAATGGGAGTTTGCAACTAGATCTTTTGCTAACCAAACTGATAGAGCTTATATATTTTTTAAAGCGAGTCATTTACTTGGAATAAGAAATTAAATAATGAAAACGGGTAATTTTTTAATCCCAACTCGGTAGAATAAAGGAATAAATATATACAAACAATGGGGAATAGTAGTGTAAAATCTCTCACTATGATTTCAAGAAAAATTGCTTAGTGGGGCGAAATTCAGCAAGCTGAGATTATTGAAAGAGTTTTGATCAAATAGATGATAGGCACATCATTTTTCATAGATCCTGGAATAATTAATTACACGATAGAAAATCATAATATTTACCCTAAATTCTTACAAATTGTATTGTCAATGTAACTGAGAGTTATTTTTATCACAGTCAACTAAGTTCATCCAATTCATTGCTCAAAGCTTGGTAATACAATATTATTACCTGGAACCAGAATAAATTTGATCAAATACATCTATAAGGTTTGGAGCACAATGCCATTCCCAAATTACAAATAATTTTGAGGTTGTTTAATAGGGCTTGAGAATTATTTACCGGTTACCTGTTTAATTGAGTTTACTATGATTCAAAAAGTTTCACCAAATTTGAAGTTTTACTAGATTTAGGAATACAATATAATTTTTATTTTGTTTTACTCATTGGAAGTTCTAATAAATTTGGAAACGCAATTTCTTCATGTGTTCTAATTCCATTACGATTATTGATTTGAGTTTAATAGGTCTAGGAGCACAATATCATTCCTATATCGAATGTTTTCTGTATTTGTTTAGTTGGAAAGAATAATAATTCTAGTCAAGCAAACAGATGTACAAATGGGACAAGGTTGAGCGAGAAGGCTAGTATAGTTTTTAGAGTTTGTGCGATTTGAACAATCAGTTTCGATCAGCAAGAGGGCAATAATAGGGCATAATAGATGTGCTCTATAAATGTCGTTGCACGGCTATGGAGGATGAGGTGACACCCATGGCGCGACCCACCGACTGCTCGGCCATTTCCAGCTTATGCGGGTCCAGTTTCGGCTTCTTCGGCTCGGCGTCCGGCGGCCGATGCGACTTCATGTGTGCGCTCCGACTTTTCACCTTGTTGAAAACTCTGCATCGGCAAACACAATAAACCAAATTAGTTTAAACCTTCTACACAATTATTATGATTGAGCATATAATTTTTAACACACTTTGTTTTTTGCGGAGAGATCCTCTTCGGTATTAAGCCTCATTGTTTAACCCAGTGTTCCCTATTATTTCAATAAGCATGGTAAACAACCTTATACATGCGTTTTATTGTTTAAACATTTTCTGTTTACTGTTCAAACGTTTCTAGTTAAAAAGCTAATTTCATCTGTCTTTAAGGTACGGTATTTAAAACTTAGGTATACAGTACATATTTTTCATCTATTTCCTTGTGTAGTAGTGAAGTTGATATCTTTAAACCCATGTGATGATGTGATACCAAGTTTTATGTTATAACAATAAGTTGATAATTTAATATTATAATATCTTGTAATAACTAGAATTATTCTTGTACTTTGTAAATTTGTCAATAAAAATTATGATTTCTACGTATATAAAAAATTATGTTTAATATATGTGTACGTCGTGTATATTTCTAGTATAGTCTGTCGAAGCAAAGAAGACCCTCTGGCAAGATGAGAAAATGGCTCTAGCTCGGTCAATATTGGTTAAAAAATTATTGACTTGGTCTTCATCGTAGGAAACATTCTGATATAAAATTTGCGACCAAATAGCCAAAACCAGTATTGACCGAGCTGGAGTCATTTTCTCATCTTGCCAGTTGGTCTTCTTTGCTTGGACATACTATATCTAGGCTATATAGAAGAAGAATCCAAATTTGCTATGACCACAGATTTATTTCAATTGATTTGTGGTTAACAAAGTCTCTAAAGTATTCTAATTAAATTTAAATTTTAGTGTAAATTATTTCTAAAGTTTTTCTACATTTTATCGAGTAAATCTCGGTAATCCCTTTCCTGCATTCCTGTAAATTGAGTATCGTGAACTTTCCTAATCACAAAACTTTTGTAATTAGATTGGATTTAGATCATTAGGATTTTTGTATAATTTTTTATATTCATAAGAATATGACATTGTCAGTCAAATTATAGTTTTCTCAATGTATTTAAGATATCTTCCACTGTTTGAATGCTCAAAATATGAGTAATTAGTGGCTAAATTATTCATATTAAGAAGGAATTTCAATGTCTTGTTAGTGAGTCGTGCATAAGGACCATTTACATAATCTAATGGAAATTGATTACAGACCTAGTAAACTCTTGGAAATGTATTCGGGTAAGATGCTAATGGACGTTAGATAAGGGAAAATCAACTAAGAGTAAAAATCACACGAACAATGTAATACCGTAACGGTACCTAGCTCAATGATGTGACAATGTACTTACAGAAGGATGTAAGCTCCAACCAGAGATAATTGAACTCTGTTTTAAAAATATGAAATTTTTCTACATTTCGACTTGTTTTGTGAGTTGAATAATGATCAATATAATTGACCGATGAATTTATACGATTAAATTGTATTTTTTATTTCTTCTCGAGCTAAATAAATTATTTGTGATGAAATGAAGTCCTTCCACCTATAGTATACTGTTATCAAATGAATAGGCTATTTTCAGTAATGAAAACAACTGGAGTTGATGAAAGAGGAAAAATACAATAATAATCCTGTTACAGCTCGAGAAGAAATAAAAAATACAATTCATCGATCAATTATATTGATCATTATTCAACTCGCAAAGTCGAAATGTAGTACTTTTTTCGATACCGAGTACTTTTTCCGATACCGAGTACTTTTTTCGATACCGAGTACTTTTTCCGATACCGAGTACTTTTTTCGATACCGAGTACTTATTCGATACCGAGTACTTTTTCCGATACCAAGTACTTTTTTCGATACCAAGTAATTTTTTCAATACCAAGTACTTTTTTGATTCTGAGTACTTTCTAATAGCAAATTGATACCAATGCAAGTACTTTATCCAATACTGTATCAATTCCAAAGTAATCAAATCAAATCAGTACTTTTTCTGGAATAGCAGACAACAACAAAAGTGGTGGTTAGTTGATATATTTGATATTAATGCTCAGCTTTGTGAGGACAGTGTGGAAGCGGTCTACAAGAACAAAATGATTTAACTGAGGCCATTCACTGGTCATTGACAATTTGATAAGCTCCATCAGACCACTTTCCGACTATCCTGACAGAGCTAAGAATTAATAATAGTTATTGGTCAACAGCCAGTTTTGTTAGCATCTGCTGTACTCTTCAACTGTTATTTTTCCAGTAGACGATTGATATTGAAGTACTACACGTGTAGAATATTTTTCTCATTTTCTACACAACTCCGTGACTCATTGGAATATCAAAAGATACCGTAGTAATCTATATTTTCAATAATTGTCACTAGTGCCAGATCCAGAATTTACTTCCGTTTGGGGGGCAAACCCGGGTGTGTGAACTTATTATAAGGATATTATTGTACATGGTTGCACCTTCCTCCATCAAGCAATTTTAGTTTTGCACACAGAGAAGAAATTTTTCATTTTTTTTGTCCTTCTCTGTGTTTGGCACCAGCACACCATAGATCAGATCAAACCCCCCTCCCCATGAATAGTTCAAGCGGTAAGATTGATATTGAATGGAAGGGATAGGGTTTTGGAACAAAACTACACCTGACGCTATCTGCTGAGCCAATATGGTAATAGGAACCCAATACATGGTATCGATACCAAGAGTATCGATACTTTTTCTGAGTATCGAAACGGTATCGATACCTCTGTTCCGATACCGTATCGATACCAAGTATCGATACTAAAGGAGTATCGAATCATCCCTAATTATCATGGCTCATTACAGATGACCAACGAATCTCTTCTTCAAGTTCCAATTCCTCAATAACACCATGATAAATTGATACGAGATTATCAACATTTAAAATTGTAGTTGTAGAATTGAAATTGGAGAATAGCTTTAGAATAATAGGTATATGATGATAATAATGATGTCGATGAGAAGGTTTTCACACAAAACTTTGAACAAAATACAACATCCAAGGGAGTTCTGTAGCCTAATGGTAGAACAGCAGTTTCTTACAGTAGTAAGAAAGTTTGAGATATCTATCAAGCAATAGGCTACTGTATTATAAAAACTCTTTTCCACTAATACGAAATGATAAATGAATGATAAAAGGAGATAGCCGAAAGAATATAAGTTTTAAGACTCATTCTAACAATCAAAGGATATAAATTTTAACAAGGAATGGCAATAAAAATGTAATTTTATTGGAGTTTCGATCTGTTGGCTTATTTCCGTTCTGTTTGAATTAATTATTAGTTGAATAGAAGCAAACTTGATAGATTGCACGTGATCACTCAATTTTTAATGTCATCGTTGAAATTAAAGTCGTTGAATCGACAGTTGGAATACATTTTAAATTTGAGGAAGACCAATAATTGTTACAAGATGCTCCCAAAACCTTCCTGTTTAAAGAGAGAATAATAACGTAAAATACATGAATAGATTTAAGGAATGAATAGATAGATAGGTTAATAACATTACAGTATTTCTTAACGTTGTAAATTATAAAAGTGCTTTGATCCGGGTTGAGGCACGACAATTTCCTTTTTCCACTAAACCCAAAAATGGAGAGAAGGACAGGAGAGAATGAGAGAGGAGGTTAAAGACTTTGTATTAGAATGTTACGATAAGAGGGTATGTAAATGAGTCAATAGATTAGTCTAATAGCTTGTTACAACACGTATTGGTCCCACACAATCGATGCAATCATAAACAACAGCAAGAGATATTTTAAAATTATTTTAAAAACGGGTACTGAGATCTACATTTATTGAAGACTTTGAACAGCAAGAGAGTACGGGGGTGTTGGTTGGTGTTACGGTGATTCATTTACTTGAGAAATACAATATACTTTTTGAAGGAAAACATAGACAATTAATACATATTTTTCTCGTCTGCTGTGAGAATTAGGCAGGACAGCGTGTCTCGTGTAGCTGACTTGTCTGTGGGGTCAAACCGGGCGGCAAACTCAAAATGATGAGTGGCTTTACCTGACTTAGTGAACCTGCTAATTAGAGAGAACATGTCCGGGAGAATTGAGACTAGTAGTGGTGAGGTGAGACTTACTTCCCGCATATTTTACAGGGAAACTCTTCGATGGGCTCGGTGTGATGAGTGGCGGTCGCCGGCTGGCGTTTGTCGGGCGTCGGACACCGGTTGCACGCGCCGCCCCCGTGAATACGAATGTGCCCGTTCAGCGCCGCCCGCGAGTTGAAGCTCTGCAACACACACACAATCAGATAAACACATTCAAATAACATTTCATTTTAAATAATACTAGACTTAGATGCATTTTTGTACAAGTAGATCTGATAGTGATAATCTCACGAATCATTTATATTCAGTCGTAGAGGCAATTGATCTCTCGGTGAGGGTGATCTATCGGTGAACGAGATGGTAAGTCACACTGTGGACTGCTCTTGGATGGGTGATCGGTATTTGACCAAGTGCACATTGGTGAGGTGGAGCTACTCGTAAGGGTCTCACCACCATTAAAAGCCATAAGATTTTTTTAAAAATTAATATTCAGAATTTTCATCTGCATGTATGTATAATTACAATCATACACTTATGCTTCATTATCATTTACTCCACGAGTTGCAAAACACATAATCATATTTATCTCCCCTACTATTTATCTCCTAAAAGTCCAAAATGACTCCACAAACTTAATGAGTTCTCCCAACTCATTGTTTAATAAAATAGCAAGAGTTTGACAGAAACACAGGAAAAATATAATCAACTCGATTTATTAATGATTTTGATTGCGTGTTTAAAGTGGCTATTCTGAACGAACTTGAGGTCGAGGTTACAGTGAATGAGGGTTAGATAGTATTTGTTCGAGTAGAATGTTTTTTGCAACTACAAGTACTTATGAAACAATATCTATAAAAATTGAATTTTGGAATTACTGCACTCAGTGCATTTAAATAGCCTATTAATAGTTTTTCAGCTGTGTAAAACATTGTATTCGTGAATTTTACGAGAGCTTGTTCGAGACCAGTGTAAGCCAGGTTATATATTAAAGGAAAAAGGATAAAGTATTACTATTATAGTAATTGAGGAATATTTTCAAAGTACTTTGACCTTGTGATCAACTGTCGAAAGAAAGCTAACATATTCATTGAGAATAAGATATGAGTTGACCTCATTTTATCGATCTAGCTCACAACGAGGTATGAGAGTTGAACAACATTTCAAATCTTTTATAGGCACTGAGAGTAGGAATTCAATTTTACATCATAGGAAGGTGATAGTTAAGTTGGAAAATATATAGTTCATCAGAATGTCATCGTGAAAATTTTCTTGCAAATTTTTGTATGGAGACCATCAAAGCGTGGAAGACGAGAGTAGGTGACAGAGGGTTTCTATATCCAAAAAATATTATAATTAAGCACTCAATGGAAAAATAAATGAAGTTACAATAAAACTAGATAAGTACAGAGTAAGATATTACTGTGCAATATTGGCTTTTTATGAAAATTTCACTCATGAGAAAATAATTAAAACCATGTAAATTTATCAACAGAATAACAAAAGCTCATGCAACGAAAAAATCTTTGTAAATCGAAAATACAGGAGTAGGGGAATAACTTTGGAAAAGCAGGTAAGGCCTTCCTAATGTTCTATCGTGAAACTCGAGGAAAACAGACATTGCTTTTATCAATAGTCAAATTAATTGAAACATCAATTATTCAGTAAGTTAATAGGATTAATTTGTTGATGATAGCTAATTATTAGCCTGATTGGTGAATTAGCTTGTTTACAAAATCATTGAACTACAATGAAAAAGTAATAAAGAAGCATGCTACATCATGCCAAATTTGAGTAGCTCTCCAAGGTGATCTCAAACAGTTTTCATTTTGCAGAAATATAGGAGTAGTAAAAAATGTATTATTTTCTATTGTAAGATTATAATGGACATTACATAACTGTACTATCAGAAATTGTTAAGGCTTACAGCAGAACAGTCTGGGTATTCACAGACAAATAGACGGCTCTCGGAGCTTGTTGATACCAGTTCCACATCACTGGCCTGCAAATTTAAAACAAAATGAAACGTTTTAATCAAAAAAAGAATGAGAGTATCTTCTTATAAGACAATTACGGTACCCTACACATAAAATAATTCTTGAAGTGAATTACTCAAATTATTAACCAGCTGAACAGAGAAACTTATTCATTGTCAGGTGCCAGAGTTAATCAAATGAAATAACTACAATAATTAAAATAATTCAATTTGTAATTTGGTTATAAATCTATTCTGTACATGGAGAGTTCATAAAACTTTTGTGAGCAGAATTAAGGAATATAAGTGAATTGTTCGAATAAGAAATAACCAGTAAGTAGAAAGGCAAAAATTGCAATATTTGAATAAATCAAATAAAGAAAAACCAAATGAGAAATAAATTAATATTATGACAGAAAAAATAAAGAAATTTCAACATGAATGCTATAATGTGAATTTGGAGTGCTGTGTTCATTTAAAGTGAATTTGGATAGAGAATATAGAATAATATTATAAGAAATTAATTAATTACTCACAGGAATGTCTGTTTTAAGGTAGTCGAAGTCGTAATCTGTTTCCTTATTTTTACGTCTACTTAATCGTAAGCGTTTATAATCTTCTGCACAAATCTTCTTCCATAGGTAGTAGAACTGAACACATTGCTTAACTGTCTTTGATCCGACCTGAAAATAGCATAAATTATACGATATTTAGACCTGTAGACGTCTGAAATACAATTTATTTATCATAAATTAATAATACTATATACATAGCATATATCATATGAACAGTTTATAAATGTTAGAAAGCATTCAAATTTCCAAATTAGGACTGCTATGACATGTGACATCTGAGAATAGACTAATGAAACTGGTGAAGTACTATGAACAATAATTATCCAATGTTGAATGTGTTAAAACTAAACTGCCAACAATGAAGACTTGGGCGTGCATAAAAAGTTTAACATTGGAGAATTTTTTTACAACTATTGTTTTCAAAAAAGCAAATAATTATGATAGAGTAGACTGAACCAGCTGAAATATTTTAAACCAGTCATAAGACCTGTCAAACAATGGTTGAGTTTGGATGCAATAATCTAAACATGGGTAAGTTGACAATTCAACATCCCTCATCTTAACATTCACTTTCATTAGGAGGTAACATATAAGTTAACTTACTTCAAGATGCTTCATACTTTATTGTTTTTTCATCAGGTAGGAAAAAGAATACATTTTTTTTGTTAAGTTCTATTGAGTTTAGTAATGGAAACTACGTGACTCTGGCTAACGGCTTCGGCTAAACTAATCAAAGTTGAGTTGATATTCTATTTGCTTCTTCAATGCAGTAGGCCTATTGTACATTGTCAGATAATCAAATGTTCATCTTGATTTGTATTTGAAGATGTAAGAATATATTATTCATCTATCAATCTATCTTGAGATGCTCAATGAAGATTAGCATTTCATTATTATTCATACCTATTCATTATTATTATTATTAAGAAATACCGTATATTATTACAACAGTTACAACAAATAATATTACTTTGAAGTGAATCATTACCGTAACAGATAGCTTGGTTCAATTCAAATTTTTTCGACTGGATAAATCCATGTCAACCTGAATCAATCCAAATGAATCTTAATAAAACCATGAATGCGGTACTCATGGCAGCGTAATAATCCATTTTGGTGAATGATAGGCCTACTATGTAGGCTATATGAATTTTGCAGCCGTTTGGAAATACTGAAATAAAATCCTATAACAATATGATTACAATAATATATTATTATATGGGCATTCACGACCCATGTTTCAACCAGTTAATCTTGTTATTTGTTGAGTTTTGCTATATTGACATCAAAATATCTGTGTTTAGAAGAGTTCAAGAAACATAGGCTAACCTTTTTTTGGACTAAACTTTTCATTAAAATTTGGATCTAGATAGTGAAGGGCCTGTGCCTGTTCTCTCTTTGCCTATCATTATTATAGTTGTGAGTTTTCTCTCTCTCTAAATAGATAAATAGTAGTACATTAGAAAACAAAGTAGTGGATAATTTGATTTCACATACATCACGACTTGAGTAGTAGACAAATAGATCGTGTATACCCCTAATTGTACCCCTAGATTGTAAGAAAAATTTATTTTAAGAGGTCTAAACGGGACGTGCTTACCTCTTGCGCTATACAAGAGAAGTCCTTGTCGTACTTGAGCAGACCCTGGTGGAAGGCTTCCATCTCGTAGGCACTCCACCGCTCACTGTCCGTGTACTCAAACGAGAGAAGTGGGTGACCGGCCGGCAGGCTAGGCGTTGGCTGCATCAGTTTCAACATTGCCTCCTATGTAACAAACAAAAATTATGATTCAGAAATATTCAAAAGGCCTTAAAATGTTTGATGCAAAGCATTCAAAATTAAGACAAGACCTTCATAGATTGATAGTATTTGGATAAGACAAGCCTAGAGAACTACAATGGATAGAAACTAGGTAAAAAATTAAAATAGTATTATTAGTATATCAATTAGATTATTAGTTTCAAGACTAAGTAAAGTAGTAGTAGGCTGCATGGGCTGTATAATCTCTATCGGTAGCAGTATTATAGAGACAGACGAAACCGACAACTTTTTAGCAATAGCCAAATAATAATCTAGTTAATTGTATCTTCTTGCTCATGGCAACTCGCTTGAAAAACAACCTGGTGTAGGCTAAACACAACAAAAGCGGTGATTTGGAGGTAATTCAGACAATTTATAATGCACATGTAGAGCTCAGGATTCTATTACACAGAAAATAAATTAAAGTAGACTACTCACATGAATATTTCCATTTGACAGATGTAGCAAATGCAGAGCATACTCTTTATTGCGGCCACCGCCAGGAACTGCAGCACAGCACGCAAATTCCAGGTACATTTCAACTGAAATAAACAATGTATTAATTCAATTTGAATATATTTATGTTTTGGATTATTAATGACGCCATTAATCCCACAATAATTGTGAGTAGGCTAATGGATGAAGCAGAAGGTAATATAGGCTACTGTATCAACAATATTGTTATTTTACAAAATAAATAACCAGCATTTTCAGGTGATGAACAAATTATAATATAATTTAAATTTAGTTTCATAATTATAAAACCACATTTTCACTAAAAAATAGCGTTGAATGTTGAAAACTACAACTAAAAAACAGAAAACACACGTTTTATCGCCATTGTTCCAAGCAGACGACACATGAATTTGAGAAGGTACTCAGCTGTCGATCAGCAGTTCTATCTTAATCAGCTGCTCTGACGATGTATTCCGATTTATTCCGATGTAATAAATTTTTATTACAACATCTAGATTACTCATTATAAGAAGAAATGCCTTTATTTATTCATGATTCTCAGATAGTTATTATTTTATGCAGTGATGACTAATAATAATTGATAATGACCATAAATGAATAAATGTAGCCTACTCTGTACCAACATTATTTCCCGCCACAATTTTAAATTTACGCTCAACTATCGGCTGTAAATCATTCTTGGATAGACTATCCAATTATTATTTATCTTTTTTTGAGCATGGAACAATTATTTATTCTGGTATTTTTTATAAATTTCCATAGCCTACAAATTTATCATAAAATTATCGTATTGAAACAACAGTGGATTTTTATTTTGAATGGACACTGAAAGCTCATAAAAAGACCATAACATGTTCTAAATACTATAGAGACTCTATAATCATATAATTATTAGTCTTTACAATATTTTGCAATATTTCAATTATTCCGTATTCCAATATTTTTTAGTCATTTTCTCCTGCAATCGAGATGCGTCTACAATTTTCTTCTTTCATAAATTTTAAATTATTATAATGAGTTTAATTACCTTCATTATCAGATGTAAATTTACTGATGCCGGGATCCCAAAGAAGGTGTTCGTGTGATGGTTCCCGCTCGTCAACCACTTGATTACCCTGCCACTGCGGTATTGACGCTTGATGGTGAGGCCCGATATTTATGTGAGGAAGAGCATCACTCTCAGGCGCCATATCATCACCACTCGATAGTTCCCCTGATTGATCAAAAAAATAATATTGATATAAAGGCACGACAAAGCATCCTCAACTACACACGTTTAAGAAGATGAGGTTTAAGACACAGAGGTTCATTGTTCATTAACAAAACTTTGATTGTGTAATAAATTACACTATGATGTGATTGTTTAATCCAATACCTGAATCATTAAGTTTTCTTGGAAGAAAATTGAGCTTTGTACTATAGTCTGTCCAAGCAAAGGAGACCCTCTGGCAAGATGGGAAAATGACTCCAGCTTGGTCAATATTTGTTCAATAGAATTATAAATGTGGTCTTAATATTAGATCAAATTGTTTCCTACAATTTGAGATATAATTTATAATTTTTGAATCAATATTGACCGAGCTTGAGTTATTTTCCCATCTTTCCAGAGGGCTTTCTTCTCTTGGACAGACTATACCAAAAAGTTGTTTGAGGCACACTGGAAATTAAAACTCTGTTGTGTTGTAGTTGTTCAGGAGAATAGGTCTTCAATTGAAACGTTCATTATTCAGCATCAATCTATATTTACTTTCAACAACAATCCTCTATTATAATCCAGTTGAACTGTACTTAAAAATGGTCGGCTTTCTCATTTTTAAATAATTTATTTATATTAATTAATTCTATTATTATTCTACTAGTACTTCAATACTCAACAACTCAATCTTTCAGTTTGAGAAACTTCTACGTGTAGAAAGGCTTGCCTTTACGCTTCAATATAGATTTAATTTAGGCTACGTTCATATTCGAGGCTACAGTAATCCTCAACTTTAAAGGCCCAACTTATTCATCCTTGAACTTACATTTAAATTCAGACAGGCTTCCAATAACAAATTATAATGTACTGGTGCTTTGTATAACTCAAAATCTTCCTCTATGATTTTCTAATATGAGCTTTGACGATTATTATCATAATATTGTTAATGGCTGTTTATACGAGCAATATTAAATGAAAATTGAACCATGGGTACAATGAGGATATGGAGCAAGAGAGACAAGGGAGCAAGTGGACAATGAATAAGCAGAAATGATGTGATACCTTTGAAAGTTGTTGAACTAGGCCACGTAGTAATGGCTTGCCAGTAGAGGCCTTGGCCATTTCTTGTGGGAGGTAGAATAGGCGGAGGAGTGTAGGGCAGTGAGGTGGACGAGTGGCGGGTGGCGCGCAGTCTTGAAGGGTAGGACAAGTTGTGAATGTTGGAGCCATCCAGTCTCGGTCTCTTCCGCGAGTATCGCACTGGGCTGGCCGGTATACTGCAAAATCAATAACGATTCTCTAGCATGACAAATGAACATGATAATAACAAACATGAAAACATACAACATGTTACAGTAGGCTACTCCATTTTTTATATTTCCAGAACAATTTTGTTAAAATAAGTTTCTTATACCATCTATGTATAGTTTGATAGAGTGTTATTGAAAAGGACATTCTCTTTCAAAAATGGAAAAACGACATTATTTTAGGACAGCCAATCATTTAAATATTCTCCAAGTGAAAAGCCCAATAATTATTTCGTGGGCACGAGCCGCCAATGGTTCAAGGTGAGTTGAACTTACCCTTATGCGTAGCTCCCCACAACGAAATCCATTATTATCTTTATATTTTTCATCACTAAAATATCCCAGAAACAGGAGCTAGAATAATGTAAGCAGAATAGTGTTTATACTGACGTGGTGGGACTGAGGAAGACATCATCATCAATCTCCTCCTTGATGTGATCGAGCAGTTTCATGGTGGTGGCGATGTTAGCCGTCCTCAGCTGTTGTCCGGTTGTGAGCAGCCGACCGCCGGTGCTGACCACCTTGCCGGTGAGCGCAGTTGTCTTGAGCAGTCGGCTGGTGTCGTTGTTGTTCGTCGGTCGAGTGTTGACAAACACGGCCGTGGTGCCGTTGACCACCGCCGACGTTTTGATCGGCTGATAGGACGTGACCAGTTTCAGTTCGCCGTTGCGGTCCAACACGATGCCGGTCAGACTTTGCGAGCCGGCCGAACCGAGGTCGACGGTACCGTTGTTCAGTACCTGCAATTTATTCAACAGTTTTGTTCATCATTTAGAGGAATGTTCTCCATATTGTGAATAAGTAAGAAAATTGTTAGATTCCAGCAAAATTGAATTTTTAGCCAATACATTGCTACGCTTGTTGCTAGTCCAAAGAATACTAGTAGTTCTGTGAACAGTAGACCTCACGAAGTCACCCATGAATGTGGCATTACTCGTGAAGGGAATACTGTTGAGTTTTATTAATTGCATGCGTCATTGCATGCAATTAATAATAAACTCGACAGCTGGTTTATCATGAATGATTCTATAGTGTGAGTTCTCCTATGTTCAGAAGTATAAATGTATTTAGTAATATTTTAGTATGGAGGTAATTCCTTTTTCTTTCATATTATCCTTAAAATGCAATATTTCAAGAAACCTTACATATACATCGACGCGCAATTTCAAGAGGAACATTCCTGTCAAATTTCATCCGAATCTATTGCCACGTTTTGTCGTAAATGCGGAACAAACATACATACATACATACATGCATACATACATACATACATTCATACATACATACATACAAACAAACGTAAAGAGAAATGCAAAATCATCGTCTTGCATCTAGACCTCACTTACGTTCGGTCAATTTTTGGAAAAGTTATTTTCTAACTTGCCTATGGTTAGGCTCATTAGTTCTATTGAAGTAAACAATGTTTTCGTGATGGGTTTTAAGACATTTTTTAAGAAGATATTGTGTTCTTCAGTTATTCAATTTTTATGAATTTCTTCTATAGTGAGTCTAGTTATTGCATTAACTTGAATTAGTTTTTTGTGGAATAATCAGCAATTAGAAAATTTCCCTAATGAAGGGCTCCAATAACTGATGAAATCCGATAAAATAATGTAAATGAAAATTTAATTTTCAATTTTCTCTAATACATAGAATTTATTACGTCAACTCACCTTGAACGTCTGAAAATCGAATCGCTTCTTGGATGCGAAATCCTTTGGACTACTGGAGAGAAGCGGGTCATCCGATCCAGGCATCATTTGGGACTGTAAGGCATGGGGGAGAGGGGACGATGAGGAGGCCGGTAGGGAGAGTGGCGAGGGTACAGGGGTGGCTGAGAGAGGCGACTGAGGAGGCGGAGAGGGATAAACGTTCTGGGAGGAGTCGAGAGGCAGGACTTCGTTGAGAGCTGCCTCGACGGCTGCCGAACTCGACATGGCGGAGGTGTAGAAGGCGGCGGAGAGTGGAGAGGAAACAGGACCTTGGGAGATCACGGACTGCAGAGGTCCGAACGAAGGCGACTGACCCTCCTGACTGGCGGGAGGTGTCGGGTAGGTGAAACTAGGAGATGGAAGCGGCGAGTGAGGGTAGCCGACAAAGTCCTTGGTGTCACCCGACTGGAACGCGCTGTCCTTCCTGTCGCCCTGGTTGTGCGAGTAGGCAAAGTCGGCCAGACCGACCGGAAGTGGTGAGTTGAGCACCGATTGCAGATCCTGATGATGCTGGAACTGTTGACTACTTGGCGAGTTCTGATACTCCTCTAACGAGGCGATGTCTTGTAGAGCTGCTGCCTGCAAAGGAAGACGACAATCGTAGCCTACGAGATCAATATATAAATTGAGAATAACATTATATTATTTATGACGTGAATTGTCTATTTCAAATTTAAAAGACAATACTTTACACTTTTTTAACCAAACAGATATATAGGTGATAGTTAAGAAAAGTAATATGTAGCAATGAAAACTCACATAATTATATAAAAACGCTGTTCACATCAGAGTTCTATTTTATTTTATCTTGTTCTTGTCCAATTGAAAATTGTGACAACAAAAGTAGGCTATCCAATTTCAAAAGATTTTCTTTCTGTTTATGCCATTGAACTTCGAACACCAGTTCTACGTTAAAAGATTTTCATTTTTACTGTACCTGAATAGATTCGGTATTCTTCTAAGTTAAAGGATTTTCATTTGTACTGTACCTGAATAGATTCGGCCAACTGCTGGGGATCAACTCCTTGCAGCAACATGGAATCTTGCACTGACTGCACCTGTTGGAAAACATCTTCTTGAAGGCTAGGCGAAAAGTAGTCTGCGTCCTCACTGCTGTACAATCCCAATGAATAGGCTGTCTCGTTTAGATGCAATTGAGGACCGGGGCTGAAACAGACAAAGTCACCATTATAATCATTTTTATACTCTATTAGACTGAATACATCCGACATTGATCCAGCAACTAAACGATAACTTGTCCAATGTCCTATGTGAAATGTGAGACAGGAAAATGTGATTTACAATCACGATCAATAATATTATCTAACAATTAGGATATTATTTTTCTACTGTCGTCCACCAATTGATTGATGAATATGTAACATCATATTGAATAAAGTCATCTACATCACTACTAGGCTGATCCAATTCTTTGCTCATACAATAAGCTACAAGAATAGCTAATTTTCCGATTATGATAATTAAAAAAGTACTATAATTCATCATTCTAATACCATATTAATATTCCAATAATTATTGTTGATGCTTTTCTGTGACGACTTTCTGTGTTGGCTTCATGACTGAAATTGAAGCTTTTTAGTTCAGTCTACTCATTTTCTTTTTTAGAAACAGCATTACATACTCGTACACATCGGATTTGGAAGAAATTCATTAATAGATGATTCTTAGTTTTTATTCAATATCATATACATCTTGATTCCTCACTTCTTCCTGCTCAACAAGTTTTGTCTTTTGAGCATACCTTTCAGGCTGAACGCCCGGATCAGAGCTGGCGCGCTTGATGAGCGAGTTGACGGCCATCTTGGTGCCGGCTGACACACTGGACACCTGCGTTCCGCTGTTCTGCTTCTTGCCGTCCGAAACGGAACCTGGGACGGTTTCGCCCAGTGGCGTTCGCGGTGACACAAAGTGCTCCGAGTCGGAGTGCCTGCGCAGCGCTGTCCTATCGCCGCTGCAGCTGCCGTTGTTTGCAGCTCCTGCACTCGGATTGGCCGGCACCACGAACGATGAGATCTTGATGGCCAGCTCGGGATCCGAAGGCGGGGTGCCTGGGTATTGCGACACGCCTCTGCTACTCGTTTCAGCCGCTGTTTATAACAATTAAATTGAAATGACATTATTTTGAAAATTTACATTAATATTGTGCTGGCTAAACTTACTATAGGAGCAGCCGTGTGAATACCTATATGAATCTAAGAGGTATCCTGATCTCCGTCTCACTTGCACAAAATTTCTACATTACTTCATTATTCCAGATTATATTCTTCTGGTTCGATCTCTGTTGTTAGTTGGATTATTGAAAAACTAGGCTATGTGAAGTTTCACTTCATGGTTTGGAAAAACTATATGAGAGCTAAAAGAATACATAGCCTATATAGCTTACATATTCAGTTTACGGAGTCTTGCTTACATAAATTATTTTGGGATATTATAATCTCCATTTATAATATCTCTTGTATAAAATTTCTCTTATGATCCAATACCACTGGTTATATTATCGCTTCGCTCGCCTTCTCCACCTAGCCAGGGGGCTCCGCCCCCTGGACTCCCGACAGTATAAGCAGTGTCCGAGAGTCAAACAGGCTCGCTTTGCTCGCCAGCAAAACCTCTATCAGTATCAGCTGAGACAAACAGGCTCGCTTCGCTCGCCTGAAATTTCTATCGGAAGGATTTGCTATGATATAACTTAACAGGGTTCTGGATCAGTTGTTCTATTATCTCAGCTTAATCAGAGTATATGATTTGAACGTATTATTAGTTCAGTAGTTCCCGTGAAATAACAAAAGTGCAGATTCCGAACATTGGAAAACCTCATTACAGGCCTAACCTCAGAAAGAAATTCGAAATTTATTGAACACAGCATTTCTAGACCTGTTTATCAAATTTCAACATTTTCTGCCAATTGGTTCTCGAAAAATCTAAGAAAAACTCCGAAAAATAGTAAAATGCTAATATTGAGTGTAACCTTGGGAAGTATATCGGACATAGTTTGAAACTTGATTCAATATCTCTCGAATTAGTTCATCCACAATCTCCCTCAACCATTGAATTTACAGTAAGGATTGGTCGTATCAAGGCGGAAGATATGCAACCCGCAATACATCTACAATTTTGAAAAACTGATTACTTGCCTAATCTTGAACGGATTTCAAAAAATATTTTAACACAACATTTCTAGACCTTATCTGAACCTGCCCACCAAATATCAACATTTTCTATCAACTGGTTTTCAAAAAAATTAAGAAAAAGCCGAAAAACTATAGACAAACTCAAATATTTGGCGTAACCTTGGGAAGTTTCAGAAACCCGTTCTCAGTAGGCGTCTAGAGGTCCAACTGAACGTGTCTGCCAAATTTGAACGCATTCAGTTCGGTAGATTTTTAGTTCTGCTGATGAATGAGTGAGTGAATGAATGTATGAGTGCCATTTCGCTTTTATATAGAGAGATAACAGTTGTATAACACTAACACTCTGTTCAGGTTCACAAGAGCAGTTTTAGTTCAGTATTTGAATATTTTTGATAATTATTCTTTTTTGTCAGACGACTATAATTCAGTTTTTCTGATCCAACAAGCTCCCTCAAGCACATTCATGAAGATATAATGAAATATGTTTGATTCATTCATTGAATTTCAATTCATGCAATATTAACTTAATATATGAAGTGATTAAAAAAGTTAAGAGTTGAATACTAGACGTTCATGTACAAGTGGAATATTGAAATTGAATTGCCACTTCAAAGTTCTGCTTGTTATTATGTGGAATAGTTGAGTATAACAGCGTTTTTGTGCAGTTGGGTTTCCATGAAATAGATTCAACGTGTAACTTAAGTGAAATGTGAATAACGTCATACAGACTGATTCATGTAATAATGTTTTCGGATGATGGGATTAGAAACCAGTTTGAATGCAAAAGTTTGGTTCTTTAAATGGGATTAACATCGAGTTTTATCTCGTAATAACTCATTTTACCTTTCGGTTGTCCCTTTAAAAGTAGATCCGAGTGAATTACATTTCACGCTTGAAGCTTTAATTGAAATTTCCAACAGGACTGTTTAAGCCGTCTGAATATGACAAAAACTTTCTCTGTCGGTGCTGCCGCTGTTTTTGAACTTTAATTTCTCTGATAGATTCATCTTATGACCAAATTAATTCGAAACTTTGCAGTCGTCCCACGGATTAAACACATCCTTTGCTATGAAATTACATTTTCAACCATAAGCAAAACTTCAGTTGCCGTCCTACTTAATTAATTCGCATCATAGCTTTTACATTCGTGATCCGCTTTGCCAGGGCAGTGTAATATAATTTCATTAGTATAAATTATAATTTTCAAGGATCACTCACATGGAAAATTCAATCACATTCATACAATCGCTGATGAGGGTGGTCAAGTACTGCTCTTGATCATATATATTCAGATTTAAAATTATTATTAATTTGAACAAGGAATAGAGTATTTAATCAACCACAATTATTGTAATTACACCATTCTCATTATGATGAAAATTCATCATCAAAAAAGCTGAAATTTTTTATCGGTAGGTAACTTTGAATTTGAAAATTCCTTAAACCCTAGTTTTTAAAGTCGAATTTTCAAATAATTTTGCAACAAAATAATGCAATTGGAAAGAAAAATGTACCTCAACCGAAGTAAGAGTTTTCACTTCTTTTGAAATTTAATAATCAGAAATTAAAAGTCTGATTATTTCCGTATATAAAGTGTAAAAATATGTATGATCGACAAAGATGTCTCAAAATATCATAAATGCCTTATTATGGATATTTGGATAATGCATCAAATAAATATGGCTCACTTGAGTAGGTCAAGTTGGTCTGCGTATGTGCAGCAAGGCTGGGATTGGTGATGCGTTTCTGAATGATCTTCTCCTCGATCAGAGCTCTCACACTCATGCTGGCTGTTTGAAGCGGTGGGCCCGTTGTTTCTTTTTTCTCGCATTTTTTCGAATCGGAATCCTGGGAACAAGAAATCATAGTAAAAATTATATCATTTCCGAAAGATAACTGTCACAATAATTATTATTACAATACGGACTTATAATTATATAATTATATATAACAAGGTTAAGAGTAGATTTTCACAATATTACTGTTATGTGAATTCATGGAAAAGATATATATTATTGAAGCCGAGAGTCAACTCACAAAATATTCATGATGTAGGTACTCCAGTAAGGTATAGGAACATAAGGCATTTAGGGAACGAATTCAAGACTACCATGAGTATTATGTTGTAATTTAATTAGGTGGTCTGGTATACAGTTGAGAGATGGTTTCCTGATTGTTGTGATTCAATGATAAAGACATGAATATTGAGGCTGAAAGACCAAGTTATTTGTTTGTGGCATAGAACTAATCAGGATTTCAAAGCATCGCAAACATGAGTAGGATACTCAAGGTTCTCGAGTACGATACGTTCTCCATCAACCGTACACATATTTTCCATTTCGAAGTAGGCTATCATTGTTGTTGTTACGTATCAAGTGATAGAGAGGCCGGGCTTAACGATGACGAGAATCCTCTTTGGAAGAGAGACGATATTTTCGGTGGAGCCTCATTAAAAATTTATGGAATCAGAGAAGAGCATCAGACAACAAAAGATTCTCATTTCGAGTAGCGAGGCAAATCCTACTACCGCGGGGCATGGGTTGCCGAATTCATCCAGTGTAATAGATCGTATTGACAACGATCGTATCGCTCCAACAGTAATAAAAAACGAATCGGAACCGAAACTTTTCGAATCGAACAAAAACAGTGGTTGATACGCGAAGGGACAGAATGGTAGTTGTTCTTGACCCTTTTCGTTAAGAGGGAGAGAGGAACACCACAGGGAATCAAAAATATCCAATATTCACAAATTCCTGTTTACTGCCGTCGGGTTTGGACATTAGAGAAGTGGGCTATTGGCCAAACGATAAGCCAAACTTCACTTTCTAATTTCACCTTCCAATACTCCTCCAGCATCTCCTCACACACATACACTTCTCTCTTTCATCCTACTCATTCACTACTTATTCAATGCCTTCTGCTCTGATTCCATATTATGCTTTTCCGCTCTTCTCCTTCTTGTTTCTCTTCTTTTCATTCCACATGTTCTTTATTCTTTTTTATATAGTCAGCAATTTCCAACTTCGATTGACTCCGTCATAAACTTGGACGAGTATTCTTTGCACACTGTTCTACTAGTTTGAAAAGTAATCAGAAGTGATATTTGACGGGAATGACAGATTGAACCGATAAGTTCTGAGTTTGGGTATGTGTGGGGAGTTGACTTCTAATATAAGGACTGTCGAATAATAGACGGTTTCTTACAATTCCGGACTGATCAATATTGTTCGCTACTACGAACAAAACTGCACAGGATAATGTTCAATATACATTTTCTATGTGTAAAATACTGTTTAAAACTGAATAATACAGATAAATTTGAACAATATATTTCCAAAAGCCATTAACAAAGCAGTAGCTAGCGTTATATTTCATCATAGAATAAGAGACCTCTCTATGCTAAGATCCCTTTTGATTCCATCAATTTTTTCAAGTATTTCAATGAAGTTGGAAGTCGTCTTCTCCACCTTACACCAAATCAAAAATAATATTAACATATCGTTTGCTTTCGTTTTTCTATCCTGTAAGATTTATCGAGAAAAAGTTTTGCAATATAAACAGTATAACTGCTATCAAACTCGGTGTTTTGCTTCAAATATCTTGTCATTTCTGGCAATGTGAAATCGAAGCATGCAAGTTGTCGAAAATAAATCAACCTACAAAGGCCGGCCCGGCCGCCTTCAAAATACACTTGGATGCCTGAATGGAGGCTACTGCATTTCATCTTGCTGGTCCCGGAGAGAGTGATCCGTTTGAAAAAGTGAGGCAAAACCGACGTAATCACCAGGGCTATCCCTGTGTAATCAATCATGGAAACTGCCACATCTCCACGTGTTTGCCCCCCGGCCCATTCCCTCTCAATCACACCAACTCTTTCCCTCGTTTTCTGTCTCGTTCCCACTCATTTTGCTTCTTAACAGACGTAAAAAACAACCCTTCAAACCGATACATCCTATCTCAACTCTAGCACCCTCCCGAATTCTCCTTCCGTCATCACGAACCACCTCACCTCTACCCGGAGCAATCTTCTCCTCCTCCTCCTAGAAATCGTGAGTTGGATCTTTTTATTCCATCATTACAAACGATTTTTTGGTGAGCAGTTTATTTCAGAATGGGGAAAGCAAGGATGCTACCAATGCAGACCTGTACGATATTTAAGTTCACTTCTTTCTTGAAGGTCTGGTCTGACAAGATAATCTAGAATTTATAAGTATTTCTTAGCATGAAGTCAAGCTATTTATTACTATTCACGATCACTTGAGACGAAATAGACAAACATTTTGCGTGTTTGTGCAAACGTTTGTGTAAATATGGGGTTGCAACCACGACAAAACATAGCCAATAAGCGACGTAGCATAGACAATTCATAGCATTGGCAATGCGTATGTGTGCGTGTGTGTCGGTCATTTTTTCGCCAAGACTGTATCGTATTGTTGCTATTGTTCATCATCGCAACAGTAGTCACTCTGTTTGTTCACGTTGTGGGTTTGTTTAATTCATCTCAAATCATCGTGAATGAGATATACTGATGGTAAATTTATAATACGTCTCAAGTCATGATAATGATGATAATCAAAACTAAAACGGCTCGAACAACAATAATTAAAGTATTAGATTAGAATAACTTAGTATTATTCTTGTATTGCTGTTATATTATTCAATTGAGTGGGTCAACTAATTTTGAAACTTCGATTCTTTCCAAATTATACTGGCTGGGTATATTGTTCAAATAAATTCAAATGCGAATCAGTTATTGATTTCCGATCGCTTCTTAAGAGTTTCCTCAGATCTTATTAGACTTTGGGCAGTACTGAACCGATTTATTCTCCAGTATTTATTTGTAGAACATAGAATTTCAACAGAGGTTACTTCTTATGAGAACTCATCAACGATGAAAATGGATGAGTTGAAGATTAATATAGATCAAGCATAGTCACGCACGTATTATTTGAAACAGTGCAGGTAAGATTATTCGCAAGATCGTAAGTTCATATTAGTGGAAGAGTTGAGAAGAGATTATTGGAGAAAATGATCTTGTCACTGAAATTGCTTCCTGAATAGGAGTTGAAATTGAACATAATAATTTCGGATCCAAATAATAACAGTTTAATCAAGGTTGAAGATTCTCAACAAAGACCCAACCTTCGGCACTTCACGGCGAAGGTAATGGGTTGAGCAAAGCGGAGAGAGGGAGGGGTGTTGGCAGGCTGAAGAGATAAGAGAAGGAAGAAGCAGAGGGAAGGGAACACAAAGGCCAGAGCCTGAAGAAAGGACGCCGGAATAGGGGAACGAAGAAGAGGAAATGGCAAGTGGAAAGTGGAAAATGGAAAGGGGACAATGAAGCCCGCAATAGCAAGGTGTCTGAGGAGAAGTATAGAGAGGCGATAGTAATTAAAGAGAGTAGAACACGGTAGTTCCAATTATCGCCGTCGAACGAATGAAAGCGCTTCAAAGGAAAGAGGCATGGAGGCAAGTGGATAAAAGATGACTGTGCTGGTGTGTGTATGTGTGCGTGTGTGGGTACACTTGTATTTGTCGTTGTCAGACCCTTTGCCTGTGACATGAGACAGACACAACCCTGTGACAAACTATCCAAGCAGCACAACACACAGGACTTCACCTGTTCTCGTTCCGGATCGAAGAAGTTACACAGAAAAACGACCAAGAACTTTCAGAAGAAAAAGAAAACCCTCAGGAATGACGACGTCTCTGTTGATGAAATAGCGCGGCAATACATGCTTTATATTCGATGCCCACACACACACACAGACTACGTGAAAAGCTGAAAATTCTCTTTGTTCTGGAAAACTTCAAAAATACCTTCGTCGTTTGTATCCAACGATGCCGCATTACCGTCTTCATTTCTCAAGAACATCCCGTTCAAACACCTAGTGAGTTCCAGTCTCCTCTCATCAAAACAGAGATCTCAAAAATGCAGTGTATTTGCTTCACATCAGCTTTATCCTTTTAATACGCTACTCGCTAAATAAGAAGTCTTTGTCCGTCTAAAACGTGGATGCTCTTTTTCATCAACAACATTTTTTTGTTGTTTCAAGAGAGAATATAATTAAAAAAATGATACTGTCAACTAAACTGTATCAGAACTTCATTTCTATGAAAATAACTTTATCATTCTACATCAACTGCATATTCCAATTCCATTTTACATCACATTTATTCATTTTATAAGAGATGCATAATGATTATGACATAGCATAATGATAATGATAAATGAAGGTGTAATCAAGTTCGAATTATAATTATATAAGTAATAAATTATAATTATATTCGTCATGACAGTTTATGAATTGGATTATGATTATTGCTTTTTAAATAATTAGTATTGTACTGTCTAATTACAGCTAAAGTATTTCGATTCCCATCTTCGATTATTTTGAGTTCAGAGATCTTCTTGTGGCGTATTCACATTATTTTACAGCATCTTCCTAGATTTCCTTCAATCCCAGAAAAATCCTTCACTAGATTATTGTGGCGTTATTATGTATTATGGCACTTTCGCTCATGCACGCACGCGTGCACACGAGATGCAGTTCGGAAGCCATTAGCATTAATCACAGCACTGTTTAGGAGTTGCACTATCCATTTCCTGGCGATATCGCTGGATCGACGCTCACTGCATTGACAGTGGCGGCGCGCCGTTTGATTTACTGCTAAATCGATAAGCCAGACGCCATTTTGCCGGAGGTGGAGGATGCTGGCTGCTGCCCGATTATCGGCCCAGCTGAATTAAGACTTGACATGACAAGACTCGGTTCTAAATAAGCAAACATCGGCCAAGGATCAGCACCGCAAAAAAATAAAAGTTAGAAATTTAGTTAGTTCATACTTCCTCATTGAACGCCATTAGTTAGATGTTGCTGCCCGATTATCGGACTTCATTACATTCCATTTATAATTAAAATACTGTTTCATTACTTAGTGACTAAGACTATTCTTTAAAAATAGTAGCTTATACTATTCCATTCACTAAATTAACAAAATTCTTCATCAAATTTATTAACACGTTCAAAGAGTATAAAATCTCGTATAATATGATTTCAATATTCTAGTGGGTATATTCTCATAAGTTATACTTTAAAAATTATTTAAAAAAGCTGGAATGACGATAATTATATTTTAAACCTAATTGTCTCAATAGAATGAACCATCCACTAGTATAGTTTGACCAAGCTGAGAAGAGCCGCCAAAACAATCTCAACTGAATTGTGATGCATACTACAACGGTATTTCTTCCCAGCTTGCATGGATGAGACTTCGAGACATTCGATAAGCATTCGATAAGACTTGATTTGGGAAAAATCATTTTTATTTTTCGGAAAATATTGAACTTTGGAAGACTAAATTTTGGAAATTATTTCAGTATCACTATGAGAATATTAGTCTACTATTTGAATCGATGTCTCTATTCTAGTTTTGAATGTTACAAGTCGAAACTACATGTTAGAATACTAACGAAATTATATTGATCAATTCCATTGAAATACGCAACAATCTGAACTTCAAGGAAAATCAATAGTCTATCAAAATAGAAATTATAGCCTCCATCGCAATAGAATATGCCCGATTATCGCATACTCCCCCTAATGTGAGTATTTTCGTTAACTTTTTCATTCAAGGAGTTCAAGCCTACTAGACTTTGAATTATCTATAGAGTTTCCATAAACTCAACATTCAAGTATATAATATTATAATCAAAATTTGATCGTAGTTATTATGCACCCTGAATTGGTACAGGAAAGTTGAGCTTGTAAAAATCTAGTTTATTTTCAAGAGAGACGTCTATCATGAATAATAAAATTTGCTTAAATGTTGATGATAATATGATATCCTTGAATGTTGAGTTGAAGGAAAATTCAAAGCCTTGTAGGATTAAACTCCTTGAATGAAAAATTGACGAAAATACTCATATTAGGGGATAAGCATGCACACGATGATCGAACGAATCTCAAAATCTAAGAGAAAGATAAGTATGTAGGCTACAATAAATCAAGTTCTTGATTACTTCCACCATCAATCATCCCAAACAAATCTAATTATCATTCCCATTACATGAATGTAAACAAGTAAGAAAACCATAAGCCATAATTTAATGAAATAATAATTAAAAAAAAAATTCAATTTCTACTGAGGAACCATAAATAAAAATGTACAGTGAATACAACATAAAAGGATTAAGTGTAATAGAGGGCCAGCTGTGCCCTTATTTCAGGTTAAAAAGAAAGGCAGCTATTCTATTCTAATCCATAAACTACGAATCAACCCCAAACAATATGTACACTGATCTGCTCACCTTTTTGAAGTATCCACCGTGCAATCGCATGTGTCCATTGAGCGCTGGTATGTTCTTGAACTTGCGGTGGCAGAGGTTGCACTCGACGGGCTTTTGCGCGGGGGCAGCGGTGACCACCAACTGCGTGGAGGCGGTGCTGCCCCCAACGGCCCCCCACTGGCTGCCACCACCGATGACACATTCGTCACTGTGGTCGGCTTGCTTAGACTGCCGTACGTTGACGCCTACAACACAAAAAAGGAAAGATAGAGAAACAATTTAATTCTGATTTTATTTCTAATGTCATGATTTTTTTAAATTTTTCAACGTAGAAGTTTTGAATTAGGAGATCAAATTTGAAAAATGATCTGAAAAATAAAAGCTAAGCTTGAAAAAATTAAACATTTTACTTGTTCGCTTCTTTAAAGTTTTATTTTCAACGGAGAAATTCTAGTAATATTGAGATGAATAGAATGAAAAGTACTCGTATAATGAGAAAATACATTAGAGCCCCGTTTAATGAAGGAAAGAAGCTTTAGAAGGAAGGAATAGCATCACCAATCATCAAATTACTAAGCTACTCACAAATCATTACTCAGAACTCGCTACTCACCCACACTAGTCAATTCACTACTTGATAGTTTAATAATTACTAGGAGGTTGAGAAGTGGACTTTTACAAATAAGACAATTACAAAGTAGACATCAAGTAATATTCAAGACTCCACTGAGGACACTTTCGAACAAAAATTTTCAACAAATTCTATCTAATACAATTATCACAATAAGCTGAATTTTATCATATAATACAACGAACAAACATTTCATTGTTTGCTGGTGATAAGTCATAATAGAGTGCGGGCACCCTGAAGCTGTTCAATTGATGGAAGTCGCGGTCTGCTATATACATAATAACATATATACATCTATATACTTATCATATGTGACATCTATATACACAACATCTGCATAAACATTATACATAATAACATTTCACGTGTGGGTTCTCAACATACCATCGGTTTAATTCAAGGTTATTGCATGAAGCTTGACGTCTTAAGAAATGGCCAAAGCATTCCAAGGTGATCTTAACGTCGACGATTAAGACACACCGATCCTCATTACAGGGTAAGCGTGTGTGAGAGCCAACAACGTAATGTCTCGTTATCTGCTAGTTAGGTATATGTGAAGGCGCGTGCAGGGTGCTTTCTGATGTCGTAGCGAGCAGATGAAACTCATAAATAGCATCTGCTTTCGCGAGCCAACTTATAAAATTGCACTGCGATGGGCCATTAAGTCAATTGTAGCGGCCATAACGTTTCTATAGACTTTCGGCTGGTGGAATGTCACGCCGCGCGGCAAGGGATTAGCGGCACCTGCTCTTAATGCTTTGCTACCACCGCTTGCGTTTATATTACGCTCATGAATTTGCAACTTGCTGCTATTTTTCGCTGCCGGCATCTTATGCCATGCTACTGTCTTCATTGATTAATTCTTCACACACCTCCAACTTGCCATTAAACTCTGGATAGTTTCGTACAGTTAACATATTATTACCATAATATAACCGGCAGTTCAGTAGCACCTGTGCTCCAGGCATGAATGATTAAGCACGGAAGTTAACCGATGTTGTGTCACAAAAAAACATCCACTAATTCTAAAATGACTGATTATGTGTCATTTGTTGTCCTGATAGTTACAATTTATGGGATCTTTCACTTATCAAATGATGAAAAAACCATTGAAATCCTAACCAATTTCTTTCTATGCAGCATAACTACATTTCACAATATTTAAAGTTAGTTTAACGAACAAAATTTATTCAGTCTACGCTTTCTATTTCACTTTAAAAGCCACACTGGATAATTGAGATGATGAATTAATCCCGAATGATTAGGTCTCATTTGTCTCTTAAACATACTAGTCTTGAATACACCCTACATATTTTCAACAATTGATAATAAAATATAAGTAATCTCTAACAAATTCAACCCTCCAGAATTAAATCTTTAAGTAGTTGTGAAGTTGATATTGTGGTAGTTATCCATAATAAATGAAAAAACAAGAGTTTACCAGAGATTGATAATGGTGTTACAACCGAAACCGGTATCTCGATTTTGTAATAAATCAGTGTTTCGACAACATCTTGTCTATTCATTGAACCTCCAGAATTACTTGGATACCTTAGAATTATAGCATACATTTCTAGAATAATTGAGTGAATAGAACTTGCATTCTCTATTTAAATCGGCAAAGTTGTCATATTATGCTATACTGGAATATTAAGTTGATGAGACATTCTCAAATAAAGTCAGACCTCGTCATTTAGACCTCGTCATATTAGAGCTACCATCTTGCTAACAATTCATATAGAACTCAAGTAAACCTAGTGCCTTTCAACTCGAGTATTCCTAAGATATTCCATTCTTGAGATACGTGAATAATTTTACATGCCTGAACATGATCAAGAGTGAGGAGTAAAACAGAATACTCGTACTTCTCAGCAAGCAGCTGTCAGGGATATTTTGATTGTAGGAAATAATCTTGCCGGGGCTTCAGCTTTGAGCTTTTCATGTTCTCAGCATTTGGTTACGTTCGCTTCGCTTTGGCTTTGATGAATTAGTCATCGCAAGAGAAATTAGAATGTCAGCACCGTACGGCGCGGCAACGGCGTCTTATTATTAAACGCATCCGACTGAATCGAACCAACTACAGTCAACGACTCTTTTTATTCAACGAATTTAACTGATGCGGATAAATTTATTCTGCCGGTGCACTACTCGATGGGATTAGCATCCAAAGTAGACGACAAAGCGTTGTCCCAGGCCAACCCCGCACCCCTCACCATTCTACCACTCAACTGCAAAAGAACAAAAATGCACTGTGTTCCTTCAATCGAAACTGGAAGAATATTCTGATCAGAAAATATTTTAGGAGGTGAACGAAATGTAAATTCAGATGACGCCAGTACGACGAACTAAACGTGAAAAAACAAGCAATTTCCATTTTTTCAATCTGATTGCACAAGAATTTCTCATCCAGATGAGACTTTCATCAAGCGATTGGTATTTTCATTAAAAAAGTATTTCCATCTAGAATATTACCAATTTCCACCAACACAGCATTGAAGCTTCGCAAATCTGTCGATCAGCATTAAAATCCTCCAAATCGAATGAAAATATATTTTTAGAATGAGTTTATCTCAAGAAGTAGTGAGATATACGAGTAGTGAGACTACGAACCTTCCACTGTTGGTCTCCAGAGGCAAATCAGTGAAAACTAACGATGACGAGCTAATGAAGATAATATTATTTATGATGATCATATTATTACATTACTTGTCCAATTCTTTGAATTCTTCTTGTGGAGTATCGGATATATAAAACTGGGATACACTTTAAACCTTAATAATTCGGTCAAACATCATAAATGATGATGTTGAAAATAAATGTCGAGTGAATGAGAAAACACGATTGTTGGAATGAAAGACTGTAGACAATGAGGAAAAGAACTGCGACAACATTGAGTGTCTCAACATCTCTAAGTTAGCTATGAATATTAATAATACAAAGATGATTATGGTGAAGAATTAAGACTAATTATCAAATCTAATGTGATTTCAAAGAAAATATATGAGTTCGCAGACCTGATAGTTGTAGTAAGATTGCCATGGTATCCAGTGGTCCATGAGACGAGAGTCAACTAGAAATCCATAACACAAGCACTGGTAATTCTATTAGCGCCCTTCACTAAAACATCCAACAGACAGTGAGCAGATTACACCTGGTCTTGTCCAGACTCTTTTCGGGAATGAATGACCCAATCTGAGATCCAGTTCCATACGAATGTACTGTCTGAGAGGACATCCTCCCCCTCCTTCAACCCAGCAATTCACCCCTTCGAGAAGCCCCCGCCAATGACCGCTCTCCAACTTCATAATTTAAAGGAAGAAGATCATAATTTCATTATAATATCACTAGTCATAGCCTTCCCCCACTGCAATCATGATTGGTTCGATTATGAAATTCAGCCCTCTTTTTCTGTCATCTTCTTCGCAAGGAATTTCAATACTTTTTATCAGGCCATTTCAATCAGGCTCAATACGAAGCCTCCAGACAAATTTACTAATATCCAAGACTCGAATTTTATCAATAGTCGTTCAACACAAATTTTATTTTACACAATCGACTGACTCGAATGAAACAAATCTTAATAATTGCGACCATGACCCACCCATTCATTCCGAATGGAAATGAGTTTACTATTAGAGAATAATAATATTAGTTGCTTATTTCTTTTCTCGATTCGGAAATGTATATGGTGATCACAGTAGATTTTGTTCTCTACGGAGTCAGAACGATGATATCATTGAAATTTCATATCAAAATCTCGAGAACAATTCAAGCATATTCTGACATTCAAATTTCCAGCGATATATTTGTGCGCTCTTTTACGCTCTTTTTCGAACGAGTTTTATACTATTCTATATTATCGAGTTAATTTTTCTGTTGTAGATGAGTAGGCCTAGATTGAAATTCCTCTGTAATTTATTAGAGTAGAGATTCTCTAGAATGAGATCTTTGCTGAATGAGATATTCCACGTTTGAAAATACTGAAAATGTATAATAGAGTAAGTCAATATGATTCGATTGTGCTTGATCCTCTCTCTGGTTTTGAATAAATACAAAAGCAAGCAAATTGATAGTTGGTTAGTGAGGCATTATAATGTGCATTACTTTTCAATTTTGGACTTCAATTGCAATGACAAATTAGAAATTCCGTTTGTCATGATTTAGAGAAATGAATGTTATTCTTTGCCTTTGATAAGTTAGAATTCTATTCTGATTAGGCCTATGCGAAAACATGTGTCAGAAAAGTACTGTCCAGAGACGTCAATTTTATGCTTGATGCCGGAAATCTATCTGAATATTTCCTATCAAACATTTGCTATCAAAATTCCTATCAAATCTATGAACATTTCCTATCAAATCTAGCAAACATTTGTGTGGGTTATTGAAAACCCTCTTGTGCGTTCCTAATGAAAATGTAAATGTAAAAGTCTTTTTCCTCATTTCAATTGACAAGTAATTAAATTCTATCGCGCATCAACTTTCTGAATTGGATTGCAGCTTTATGAACATTTTCGGGGAAAATTATTTCCGGTGAAAAAAGACGAGCAAGCATCCACTCTAATGCTGGAGTACTTTTTCCTTGTCACGAAGCGTGCGTAATTAATTTTGTTGAGATTTTTGAAAGTGCTTTTTTTAGAAAGCGACCCTTTCAAGGGCTGGTCAGTCCGGTGACCTTTTGTGACCACCCCAGCCAACAGGGGTCGCACTCATACAGAACGAATTAACAGGTTACACGAACAAGGGTGAACCTGTACTTCTGTAAAAATATGAAATTTTTACCACTTTCATTCGCGCCCATCCATTGTGAATACGAGTTTGTTGGGAGCAATCTTTTAATTTCTCTAAACACTCATATATTGTAATGTATTCAACTCTGAAACTTGTCTGACATTCCCATTCCCTCTTTGACTTGATCTGTTAGGCGAATAACATGCTTCAAGCAACTTGCTCATTGAAAATTGGCAACTCACTAGATTTAACAAAACAGCCAAAAATGTTCAGCAGACAATGGAGGATAAAAAAGTCTGAAAATTTTCAATGCCAAATAAATTCCGATATGAGAGCTCCTAACAGATATCATAAATGAGATTCAGGAAGTGAGTATAGTAATATTATTATTATTATGGCTATCCATCCTACCTCGGATAAAGGAGTTGTTTAGGCATAAGCTCTAGACTACCATTATATTTATACAATTATATTTATATTTATACTACTACTACATTTCATATTACTGTTCTCATGGAATGGGGCCAAACAATACTGTTTAAATAACGTTGGTAAAATTTTGGGTTGATACATCAACTGGGCCTACTTTCTCATTAATATCTCACTTCACTGTCTTGACAGGCACTACTAAATAGTCCAATGTGGATGTCATATTTAGAATCAAATTCAAACTATCTTTTTTTTAAATAGAATTGATGAAAATGATGATATAACATCATTATTCCTCCTCTAGTACCATTCAAAGCTACAAATCATTGAAATTGAAAAGATAGAGTCATGGAAAAGCTGGCAATGAACGCTTTACTTCGTTAGAAAAGAATAAAGTAATTTAATTAGGAATTTGTAAAGAAGATAGTGATGAAAAAAATAAAGCTACAGGCTTGAATCGAACATTTTCGAATTCACGAAAACTCAGGTTAAAAAAATCCAATTCCATCCCGTAGTTTCCGTGTACAGTTCAGAACAATACCATGAATTAGGAAAAGCCCGAAACAAACTGAGTAAAAAAGTATAATTTTTTCTCGTTTCGCTGCTCGAAATGTTGAAGAATTGTTTAATGGAGAGAAAAGAGCGGCCGGCAAATGCAACGTTATTTAGCGGAAAAAGAGAAACCATCTCCGGACTCAGTCCAGACCTGGTTTACACTGTACATTGCAGAGCACCGCGGGCGACGCAAAAATGCTGAAATCAACTTGAACGTGCTCGGCTCTCTCCAGCCTAAACAGGAATAAAAACTGAATCGGAAGACCGCATCGAAATCTACTTGGTAATTGAATAGCGCTGTACGTTCAGTCAATTCAAACACCCACACATAAAATACATGCCAAACAATAAAGGCATGTAAACAAAAACACTATAGGTAAGCCCAAAAATTTTCTGAAATAAGATAATGGATCTTCTCTTTCAATGGAATAATAATTATTATAATTATAGGATAATGGGAACTATACTGGTCACGGTGGTGTAATTGAATGAATTTCACGGTAGTGAATTGAATATACGAATATCATGCTATAAATGAGACCCCTGGGTCTCCCCACTATTAAAAGCCATACGCTAAATAATAATGCTATGAATTAATTGATCAACGAAGAAATTATAAAAAAATATTTGAGGAGAAGAACAAATTGGATTGCTGACTACAAAAAACTTCTCAATATTGTGACAGTTCTTCTAACATACTAACAAATATTATCACAGTGTTCTTCTAACATACGAGATAGAGAGGTAACGAAGGGTTACATTATTGAACAAATACGATATTCAGATTACGAAGTGGAACATGAAACTTCTGTTTTTGACTCTATTCATTCTGCTCATGACTGTTCCAAAACTCATAGTTTTGTATCATTTACCTGAATTTAGTCTATTCTAATTCTTAATTCACAGTTGATATTTTTCTAGCTTCTTGAGTGGTTTGCATTAGCAACTTATATTTTGCCAGCTTCTTAAGTGAAAATTTGCAATGAATTATGAAATTTAATATTATGACCTCATCTTCTCAAGAGGTCAATGATATTTATGTAAAAAAATGCATAGGCCAATGGTGCATAAATGTATGACAACTACAACTAGAAGGGAGGGCTCAGATTCTCTCCACTCATGTTGATACAGGGGCAGCTCTATCTAGGCCAGTTGTGATTTTTAATTTCAGAAAATCTAGACCAATGATCATTCTAGCACAATGCTCTCAAAAGGAGTGAAAGTTCAACGGTTTACAACCAGTTTAATAATTTTTCAATCATCTCGATGCTGAAAAATGTTCATGCGTTCAGTGAATTGCCTTCTCCCCCCATAATGTTTGATACTTTTGATACAGAAAGAAAGAAACATTGTACAATTGAACGTTTCAGCTCTCTCAAGAATACTTACATCCCTTCAATTCATTGAACTAAATGTACTGAACTACTTTAAGCGTTCTGCCATACAATTTTGTAACATCTTTTGAAGGGGATTGAGAAAAACTTTCGATGAAGTATGTGGTAGGTATAGGGAGTGAACTCTTAAAGGGGAACTGGTACTAAATCGAAAGTTATTTTCACCTATACAAGTTCAACTTAAAACATTTTTTTCTTCAACATAAAAAAGTGGATATGCAATGAATAGAATGATTATAAAAACTTGAAATATTTTTCACTGGAAATTCCAAAGTTTCCCAGCATGATTTTTTTTATATAAATATTATTTTTAATTTTATTACTCATTAAATCCACTGATTATTATTCGCAGCTAAAGTTTTATAATTATACTAGCCGGCAGGCTCGCTTCGCTCGCCTTCTCCGCCTAGCAAGGGAGCTCCGCCCCCTGGACCCCCGACAGTATCGGCAGTGTAAGTGAGTCAAACAAAACCTCTGAAACCTCTGTCAGTGTTAGCTGAGACAAACAGGCTCGCTTCGCTCGCCTGCAAATTTCGTTCAGAAGGGATTCGAAATTTGTTGAGCACAGCATTTGTACACCTAATCTGGACCTGTTTATCTAATTCCAACATTTCTGCCAATTTGTTCTAGAAAAATCTAAGAAAAACTCCGAAAATTCAAAAAATAGTAAAACGCTAATATTAAGCGTAACCTTGAAAAGTATATAGGACATAGTTTGAAACTTGATTCAATATCTTCCGAATTAGTTCATCTATAATCTCGCTGAACCATTCAATTTACAGTAAGGATTGGTCGCATCAAGGCGGAAGATATGCAACCCGCAACACATTTACAATTTTGAAAACCTGATTACTGGCGTAATCTTGAACGGACTTCAAAAATATTTCAACACAACATTTCTAGACCTTATCTGAACCTGCCCATCAAATATCAACATTTTCTACCGATTGGTTCTCGAAAAAATGAGGAAAACGCCGAAAAACTCTAGAAAAACTAAAACATTTGTCGTATCCTTGAAAAGTTTTAAAAATCTGTTCTTAGCACGCGTCTAAACGTCCAACTGAACATGCCTGCCAAATTTAAACGCACTCGGTTCAGTGGATTTTTAGTTCTGGTGATGAATGAATGAATCAGTGCCATTTCGCTTTTATATATAGAGATGAATCTAACTAATTTAATTGTAATGAAAATGTGAACAATAAATTTGAATTTGAATTTGATTTGATTTTTGCATAGAAAATTTAAAAGTGGAGAATCAAATTATGTATGGATAGAAAAAAATAAAGTAGCAGAATGCAGTATAAATGTAATTCGTAATTATGAAGATAATGTCAAGATACTCCAAAGTTATCAATAATGAAATCAGGATCAAAGTTAGGAAAATTATTTCGAATTCTCTAATTGATAGTCTAATGAAGAAGTGAGATCACGCTTCAAACCGTACGTTAACCGACTATAGGTCTTTGAATGAAAATATTCCTAAAAGTGATAACTTTATACGATATGATAGGCCGGAATTATTACAGTGACTAAAGAAAATTCACTATAATCACTGTAAGCATTATTAGTTTTTTTTATCGGGGATGATACGTAATATCTTTCATACGGCTGTGCACATGGTTTCAAATGTGAGAGTTCTAGTAGGCTTTGGAGTATTCAAAAGGAAAAAGATGGAAATTAGGTAGGCCATAGTAAAGTATAGAAAGTAGGCTATATTTGTGATGGAAGTGATAGAAAAACATATATGATAATCCTTTTCCTTGGAATAAAATATGTAATCACACCATAATAGGGTTGACGTGGGTGATCGGTAACACAAGGACAAGAAATGTGAGAAAAACTGGAGTAAGCGAGACAAGTTTAACGTTTTGGAAGAAAATAGATGTAAACAAAGTAGGGAAATGGGAGGGTTGTGGCAGGTTAGGGTTGGGTGATCGCTAACGACAATATTTATTTGTTTTTATTTCACGGTCGGACAGGACCAGCGTCGTTGCCACTGAAAAGTCGAAACAGTTACAAGACCGGGTATGAATATTTTAATCGTAGTAAACATTATGTGTAGGTGGTTCGGGGGAGGAGGGTTAGTGATCTAGTCCTGGCCAGACGATTTTCTTCTTACCTACCGGTAACGCCGGTTGACCCAGTTGGTCCGAGGGGGTGTTATGAAATATTGTGAGTGAGGGTGTCTAGGTTACCCTTTTATACATGCCACCCCTCAGCGACTGATTCATTACAGGTGCCCTCCCATCCCACCCGGTATTAGATAAGTCTTCGGCGTTTCTCTACAAGTGAAGACTGGCGTCTCTATTCAACAGTGCAACGGTTTCTTCAACTGATATCCAGTTCCGTCATACGATATGATAATCAATTATCATTATTATGTTGATCCCAAATGCGATCCAAATTTATTCTTTTGAAAACAGGAATAGAAATACGATTAATAACATTGTACAATCCAAGAAACAAGCAGATTTGACAACGGTGTTTTATTTTTGTATATCACTACAACAGTGCATCAGTATTAATGAATTTTATGAATCGATTTTCAATTTCCAACAGTTAAGGTCAAATTGCAGCACAACTGATTCCAACTATCAACTTGATCGTTGCGTCTGAAAATTCGCTGGGACGTCCACAGGAACCATTAACATACGAAATCTTATCAAAAGTTTATTGGTCAGAATATGACCGAATACGACTAAATATAGCAATAGAGGGAAGATAGAAATATAGTTCTATAAATAGAAACATAAAATATAGGGTACAACCGAGTACAAACATAAGTTAAAAAAGCACATTAGAGCATAGGGTACAATTGATCTCCCAGCGCCGAAATTGATTGGAGAGCATTCATGACAACAGGACCGTATTTCTATCGATTTAAAGATACGAGTATTCTATTAATATTGCTATTGCCATTTTGTATTTGGCTTCTTGAAAAAATCTGTTTCAAATCCAGGCCATCTGTCTTCAAATCAATTGTTATTATGAATGACTCAATCTTGAATATTGTAGAATGATTGTAAGCAAGGATCCATCACTTTTTGTGATGAATGAAAATTTCAAGTCAGCAGAATATTTTTAGATTCATTAAGATAATGGATTCCTCCTTATTGAGGGATTGGAAATATGAGGATAAAGCATTCAATAGAGTCTCTCTGTTCGCTGAGAGATTTTCTGAAGAAAATTCCGTACAAATTTAATATGAAAGGACTTCAATAAGGAAAAAAGGAATAGCTTCTGAGTATTGCAGAATACCAAGTTGAAGGGTTTATTATCGTAAGGATGAGCAAAACGTCTCGAAATAATTTTGTCAGGACCTTTTCTCAATAATTCGTGCCTTTGAAGACGAAAAAGAAGAAAGATGAGCACGAAATATGAAAATTAGAAGTGTTTTGTTGAAAGAGATGTAAGAACCATCATGATGGGGCAGAAGGGTTACTCTCTAGGATGAATAAGAAAGGATGAAGAGAATCTTCAAGCATAAAATAAAATATGAGAGAAAAAGAATAAGGACAGCGTGAAAAGGGAGAGAGAATTATTGTCGTCTTCACCTTTTGATAGCACAAAAATGAGTGGGTGAGCAGATGCCGCCTTGAGGGATGCGGGTGTTTACATAAAAGGGGAGGAAAGTTCGAATATTTTTCAACTTTCAATAGAACACTTGAAGGGGTAGGAGGCTGAAACTTGCCATGCCAGTGGATTTGCATTTGCCAGAGGATCTAGGAGGAGAAGAAGGAGGGGGGGGGGGAAGCAGAGGACGAGTGGATGCCATTCCGAAACATGAATTATGATCCAATAAAATGGAGAAGGATCGATTCTTCTCTATTCCCCTCTAAAAATTCTTCGCCACCACCACACGGTCGACCCTCAACCCTCCTCCCCACACCATCACCCGCAATACTTTTTCTTTGTTCAAGATTAATATTTCCATATGCGACGTGTGTTGAAGATACTGTGAGAAACACATTGTATTTCCGTTGAGACTATCTTAGGATTCACCGAACAGTTTTTGTTATTGTTTAGTGGCTCTACCAGCAAATTCGGCGCTCTTCTTAATACAAGAGAACCTGAAAATTTATGCTCTGAGATTTCCCATCATTTCACATCTAATAATTATTTCCACTATATATATTCTCTCAACTGAACATGAGATAATCCCAATCGAAAACAAGAGGCCAGAAGATATCCACGAGGCCGATCATGTTCTATTGAAAGGACTAGAGGACAGTTTTTGCTATGATTCTGGAGCATTCTGAATACGAGTAAGTCTCATAGTTCAAGATTTTTAGTCAAGTTCTTTAGAATTGGGATAAAATCACGAAGAGTTTTCGAGGACCTGGAACTTGAATAGGAGGTTCCGTTCCTTGTGATTAGATTTTCCGAATTTGAAAACTAATTTTTTTATGATTTTAGGCTACTCAAAACGGGAAATCTATCCAGCACCGAAGAAACGAATAGAGTTCTGAATTAAAATTTACAATCAAGTCAAAGCTTTTAGCTTGGGGAGAGTTGCGCCAACGAAATATTTCCCCTTGCATAATGAATCCATGAATATTCAACTAGGCTCTTCATTCTGAACCAAATACTTCAGGACGGTAAAGAGAGAAGAGGAACAAAATGTAAGAGCACTTAGTGTTTGCTATTTAGAAACATAGGATTTAAGAAGTTTTAGAAAGTGTTTAATCTAGAATTCACTACAAACATTCCACATTGGAGTGAATTTATCTTCTTCTACGATTTCAAAATGATGTTTGAGAATAATACTGTAATTTTTACAGTATACATTATAATTAAATTTATTCAAAACATGAGTGGGACGAAAAGCCTACTTGAGATGGGTAGCACATTGGGAAGTTATTATTTATACCCCTCGGAAAACGATCTTTTTATTTTCACAATAAGAACCAACAAATCATGGAATTTAAACAGTTCAAGTATCCTGAAAAACAGATCTTGAGACACATAATAAGACAATTCGTTTGTTCAATAAATTTCAAAATCCCTGCTATATTAATAGATCGCAATATTATAAATTGATGCGAATACAATCGATATTATGATCAAAGTTTCATCATGTAACATGAATTTTATCCCTATTCTCTTCATATTCATTCAATCTAATTTACACATATTACCTATATTATTTCTAGCATCATGAAGTTGAAGTCATTATTGTAGTATAGGAAATAAGCCTCCTGATGAAACATGAAAATATGTTTGTATTTTTCAAATAAAGTTTTCGTGATAGTTGACAAATTCTTCGCGTATTTATTATGAATATATTATTCCATCTTACCAGAGTCATTGTTAGAAGTTACACATGAGAAACTTGGTCTTCAAAATTATTACAGTCTGATCCCTTGGTCTGATTTCCAAAAAGAATATTCAGGGAATAGAACGTACGTCTAGGATTATAGGGTGAGAATCCAACTATCTACCTCACCAATTTAAATTATTTGATCTCTTGTCATAACTGCTTTTTTGCCGGCACAAAAAGTGACTGTGATTTTAATCAATGCAGAACTCCTTTCCCAGGATGATGAGAGTCCATCACAAAACCGCTGAGGCGTGTCGTAGCTTTTCAACAGGTCCGTTACGTCACTGGGTTGAATGGGATTTGTGGGTGAATAACGGAGGGGGTGGAGGGGGAGGCGGCAGATGGTGGACAAGACAGGGTAATTAAGACGAGGGCAGATTGACAGGGGCTTGTTCAGGGCATCACTGTCTTGTCTGACCTCGTCGTCTGTCACAAACCGTACAGGAGGGGTGCTGACCATCCTCTCACCCTCTCCGACAAGTACGTTGGTTAACTGGCTTAGCCGGCGCAAGAGAGACGGAAAACTATGTGCTAAAACGGATAGAAAGAGTAATATTGAAAAGAATGGGGAAATATTCCGTGTTAGGGATAGATGTAATGGGAAGAGTAATACAGACGATGTAAGAGAGATGGATGAGAATGATAGGATGAGAAGAGTGATATTCTTGATAACGAGAAATATTCAGAAGAATCCAGTGATAGAAGGGGAATCGCCAAGGGATAAGAACGATAGATGTGGAATGCTGTCTCGTGAAGACCGGTTTTTCAATTTTCAGGAGCACCCACAATTTTATTCAACAATATAAGAACTGGGATGTTGTTATATTGTCATATGAAGTCAGCCTAGACTTCATATAACTCTAGTATGCGACTCTGAAAATTTGGCTTTGATAACCATATTCCATTATGATAATCAATTATTCTATAAGGACTATCCTAGAACAATAATTTTAAGCTCGAAATAACGTGTATAATCATGTTCAAGATGCACAACTCCTGAAACTAATAACACATCTAGCATCTCAATGAGTCAACAATGATGGAATCCGAGCCTTTTGTCAAGCTGCTTGCTAATTAAGTTTGATAATTTGTTGCACATTTGCAAGGGAAGTTGTGTAGATTGAATAGATGCTTGACGAGTGTCGAGTTATGCCGAGGTACAGCGAGCGATCGAATCATTTCAGTACAGATAATGAAATTTCGTAAAAAGTTTGGCAAGAAAATGTGTGTGTAGAGTCTAGTTCTTTAGCTGGTGAGTTTCGCGGTGGCGCACTCTTTCGCCGCAAACCTCATTATCAATCGCTGCGAGGATAATCGCATTTCAATCCGGGATGTAGACGAGCGACGCAGAGAAGTTCAAAGCCTGGCGGAGCACGATTCAATCTGTTTAGACCTAGTTAAAAGTTTTCGACCGCTGCTCGGCACATGATGGCGTCGTCCCACTCGAGATCGTCACTTGACGCGATCAGTTGGTGGTTGAGGGTGAGGAGGGGAGAGGCTGGCTCGTCAAGAGCGGATCATCCCCTCACCGAGTGTGGGGACAGCCAAACAAATAAAGTTCGACTGAAACAGTCTGTGCCCGAAACTTGTTACTTCAACTTGTGCCGCTGGAACGTTTAGTCGGATTAGACCGAATTCGTGTAATCCCCTCCATACGTGCTTAATAGAGGTTTGATCTGTCAAAGAGGAATTCGAATACCTATTTGATATGGAAAAGCTTTTGAATGCGTTATTAAGTAGCTTCGAAACCCATTTGAAAGCGGAACCATCTCATATTTCATAAATTGACTGATGAATGATACATTTTCCAATAACAGGGAAAACCTGAAGTCTAGATTGAAACTTGTACTGGCCGACTGGAAAAGTTTTCATCCAAAATTTGATCCGACGTTTTATTTCCTTCAACCGAATGATCCCTCAGCTCAGAAATGATTTGGGGAGTGTACATTGCTGCTAACCAAATTAGATGGAAGCTATTGTGCTGTAATGGACTCTCCAATTCACCTTTGTGCTGGGGGATCATTTTGTCGTACTCTGCAGTGATCTGTCGGAAAATTTCTTAATAAACTTGGAAAACGACTCCATTGGACGGAAGGGTTTATTATCAGAAAGACTCAGAGAGAGAAGCATGAGAATAAAATCATGTTCTATCTTTTCCAGAGAAACCTATATCATGTTGAGAAAATATTATATGGAATGATCTCCATTTGAGTTGTGTGAGTTGTAAGATAATTATATGAGCTTATTGCTTGTTAGTCTGGAGTTTTTGAACTTCTATTCAATCATGATGAATGGCTGATAGTGTTCTGCTTGATGCTTGATGAATGATCAAAATTCCGTGTAATGAAGCGACTATCGACTCGTGGGTTTCACTTACCTAGAAATTTATCTAGATTACAATATGGCAGACTCAAAAAGCTTGCTCTAAAAAGATATGAGTAAGACGAAAATTAATTTTATAACTTCTGCCGATGATTTTGAATTTGAATACGGTTGCTCGGTCGAAAACATATTATCTCATATCAATCACAATACCGTATATTATTTTGAAAAAATCACAAGATTGCTTGGATATGTGCAAGCACATTATAAACACTGGAATCACGTCAGAAACTATCCTCAACAATTTAATGCTTTAGATTCACATATAGGCTAGTGATCAATAACATGAACATTTCATATATTACTATCAATATATTATTATCAAGTGATATTTAATATCACTCAACATTCTTGACTGTTGATTTGTAAGGATTTTATATTGAAAAAGTGAGTTTATTTTCCCAAATTTTTCTGCGAGCTCTTGGAATTCTTTTTTGTAGGGATAGTCAATTATTCCAATACAACCTAATCACTTCACTTCACTACTTCGAGATATCTTCATTCGAATTCAGCAAAAATGCTATACGAGAATGGTGAATTATACCCTAGCTTATACCACGTTCAATTTTGGGGAAAGGCTCAAGATTCCATGCCACCC
Source organism: Sogatella furcifera (assembly GCA_017141385.1). Taxonomy (NCBI): domain Eukaryota; kingdom Metazoa; phylum Arthropoda; class Insecta; order Hemiptera; family Delphacidae; genus Sogatella; species Sogatella furcifera. The sequence continues at coordinate 18,559,544 of CM029550.1, read as the reverse complement.
ATAAAGGAATGTGCGTTATAATATTGCCCCCTTCACATCGCAGGAAATGTTTAATAATAACATTTCGCCACTACGAGACCAGATTTTTGGCCATTCATATTATGAAATATTCTCAAATTTTGCAGTTGCTCATTCCTCCAGGCAGTTGAAATGGGATGTTGTTTAAGTTGGTGCGCAGCTTGTGAAATTTAAATCAGCTATTCATGAGAAGCTATACTACAAGATTAGAATCCAAACAGAATTCCATTCGTTCTTCACGATAAGTGAGACACTACATTCTTTCAATAAACAAGCATGCTCACTTCAGAAAGATGCCTGAAATGTACCGTCATACATTATTATTATTGAGCTTGTATTTCAAATACTTTCAGGAAAAAGATGGAATCTAGTAATTGAAACCGAGGCCTGTTAAAAAATAAACGCAGTTCTTCTCAGTTTCCCAACACCTCTTGAATTATAATAGTAGATGCATTGAATCGAATCATTGAATCATACTCAATCTATATCTATAAAAGCGAAATGGCACTGACTGACTGACTGATTGACTGACTGATTCATTCATTCATCACCAGAACTAAAAATCCACGGAACCGAATGAGTTCAAATTTGGCAGGCATGTTCAATTGGACGTTTAGACGCGCGCTAAGCACGGATTTCAAAAACTTTTCAAAAATACGCAGAATATTTGAATTTTTCTATAGTTTTTCGGCGATTTCTGAATTTTTTCGAGAACCAATTGGTAGAAAATGTTGATATTTGGTGGGCAGGTTCAGATAAGGTCTAGAAATGTTGTGTAGAAATATTTTTGAAATCCGTTCAAGATTACGCCAGTAATCAGGGTTTCAAAATTTTACATGTATTGCGGGTTGCATATCTTTCGCCTTGATACGAATTCTATGTTTCAGCGAGATTATAAAGAAACTGATTTGGAAGATATTGAATCAAGTTTCAAACTATGTCCGATATACTTCCCAAAGTTACGCTCAATATTAGCGTTTTACTATTTTTCGGAATTTTTGGAGTTTTTCTTAGATTTCTTAAGAATCAATTGGCAGAGAATGTTGAAATTTGGTAAACAGGTCCAGATTAGGTCAAGAAAGAACGGAATTTGCAGGCGAGCGAAGCGAGCCTGTTTGTCTTAGCTGACACTGGTAGAGGTTTTGCAGGCGAGCGAAGCGAGCCTGTTTGACTCACTTACACTGCTTATACTGGTGGGGGTCCAGGGGGCGGAGCCCCCTGGCTAGGCAGAGAAGGCGAAAGAAGCGAGCCTGCCGGCTAGTCCATAATAATAATGATTTATCGTCTTCAATGCACTGGCGGCTCGTACCCACGGAACAAATGAAGCGCCCGTATCGTTTACTGTACAGCACTTCACCTGTTCCGTGAGCACGAGCCGCCAGTGCTCTAATGTGAACTGCACATTATCAGTGATCAGTGAAAGGTTCGTTTTTCACTATTTTTTAAACTCGTTCCTGACAAGAATCCAATTCCGACTGGCACCCACTTGGACAAACATTATATTCTTAGAGACGTATTTCACTTACAGATAAGTAGTAACAAAATAAGCTATAGCGTTTGTCTGAGAAATAGTTGCAGCTCCACAATGCTGAGCCACGGTTGCAGTAGTAAATCACCACCACTACTACCGGTACCGTAGTACCGTACACCGTGCACCGTACACCGGTGTTCTGAGATAGCTGGTGTGCTATGGCCCAACTCCCAAGCGCACTATCACTGCTGCTATCTAAATCCAATTTAGTTTACGAGCATTTTGGTGCATGCCCTCACACAGAAACGCGTGCGCGCACAAACGCACCCACACACACAACAGCGAATTAGTAGACCGGTGCAAGTGCGAATTGAATATCAATCATCGGCAACTACTCGCCATCAATTTATTTTGTGTCCTGTGCAATTCTCCGAGTTAGTCCTCTCTATCGTTTTGCTACTAAATTGATCATCCCTCTCATACACTCTCATTTTCTCTGCTTCTCTCAGTACATTCTCTCAGTTTCCTCTCTCATTCTTCTTCTTCCTCACTCTCTCTTTCTCCCTCTCTCTCTTTCTCTTGGTCCATCCAAAACAACTAATTGCGACCGAACACATCCGCCTATAGAACACATTCATCCCCTAAAACAATATAGCGCTTGGTTATAAATGTAATCGCATCCACTAGAATCGCCTGGCAATAGATAGAAACTGACTGGTGTAATTCCCAGCGTTATATTTGATTATTGAAAACACCTGAAATTCTGTGAATGTGTTACTGAGCTTGTTTTGTTAGTCGTAATATGTGGACTATCATTGGCTATGTTCATTGGATACAATCTATATACCTAATTTACATACATAGTAGTAGGATTATGTACAATCATACTACTCAAAGAACTAAAATTGATCTCAAACTACAAAAATATTCATAGTTTTCATAAAAATGATAAATACTAACTTCTAAACTATGAACAACTTTAATCCAGTATCAACTTTTTATCGATTTATTCAGAGCTGAAAATAAATTACTCATAATTGTGTATCACCTTCTGTTCTGATTGCAAATCACTTTGATGAATATAATTATTGTTTATAATTATATAATGTTTCAAACTTTGTGGAATTCAATATTTTCATTAGATGTACTTGCATATTTAAATATGCATAATTGAGCGGAGCGAAGCGAAGCTCTAATGGATTAGGAAAGTCACTCTTTGTATAACTACTCCTTCGGAACCGCTCGACCGATTTGATTCAAACTTGCCATGGTGATAGTAGACATGGACGACCAGGTTATAGGCTATAGAGCATTTTGAAAATTTGCATATTAAGGACGAAAAAAAGAAAAAGGATTGCTTACACACTATTACTATACACATTATTCATGCTATATTCATGCTCTCTGCACTGCAGGATTGCAACCTAACATCAGTTTTGAGAAACGTTCCTGGTCAGGAATGTCTATTATGCTCTTGAAATCATGTTGGTATCACTGGCAAAATCGGCTCCTCATAGAAGCCTCATAGCCCAGTGGTTAGCGACGTGTACTAGTATTTCATTGCTTACCAATCAGGGGGGTTCAAAACCTGAGTAGAACATTTTTTTTTTGCAGAAATTTAAATTTTTAAAATTTAAAATTTAAAATTTAAAATTTAAAATTTAAAATTTAAAATTTAAAATTTAAAATTTAAAATTTAAAATTTAAAATTTAAAATTTAAAATTTAAAATTTAAAATTTAAAATTTAAAATTTAAAATTTAAAATTTAAAATTTAAAATTTAAAATTTAAAATTTAAAATTTAAAATTTAAAATTTAAAATTTAAAATTTAAAATTTAAAATTTAAAATTTAAAATTTAAAATTTAAAATTTAAAATTTAAAATTTAAAATTTAAAATTTAAAATTTAAAATTTAAAATTTAAAATTTAAAATTTAAAATTTAAAATTTAAAATTTAAAATTTAAAATTTAAAATTTAAAATTTAAAATTTAAAATTTAAAATTTAAAATTTAAAATTTAAAATTTAAAATTTAAAATTTAAAATTTAAAATTTAAAATTTAAAACATAATTATCATCTTTAGTGTAGTATTTATACGAACGGTCAAGCAGCGTCATTGGTAGTTGCTCGAACCAATCGCAGTGAACGTCTGCTATTGGCTTAGACAAGTATTTTAGTATATGAATAAAATAATTAGTCACTGGCGGCTTGTACCCACGAAACAGGTGAAATTAAAAAATTAAAATTAAAAATTGAAAATTGAAAATTGAAAATTGAAAATTGAAAATTGAAAATTGAAAATTGAAAATTGAAAATTGAAAATTGAAAATTAAAAATTGAAAATTAAAAATTAAAAATTGAAATTTGTAAAAAATGTTGATATTTGTTGGGCAGGTTCAGATGAGACTAGAAATGTTGTGTTAGAATATTTTTGAAATCCGGTCAAGATTAAGCAAGTAATAAGTTTTTAAAAATCGTAGATGTATTGCAAGTTGCATATCTTCCACCTTGAATATGACTAATCCAAATTGTAAGTTCAATGGTTCAGCAAGATTATAGATGAACTAATTTGGAAGATATTGAATTAAGTTTTAATCTATGTCCAATATACTTTCCAAAGGTAACACTTCATATTAGCGTTTTACTATTTTTCAGAATTTTCGGAGTTTTTCTTAGATTTTTTGAGAACAAATTGGCAGAAAATGTTGAAATTAAGTAAACAGGTCCAAATTAGGTCTAGAAATGCTGTGTTCAATAAATTTCTAATCCCTTCTGAACGGAATTTGCAGGCGAGCGAAGCGACCCTGTTTGTCCTAGCTGACACTGACAGAGGTTTTGCAGGCGAGCGAAGCAAGCTAGGCGGAGAAGGCTAGGCGGAGAAGGCGAGCGAAGCGAGCCTGCCGGCTAGTTCTGAATAAAATGGTGCCTGATTTGTCAGGATTCAATGATAAATAACTGAGATGACTATTTTAATTTTAATTTCAACATTTCACATTCAATATGGTAGTTTGGAAAAACTTAATGTGTAATACGGCCTGCGGCTCGTGCGTAAGTGTTTCTCTTGATGCAGCAAAATCACTCTTTGCGTACTGATACACAAATATAACTATATTGTACTGTGTGAAGGAGGTAAAATGGGATTTTTACCTGATGTCTTTATTAATAAAATTATTTATTTATTTGCATTCATTCAATATTTCTCAACATGCTAACAAACAATGGAAGCTTGTTGTGGAAATACACCAAAATTTTGCCCAAATTTCATCCAATAGGCTTATTTTTTCGCAATTTTTCAAGTTTATATTGATTTTCCTTTATAATTTGCTACTGAATAATTATTTTTAACAATCAGAGCACATTTGAGACCAAAAAAGGTACGTCAAATGCTGTATTTACAAAGTTGAACCACTCATAGAGGAAATGACTCCAGCTCTTCAATATTGTTTGAAAATTATTGATTTTGTCTCAATCGTAGGAAACATTCTGACCTTCAATTTGAGCCCAATCAATATTTTTTTAACCAATATTGACCAAGCTGGAGTCATTTTCTCATCTTGCCTTATTTTATCAAAATAAACACTCACTTGAGAAAACATTCACTTAAAGGTCGTTACTCATATTTTACATTCTCATTTCATAACATTACATGGTAATAGAATGAGCCACTTTCACCATCAGCTAGGTTTAGCTAGGCTTAAAATACCGGGAGCAAATTTTCGAGTCCACACGCTTCAAAAACTTTTGGACAAAAAGAAAGCTCGCTCCGCTCAATTTGCGGCTGCCTCCGCATGCGCTTCCCTAGTTTGATAGAAATTAACTGGAATCATACATTTTGCAATACAATACAATTGTATTATTCATACTTTACAATGATGATATCCATGATACTTTCAAACATACTTTGATAAATGTTCTGCATAATATTGCAATTCATTAGGTAAGAAGTAGGAGAGGGCTACAGTAGAAAAAACATTAGGTAATTGGTGAATATAATTGTAAAATATAAAAGGCTACATTATTTGGTTAATTTCATTTGAAATTCTCGATTCTAATAATATTATAAACTTACGATTAAAATCTCATACGAACCATCCAGTCATCGATTCGGCAATAAAAATCCATTTTTGAACACAAATTGCTCGAGGACAATGGATAAAGACTGTTTCTGGGCGCATAAAAATGACAAAACTGAAATGGATGGATTCGGGCTATACATAAAATAATGGAACTCCGACTTTTTATTGTCTTGTTCCAATTTATTTCTCCATGGTTTAGGGGTGACTGTTTTGTATGGGTTCATGAAACTGTGTGTGTGCTTCAGTTTATTGTGAATGACCCTTTTTGGAACGCTAACGAACATGTGATTGGCCTATCGTTTATCGGTTAGGAGTGTCTTCTTTGATGGCTCTTTGTCTCTATACATATTACGCACGCAGTCATTCGCGTCTCCCATTACTTTTACAGTCAATCGATGACATTCGTATGTGACCAGTTTTCATAATTCAGATCAGTAGCGGTCTATCTTCTAAATCAAATAAAATCACTATTTTTAAAAAACATAGAACAATTATTACCCTGTAAAATTCTAAAGATTGTATAGTATGATAGTCAGGAATACAAATATAGTAAATAGTTCAACAACAATTTTCTTGAGTTTGTTTGTGCAGACCATGGTCATGGCCTCAACACAGCCTGCTACGTTTCACATCTTTCCTGATTAAGGGAAATACAAACCTGATCATATTTTGTGGGCTAATCCAATCGACTAGTTTGAAATGCACCTACATTTTCCTCATGCGAACGAGCAAGCTGAGTTAGTGATGTGTTTGGCTGGCAAACTATTATACAACTTTTACTGGTTGGGGCGCTAAGGTCATGGCCTCAAGAGGAGATCTTATACCTTCCAATCAGATAAGTGGCTACGTTTTACCAGATGCAGGATGCAAAATCATTACCTATACCCAGGCAGAGACATTATTCAAGCCGCGTGAAATACTAACTGCTTTCTCGGATTTATCTATTTCTTGTAAAAAGTAGGTTCGTGGTATAGGTTCATGATTTCTTGAATAGTATAAACTATTCACCGTAATCAAAGCACGTATTTTCATGCCTATAAAGATTTTGTATGATTGTGTTGAATAACAATCAATGTGCAATTTTAGAGGTCACTGAAATAAAACAGAGTGGAATAGATTTCCAATACTTTTATGAGGTAGGTCTATCACTGAAATTCTAGTGTGGTCTACGATTAGCAAATTAAAATCATTATCAAGTCTCACATCACTTATGAAATTTATAAATCTCCAATTGAAAAGGCCCTTGATTGGAGTTTAGCACATTGTAGACTATTATTCTGTATTTAGTGTCCATCGTTAGCAATTACATGGAGTTAGATCGATACCAACGTTACCACAATGTCGATCAGAGTTGAATTTATTGACATGGAAAGTTGAGTTTTATGAGAAAAAGTTTAGTTGGGTGAAACAGGGATTTTAATTCTCATATGATCGTGAAGTTTTAATTGATTCGATATTTACGATACGTTGGGGCTTGGGAATAGTTCGCAGCGTGATCAGGTGTGCCAGGAGGGAAATTTTTCATTAACCACTGGCGTCTAGTGCGGTGCGATGCGGTGCGGTTGTGAATCATCCAGCGGACAACTATTATTTACAGGGTCCGAGCTTTGTTTACGCCCCGTGTCGCGCTTAATGGCCGGCCCATCCGTTACCGGGCCGCCGATCGAACCCGATACCAAAGCGCAATCGAAGCGCCCCAAAAAATTGCAAGGCGCCTCCCTCACCAATAGCCATTTTTTGTCGCCCGCTGGCTCAAACATTCTTCCCCATCTCTTTTTGGCACCGCTTTTTAATACCATCCCCCTCCGGTCCCATTCGTGCCAAATCCTTTTTTTGAAATCGGCGTGCGGACCGACAAATCCAGATTTATTTGACCAAACCCGCACGTTTTAGTCCGATAATTGTTTTCTGTGTGGCTCCGCTGTGGTTTCCCGAACCCGCTTTAATCCATTCAACAACAAACCGTTCCCATCGCTTAAAAAATGTTATTACACACAGATTATAAAATGAAATAATCAAACCTTAATGTCGCACCCAAACTAGAACTCAGCGGTGTGGAAGCTAGTCGACTGGATAATATTTAATCCAATGCTCGTTCTTTTCACAATCAATGTCCAGAGTAATCGTGTATGAATGAACGAATTGCAACAGGACCAGTTTATGCGTTTGCCGATAATTCTCAATCGTACACCGCTGCTCCAAACAGCTTGGTCAGAAGCTACTGCCAATATTGCTTTACAGGCACTTATTTTCAAGTAATGATCTGTGCTGTCACTCTCAATGACCTCAATTATTGAGAAAAAAATTATTTTAAAATTCGATATTACACTATTCGACATACACAGATACTCAGGTGATTGGAGCAGATTCAATTTACAAAGTGTTATTCTTTGTACTCTGCTCGTATTGCTACATTTCTCTCAGGTATAACTGTGACTGTAACCAGACTTTCCTGGAGAATTTTTTAAACAAAAATTTGAGCGTACGAAGAATAATAATACCCAGAAGAGTGAATTCACTTTAATTACTCAGTGGAAAGAGTAGCCTATAGTTTAGAAATTCGAAGAGTTTTTTCAATCCAATTCAATCTATTAAAACATACAAAGGACCAGAAAGACAATGTACGAATAAATAATGATACATCAGACAAAAAAAACACAGGCTTCATGGTTGAGTATGTGCTGGAGAGACAAGGAAGGAGGAATAATACCGAACCAAATAATTATGGTTTCCCATGTACAAACAATGTAAGGAAGAGAGAATACAGAATGATGGAAAGTCAAGCCAAAAAATGATTCTAAGAAGATGATTATTGAAACCTGTTACAAAAAATATGGTTTTTGTAATGGGTTCATTGACGCGAAAAAGAAAAGTCCTTAGTCGCGAAAAGACACAGTGAGTTCAGTATTTCTTTACTCTTGGCACTTCTCAAGAAAAAGTAACTTACTACAAAATACGAAACTTACGAAATACTCTATTTTGGAAAAATGAGCCTATCCTCATACAATCAGTTCCACCTGAGTGAAAAGCCTGTAACGAGGGCGGAGTCCACTTCGAATAGTGAGAGATGGTGTGATGGAGGGGGGAGGGGGGCTATTCACCCCATTCGAATTTCGAATGTTTGTTGTGAGAAGAAATTCGGCAGCATCACCCACCCGCGCCTTCACTTCCGTCAGGAAAAAGAAAAAGGAGGGTTGTCAACGGAAGTGAGAGGAATGGAAAAAGGAAAGAAGTAGAAAAGGGTGACTGGATGGATCTAGACGAGACCCGGGGTCTTTGGCCATGCTTCATGTTTGCTTGGAAGGATTATTTCGATGCGTATCTCTTCACATCGATTGCGACCCTGTGGGAATTGGACTCGCTATTCGCCACCACCTGCTATCATTCACTCGTTCTCTCTCGCAGGTGAGAGCATCGTTCCCTCTCTCTCTTTCTCGGAGGGTTGGTGCTCCACATTATTTGTCACCCTGGAAACAGGTCCTTTTCATGGCCCACGTATCCATTACCAAAGCACTATCCATTCGCCCAACTGGATCGATACATCCTATTTCTTCTTCATTATTCCTACTGCTGGACAGTAATCTATACTCTGATCATTTGTTGTTATTGAATTTGACGATTTTCATTCATTAAATTCATTCATATTCATGTAGCTAAATGTAATGCTAATATACTATAGAGACAGAGAATATACATGAGAGAGTGTATTGACACCTTATTCCTCAACGTTGAAATTGATTATAACTAGTGGGACTTGGGGCAATTGAGAATATTTTACCAACTTTTTATCCTAATTACAATAATTAAAATTACTGTACAATATTTGATTTATTATAGATAGATATCAAACTAGAAAATGTATCCACTGCTCTTGTTTTTCAGCCCCCTTATCCACCAAAATGGAGATGTGTTGGAATAAAATGGAAAAAGTATTTTTGCTCATATTTCTTTTTTTTGTGTTAGCTTGTGATAAATTTCTATATAATTTTTGACATTCTATTGGTTTTAGGATAGTATTAGATGTAGAATTATATCAGAGAATATGGATTAACACATTAATAAGTACTATAGATGTTAGTCATTCACTATGTTTTCTTCTTTACATCTCGTCTTTTATTCATTCCCAGAAAATAGTTATCAAACTTATATAACGTAAGCTTAGAACGTACAGTTTAGAAAAAGCAATATACTACTTTTTCGTGCATCCCCTTCTCATTGAAAACTTGCCTTGAATTGGCCTTGAATCCATAGCCTTGGGGACTAAAGAAGGGAGTACTGGAATCCCTGGAATTATTCCAAACTGATAAAAACGGTAACTGACTGCATTACAGCTGGATCGCAAATTCAACGTGGCCAGCTCAGAATATTCTATTCAACTCATGCCCCTTGATTTTATAGGACACGTTCTCAGATAGCATTTGATCGCAAGAATCTTCCCGGAAGTATTTGTTCTTCCACCATGTTATTTCTTCAGAAACATTCTACTGCTGATAAGAACATTTTGGGAACAAAAAGGAAGCATATTATTCATAAATATAATAGGATAAAAGCAATTTCATATGGAAAATTAGATATCTGAACCTAACATCATCAATAGGAGTAGAAGAGAAATGGATTCTCAGATATGCAGAAGCTTTGAAGACAAGCTTGATTTAAAGCTCATTGGAAATATCAATTGATTCGATTGCAAGGGAATGGCTAGTAGAAGTAGAACTGAAGATTGAAATTAATGAAACCATGAATATTGAAGTGTTCGAAGTGAAAGCTAATTGAATTGAATAATTTGTCGTTCAAATTGTTGTCACGAATTACGTCAACTCAAGCTACAATCTACAAACCATGACGATTTAAAAAAGTAATATTGTAGCCTATCATACCTTAGTTGAAATAATCTTGTTCCCATAATAATTATTAGTCATAAATAATTGAAAATGAGAATAGAAGTGAGATGTGGTTGTGGCTGACCTTGGTGACGTGTACAGTCCATGTTTTCGTCTTGCCAGTGTTGATGGTGAGGGGCGTGGTGATGGATGCCCTGGTGGTGGTGCTGGCTGATGCGACGGTGGCCGTGCTGGTGCTGATGGTGGTGATGGTGCTACTGCTGCTGCCGCTGCTGCTACTGCTGCTGCTCACCGTCGATGACGAAGATGGCTTGTGCTGCTGCAGCTGCGTCTGCTGCATTATGTGGTGGAACAGGTCCAGCTGCTGCTTGGTTAGGCCTTCGCTGCCTCCTGATGAGCCCTACAACAGTGAAACACTGTTTGTTCACAATAGCTCAAAGATATTCTTGTCAATAATATACAACATCAGAATATTTCAATAATGTTCTACCAACTAAAGGATATAGTTAGCATTGCAATAGTTCTCAAGTTAAACTACATGATATGAGTAATATTTCACTTAGGATATAGTTATAAAAATTTCAAGTTGTATAAATAATGATCACAGTGGTTCGTCCAAGCAAGGAATAAATTCTGGAAAGATGGAAAAATGAATCCAGCTCGGTCAATTTTGATTTAAAAATCATAAAGCTGGTCCAAAATTCTAGAAAATATTCTGCTCTTCGATTTGAGATGAAATTTATAATTTCGAAGCCATTTTGTCCGATCTGGTGTCATTTCCCCATCTTGCCAGAATGTTTTCTTTGCTTGGACGAACCATTGTGGTCGTTCTCAAGTTAGAGGTGATGGAATCAATGACAATTTAACAAATCAATTAATTTATGTGAGTTTGTTCAACTGCGGATATGCTAAACACAACTGAAAGTATGGGTAAAAGTGTTCATGAAAATGAAACTAATGATGATATTATTGTATATCCACTCATTATCAGTGGATCAATGACATAATAATTATCATTGTAATCCTTATCACGTTAAGAATCAATGATCATTGAAAAAATCAACTGAATCCTGAAAGTTTTTGGAATTGGATATGTCCCACACAACTGAAAGTATAATATGAAACGTGCTGATGAAGATCATCATGTACATCATATCATAAATGACATTCTTGTACCAATCAGTGAATCAATGACTCCCTCAAAGCCTCATTAATCTCCGACATCGACTTGATTAATCTTTGGATGTTGTTCATGTGCTTCATTGAAGAAATTTTAACAAGTTTAAAATTTTGGGGCTCTAAATTTTTCGAAATTTTATGTTTTTCAGAAATTATTTTGGTGATATTTTTGTGTTTCGTGTGTTTTGAACTTTCACAAATTGAGAAAAACTTTTTAACATTTTAATCTTCGTGAATCATTCCAAGAAACATCACAATTTCCCATCGAGGATAATTATTGCGGTTATTTTGCCGGTAGAACTTCCTTGGAACTCCTCACCGATTACGTCATGAGAATACATACAATACATGTGCTTCATAAATAACATAATCACATAATAACATTAAAGTTGAATGCATTGTACATTGATCTATTCTAATGTATTGGCTATTCTGCTTACGTTTAAAATATAAAAAAACATGAAAAATTCACCCAACAGGTATTCTAGTATGATACCAACAAACAAGGATAGGCTAATTAAATTTGAATCAATTCCAGAAGCTTCAAATACCAGTATAGGTAGTTTGAAGAGATCAATAGCTTGAATTATTGTGATTTCCATTTGTTCACAGAGAGACAAGTGCATTTGGCTTGTTGCCAGCACAATGTTGATGTTTTTCTGTTCGAATGAAATACCCAGCTTCAATGCTCATGTGACAAAGTTACTTGATTCATGCGCAACTCAGATTCTCTACTTTGTAGCACCATGGTATAAATCTCTCTAGCATTATTGATAATAAATTCACTGTCATTCAAATGTCACATAATTATTTCAGATTGCGATTCTAGATAACTAGGATAAAAGAGATGATATAAGATGGATTGGAACAGCATCATCCGAAGAAAGTGAATTGATCATAATAATTGGAGAGCTCAATGAAACAATAATATCTACTCGTATGTAGTGGTGGCTGGTGCCCATAAAAGAAGGTGAAGTGCTATACAGTAAGAGATATGGGCACTTCACCTGTCTCGTGAGTATGAGCCGCCAGTGATAATCAGTGATTGGGCAGTATGAATAGGCTATAAAATAAAACTATTCAGCTCTATTTTCTCTGGCAGTAAAACAAAATTAATTTGATTCATTCATCTAAGAAAATACATTGATGGTATTAAATTTTAGAACAAATAGAACAATGGGTTTGACGTATTCTAATACTTTCTCAAACATTACTCTTTCGAGTGTTAAAACCTTTTCCATTCCAAACATCATGACTAGAAACTCCTAAAAGGTGAGCACAAAGTTTGTTCCATTCACATACTGCAAGGATGCATTGGAGCAGAAGCAGAACTCGGGAGAATAAACTCTCCATCAATAATGGAATTACAGAAAATGTCAAAAAGTAGAACTTTTTCACGCCAAGCCTCTTGAGAGGAAAAATGGAAATAATACTATTGTGATACTCACACAAAACAAATACTATTCAACTTTTGCAAACAAACATCTCACCCTGATGAGAATCGCACCACCAGAGTAATCGATAAATAAAGTTTTCCCTTCCAAATCACAAAGTGAATGGAGTAAATTGTATTAAAGAAGATTAAGTTTTATGTTTCTCGAGGAAAGAAAAAGAGTTTGAAAGTTTTTTTATTGGAATTTCTTTTCAACAACAGTGGAAAGGAAGGCTTGCGAAGTAGATGAGAGTGAAAAGCGATTGGTAGGGGGGAGGGCTGCTGGAATCCAGCGTCAAACTCCTTGTGTGCCCCTCATTAAGAGGAAGGCCAAAACTTGTGCTTTCAGATTACACAGAGCTTCTTCCAAACCCCTCTTGCACTCTGAACAGTATCCTACTTTCAGTCAGTCATCTCTGTCTTTGCATCTTCGCATCTTCTTTCTCCATCTCTTACATTTACTTTCCTGATCTCTTTTTCCTTTTGTCTCCTGTTTCGGAGTACTCCTTTCACAAGTGAACTTGCAACTTTTCAAAGTAGAAGCATCTTTAAATATTTACAGTTGGGGGCGTCTTCCCCTCTGAACTGTTTTCCGATTAATTCTGTACGCATGCTAACTAATATGGCAGCCAACTGGATAATCAACGACGACACTCCCCCCCCCTTACTAGTGCCCTACATAATTGATGGCGACTGATGCATATTTATGCCATTCCGCATTCTATTGCATTCCCACCCAACCGTTGACCCAATTACACGCGGCTAAACCACCAGAACTTTGATTAGGTGCTGAGGTTTATAGCGGCTGAAGAGGAAAATCTTCTTGAATCAAAAACTTTTGATGAATAATGGAAATCTAATAATCGATAGATCAAAGTGAGCTATCAATCTGTAATTTGCTTCATGGGCGAGAATGAAATTGATATTTTCTTATTTATTTAGTATTTCGAGTATAAGTTTCAAGTATCAGTTTAACATGGAATAGTTACCTAGGCTATGCTGTGTTGCAAAATACATATTTTCCATAGATTTTGAAAATTTAACGATAAATAGACTTTAGTACTACTGCAGTTCTTTTTCGGACACCAATAGAATACCGATAACTGAAGATCCGATAAGAGCAACCACTGAAGTGGTTCGAGATAAATAGACAATAAATTTATCTGGTATCTCTCATCGTCATTCATACTGATTTATTATTGATAACTGAATGCAGATACACTTTCGCGTTGTATGCTTAACGAGCGTGAAAGAGTAATAGAAGTTGAAATTTGCCGATCCAGTTGGAAGTATTACAGTAGGGTAGTAATAATGATGGAAATGACATTAGCAGTGGGGCTGCAATAATAACGCAACTGACCGTGCGTATATAAATTAATGCGTTTGTGTCGTATTTCATTAGAGCCAGCCGTGACCATGGCTCCAAATGTAATTAAGTCAGTTAAAGTTCGGTTATAACAGTTGCAGTAGTTCAGTTTTATGACGTGAATTGCCACCCAGCTCTCTAATTTCATTTTCTGAGCCAACGACTTGGTTGTATCCAATCCTTCACGCTTGCGAGGGACTTTAACAAAATTTCAACGTTTGTTCATTCATGGCAATGGTTCGTTATTCGCAGTTATGCATCTTGGGGAAAATTGGATAACGCTTCCCTAATCATAACTTAAACGAGAAAAAGCTGAGTAAATTTCATTTTCCTATCTATAGGTTTTTATAGTTTCTCGACTAAAGCCACGGCAACACCTGGGCAAACGACAGCAATAAATGTGAATTCCACATTTAAATAAAATTAGAAATTCTCGAACGTTACCGAAATCAACTAAGGCGTAACCGTGGATCAACAAATTTTCATATCCTTATTTGAATCGACTTCTGGTAGGACCAATAACTCCTCTTCAATTTTATGCTACTTTCCACAGTTACAAATATTGCTAGCTCCATTCATTGAAATGACTATGAATAAACAACATCTATCTGTTGCCTTGTGCGATTTCTTATATGTTAAATTCTTTCCAAATTGTATAATCTGTCCAAGTAAGACAATCTGGAAATATGGGAAAATGACTCCAGCTCAGTCAATATTGGTTCAAAAATCATGAATTTGGTTTTAAATCATGGGAAACATTCTGCTCTACAATTTGAGGCTAAATTGATAATTTTTGACCAAATATTGGCCGAGCTGGAGTCATTTTCCCATCTTGCCAGATTGTATTCTTTACTTGGACTGACTATACCTGTCATGTATTGTCGGAATATCTTGTTTGAGATACTTCTCATCAAGAGTCCGACAAATTATCAAAAGCCTCTATCTCAGATACGGAAGTGAGTTTCTTCTTTCCAACTAATATTCAGGAGAGAAAACAGAAAATTTAAAATTATAATCTGATTGTACAGTAGATTCAGTATTGGAATTTCATCAATCAGTTGTATTATGATTGATAAAGGTGCTACTCTCAAAGCAAATAAAGATATCCTCGTCGTTTGTCTTTTACGCGATATTTATAATGGCGTGATTGGAAATACATCTGAAAAAAATGGAAACGATTTCGGAAAAGTTCCGATATCAAGGTGATTCAGAAGAAAACTTATAAATCAAATAATATAGGTAAACAGTAATGATGTAATACAAACTTTGGTGTGAAATAAATAATAATGATGATAATGCAATAGATTTGGATCTATATGATGTTTCTAAAATAAATGTTTGAGTATGTTCTGTTAACAGTTGCTTGTATTACAAATTTAACTAGCCTCTATTCGATTTCTCCACCTATAAACGTGAAAATTTAAGTAAATCATAACAGTCTTCTGTTAGCCTAATTTAATTTTTGAATGTGTTTGATTTCAATCTTAATCTGAGTCTAATTGAATAAGTATTCAAAATACTCTCTAAAACGAAGAGGCTGGGTTAGAAAGTGGAAAGGGGAAAAATACACAGTTTTTTCTCACTGAGGAAAAAGTGATAAGACTTATCAGGGCTGTGACTTGGAGCCGTATTGTGAAATAAATTGAAAATCGTCTCTTGTGTGAGTCCGATTGAAACTTTGTCACCCACGATGTGATCAAGTCGAACTTATTTTTTTCTTTGGAGCGCTGGAATTGGATCAGGTCGAGCAAACTTGGCGAACTTTCCAATCTAGTCGCTTTTGTGCGATCCTCTCTTTGATCTTCAGCTGAGAATATGGCGATGATTAAATTTGAAGAAGACTTCGACCCGTCTGCTTCACATCCACTCACCTTTAGTGAAATTGGACGGTTAGAAAGATCTTCTAAAAAAAATGCTACGAAAATTTCAAGATAAAAGGAATCTTAGTTCATCTTTGGATAAGCCATTGATTCATCAATTGTTGAGGAAGTTCAATATTTAGTGATAAACAAATGAAGGGAATTAATGGAGTGGTGAATTTCAATTATAAATTCCACCTACAACCCTTATAATTTAATTGATTCAATGTATTTGTATTGATAAATTTTCGAAGTCTGTACACATGGAAGTAAAATAACACTGTTTCTTCAATTAGTCCATGATGAGGTATGGTATGGGAATTTGAACTACATTTAAATTATTGTCTACACTGAGAAATATGGTTGAAACGAATTGTTTCAGTTTCATAAGTTAAAGGCCTATGAAAATTTCCTTCATCAGTGATTAGCAAATATTTCCCCATGCACTTCCCATGATATTGATGAGGTTTTTGGTGTTCCTAATATCTAGGAAGCATAGGATAGATAAAATGCATAGGCTAAGCAAACTTGCTGCTTCTTGCATTCCATCTATTCTTCAAAAACGAACGGCTAATTCGCTGCCTAAAGACAAACTAATCAAGCATGGAATGGATAATGGATATTCCACATTTTGTGATAGTAGAGGAGGAAATGATACAAATCAAGTTACTAGGAGAAAACTGGATGAAATTGATTCAGATTGCTTGAATCATTTAAGTAGAGGATAACAAAAAATAAAAAGATTTGTACGCATAGTAATAAAATACAAATGAGATGCAATAATCAAAGACTAAGAAAGACGGACCAATAACAGACCAGAAAACACATTTGAACCACGCTTTGAGTGAGCTCCACCTACTCTCTTTCCTGATTGGCAAATGGAAAAAAATGTGCTCTGAGTGTTTCTGAACTCTGCTGGTAGATGTCAGCAGTTACTGATTGGTTTTGGATGATAATTCATAGAATAACATAGAATTTAACAATTTCTGTGAATCTGTGCATAGGTATTTGGGGAACTTTGGAGGGCTTCTAGTTTTTCTATAGTCCCTTTATATTTTTATTTGACGAGATTTAATTTCTTTCGATGGTGAGAGAAAATGTGGGAACCACTCAAATGTTCTGTTAGGTGTCAGGTGGTTTTGGTTCGCCAACACAATATTGTGATGTAGACTGTGGAAGTCCGTACTCCGGAAGAATCTTACTTTCAAATATTTTTTAACCTGAGAATATTATACTCGCGAGTTCCGGAAGCTCAAGTTATCTCTTTTTTCTGAGCTCACCACACAAATTCATTGCTACAGTCTTTTGACAAACTTATTAATTTCGGAAAATGCATGTAGCTCATAAAATTGTGCCCAGGCTCAGGTACAGTAAAAAGGGTAACTAAATTTTGACGACGATACAGCGCCATAACTGCACGTGTTGTTATGCAAGAAGGATATACAATGCTCTACATTGGTTTTATAGCATGTAAACGCGATATACTCTCAACCGGAATGCAGGACCCCAGGGATGCTGTATATAGGTTGAGATGGGAGTGCGATGGAGATACAAGACAAGGCACCGTCGAGATGGTGGCAGTTCTACTCTGACGACAATCACATAGAAGCCGCTGTAAATTACTGCACCACCTATGCTACGCCATCACTCCGTCACACAGGATTCCGTCTCACACTCGTAAAGCCCTAGGATTGACCGGAATTGAATCATCTCAACCCTACTTTATTCAGAACGGATTCAACCGTACAATATAATAAATTAATGTCGAGACGAGATTAAATGCACAGCATGGAAATAAAACTGAGAACCACGTGAATCTGGATCGAGGAAAGAGACTCTAAAAGATGGAAAGCACCTGGGTACTTTGTCTAAAGCTGTGCTGTTTTATTGATCCTTATGAGATTATAATGTGTCTTGAGCTAATTATTGTCCTTCACAAACCGAATCACATAGACTTCAATTACTGCACCACCTGTGCTACGCCATCACTCCGTCACACAGGATTCCGGCTCACACTCGTAAAGCCCCAGGATTGAATCTTGTTGAATCATCGAATGTTAAATCGAAGATTTAACAATAAAAATCTTCGAATGAAGGATACAATAAATTGATTGAGTTGAATATTGATAAATAATACGAGAAATGAGTTGATAGAATTAAAAAGGATCCCTGGGTACTAAATTATTGTCATTTTCGAATTTAAAAAAAACTGCCTCTGACAAAATAGCACGAACAATAATATTGTTTTCAACAAAGAGAGCAGATCCTGCTTAATATAAGAGTCGTATAGTGACTGACATTTACTTCGAATACATGCTATCTTTTATAATCTAATACGACCTAAGCTTTTTTGTTGAAAAATGATGAAAGGCTCATCTTTTCATGTTATAAATTCACGAAGAAAGCTATTGTACTCTGCAACTCAATATCTGATCAATGATTTTTTAGGATAATATATAGAAAAGCATTTTACTATATCTCGTCAGTTCGATGAATCATGATCTTGAATTCAAGTTTTTGATATAAAAAAACGTAACTGGAAATTAAAATTCAAGAAAAACTCTCCTCATAAGAGGATTCAAGATAAGTTAGGTACTGCTAATTGGTGAGACGATTTTGAGCATAAACGCGCTGTATTCCCATTTAGGTTGTTTTGTTTGTCAGAATTCCGCCTTGGACATGAATTCAGTTTTATAGAAAATATAAGTGCAGTCAACCGGAATGAAAGTAGCAACAGCGAAAAGGAAATAGCTAACTAGTCGCGTGGAAAAACTTTTGCAAAACATGGAAAACCGGCAAATAGAAAAGTTAGCCTTCTTTTGGGTCAGAGCTTGAGTGAGCTGTCAGCTCAGAAATGATACTTTTCAGATAAGATGGGGATTGGAAATAAACTTTCCAAAACTTTGGTTCCAAGACATGTTTGTCATATTTCCTCTCTGCTGATTCGCATTCTAAAAGTATTATTGGGATAAAGAAAATTCCTTGAAAACCGAAACGATAGTAAACAAATATTTTTCACATTCAAATTCTTGTGTTTCTTTCTATGAATATAATGAGAATGATACGCATATTTCAATAGTTTTCATTCTGTTTGTTGTTAGAACAGAGTTTAATATCATTTGCTTCGTTTGAGTTCTAATAGGCCTAATAGTTCATGTGCTACTAATAGTCACTACGGTACTATTGAGTTGTTCAAGGACATGAATAACAACATTATGACAAATCTTTGTCGTGAGGCCTGAATATGCATGTCAGTTTGGTTCATTGCAATACTGTAATTACAAGCTTTTTAGCGCTATTGTGATTATTTGTTATTGAATTGTAATTCAGCTACTGTAAAACATATGAGTTTATCAGGACCCAACAACGTGAACCTTTATTGTTAAAATGATTGATTGATCAAGTGATTAATGTGCGGCCTGAATGAATTAATTCCTTGTAACTTGCTACTGTGACTTTTTCTTTTCGGAGTTTTTTCGTCCATTTTGCTAACTTTTGCACTTCCTAGCAACTGATAGTCTAATAAGAACATTCTCTTGAAATATTGTTTCCACATGTATGTAATAGGAATGGTTGGAAATTACACGTTCCCAAGTGAATGACCTGCAGTTTATCCATAATTCCGGCAACGTCTCAGTACTGAGTTGGGCCAAATTGGCGGAAGAAGATTCAAGCAAGATTGTTCGAGTAGGATTGTTGAAGCAGTAAGACACGTGATCGGCGAAGTGTGTCATCGGTAGGATAGAGACTAGCCGACGGACAATAGGCTGTAACTTGGTTTCGTGGTACAAGTTGGGTGCGATTCACCGAATAGTTCGGTCCACAATTGCAGACTCCTGAAGCCTGAAAGGGCTGCCTTGCCTTCTCGAAGTGGATCACAGCTATGCTCTTTCAGGAAGACACGATCATGGCTTTCCTACAAAGCCAAGACCTCTTCTTCCGCAAATTGAAACTTGCTTCAACTTATCAATCATGATAACAATCAATAAAATGGAAAGATCAACATCTCACCCTGTCTTTCTCTCTTCTTTCTGGTCGGTTCTCTCTCTCGTCTACTCAACTCTCATTGTTTTGAATTATATCGATAAAAAATAGCTATTTCCAAATTTATTTTCGGTACAATAACAACTTTTTCGACACGTGCAGTAGAATACACTGACTAGCGGCTTGTGTCCACGCAAGAGGTGAAGTTCCCGTATCTTTCACTGTACAGTACTTCCTCTGTTCCTTGGGCACGAGCTGCCAGTGCTGGATAACACGAGAAAAGTAATGAACAAGCATCATATATTAAACCCCCAACGATAATTTATTATTATGCTCTAACTACGCTTGTTCAACGAAAATTTATGTGTGGCGAATGAGTTTTATCACAGTGTTTTATAAAAAGAAATTGATACTCCAAAGCATGCCATCAAATAAAGTTACATGAAGTAACACTTCTTCGAATTTCTTTTAGGTGATTGAGAATATTAATTTTTGTTGAATATGATTATGACTGTCAAAAATTTAGTATGATATAAAGTGCATATCTCCTCATGCATGCTCATGAGTATGTTTATGAGGTTGTGGTGATCTAGTGATTCACAGTTTCAGTCAGTTTATTAGCCACCATGGAGTTATAATTACAATTTTCAAGTAAAATTATGCAAAGGATGAGAGAATGATTTTGCAAGAGTTTCAAAAATTTTATCGAATTCCTATTTTTTAAGCGAATCTAATTTATCAAACAAGCCTTTATTATTCACAATAATGTATTTCAATGACAATAGAGCTGAACAACTGGAGCTGACCACTAAAGAACGAAGGAGAAGGAAGTTTTAGTTAATGTTATTGAAATTTCTCGACTTGATAAAAAGTTTTTTTATGGTGTCTAGGAAAAGTTAACAACAAAGGGAAAATGATAAAAGATGTATTGATGAGCCTAGTCAACGAGAACCTTTTAAAAGTTCATCCAGTAGCGCTAAGCAACTTTCGAAACAATTAAAACTTTTGAAAATATGCCCCTTTTCAATCCAATGTAACGGACTTGATTACATCATTGAAATGCCTTTTTCAACGATATTTTTTCAAAGCGGACTTTCAATCATAAAAAGGCTCAATTATGGCGGAATCTCATAATTATTATACTCTTCAGTAATAATTACAGAGCCTTGGACAACGAACCTATTCAGATGCAAGCCTTTCAGTAGGCTTATCACAAGTTCATAATTATTCAAAAAAACTCTTTTTCAGGACGAACTTGAAAAGCTTGACTGACGAATATACGATTACTACGAATTGGAAATATAAATTTAATGTTATTTCTGTTCTCTATTCTATTCACTTCGTAGCTTGAGATATGTGATGGAAGCCCACTATTACTTATTTTCGAGCAAGCACATTTGATCCACAAGAACGCCTACAGAAAGACAATAGAAATTACGTATTATGATATTCATCAAGCACGAATGGAGGAGGTCATATCTGTGATAAAGATTCGGTTGGAAACTTGATATAAACGAGAAAATAATATTTTAATGAGCTGTTAGTGTTGAATTTCTATGTTGTTAATTCAGCATCTAGAATTGAATAACACATTTTATTGGAGTGTTTCTTGATTTCAACGATCGGTACGATTGATTTTTCACGACGACGAATGAACTGTATGGGAATGAACCCATCATTTGAATATTATTTTGTAAAGTATAATTTTGATTTATCGACATTATACTGAACAATAGTACTCTCTATACATGAGATATCTTGAAAAAATTTATTATGGCTTTTAATGGTAGGGAGAAACTTACGAGTAGCTTGCAGAAAAATGCCAATAGGGAATGTTGCGCATTTAGGATCAATATCTCTGATTTTAAGGAATTCAGGATGATAAGAATAATCATGCAATAACGATATTAGAAGAAAGAAAATATTACGTCAGAGTTCAGTTGTTGAAATAGAGGATGCATGAAAAATGCTCAGAAAGTGAAGCAAATTTTTCTCTCAGGCCTAATATCCACATTTGGTGTCATCGCAAAACTGAAATGGACTTAACGTTTTTCTGCGACATGTGTCCAAAAGCATGTGTCTCCTTGTCCAACTTCTCTCACATTGCTTATATTATTATCGTGCGCCTAAAAAACTTTCTCGCACCCTCTGTTGCTCGCAGCTTCTGTGTCTGACTGTTACATCACATAGGCTACAGTTTCTAGCTCGTCGGTCTGGAATGCTCAACATCAGTATGAATAAATTGCCCAACGGACTTTCCCGAATTACTTGGAAACGCTTGAAAAGCACTGTTTGTTGACTATCTGATGAAAATTTCATCACAAAGTATTATACACAAAGCGTTATCTCGTACTATTGCATAACTTCATTTCATAGGTTATTTGGATTCACTAATGGGTGAAGATATTTCTCCAATATACAATCACTTCAGCATGAAATTCTCTTTACTTTCCTCCATGATCATCCTCTCCATCAAAAAATAAACTCTCAAATTACTCATCGAATACAATCCCTGAATTATTTAAAAATCAAATAACATGAAAAATTAATTGGATTGGTCAAGTTAAAAATGATTCGTATGATGTCACATAATATTGGAGGAGACAATTAATATACCTTTTAAAGCCAGCTGCACAAATATTCAGGAAAAATTGAAATGTTCAATGCTTCTACGAAACAAAAGCAACAAAAACCAATACAAGAATTAGAGATCATTGTGATGACTGTATTGCAATTAGGTTAATTGATTTTTGTCGAAAAAATTCAAGAGAATATCCTAGAGAGGGGTATTCTGGAATAAAATAATGAAGTGATACCGGATGGGCACGACACGATCACTTTTCAATTAGAGTATAAAAAAATCTTTTTTTTTCAAAAATCTTTTTGTACATTTCAAAATGCAAGAGTTCAGCTCATTTATATTTATGTACTATTGAGGGATCCTCAATTTTTACACTTTTGTAGAAGTGTATATTCGAAAAAAACACATGAGTTGCAAAGATTGCAAGATGTAACCTTGCAATCTAGAATTTAAAATAATGCAACAAAAGAGCATAGATGGATCTTCATAGAAATAAATAGATGTAAAGTCTGTTCAAGCAAAGAAGAACCTGTGGCAAGATGAGAAAATGACTCCAACTTGGTCAATATCTGTTCAAGAATTATAAATGTTTTCTAAATAGTAGATGAAATTGTTTCCCACGATTGATAATTTTTGAATCAATATTGATCGAGCTTGAGTCATTCTCCCAATTTGCCAGGAGTGTCTTCTTTGCTTGGACAGACTATACATAGACATAAATAGATGTACATATACATGAATCAGCCTACATAATTCTACGCGGCTGCGGCTTTCAATATTCGCAATGTGAGCTACCACATGTAGCCTTCATTGTTTCCAAACACATCCGCTCCGTTCAATGAAGCGGAAAGCTGAATAAGTCAATTTTTATGAGCATGTCTGTTTTCTACAGGAGTCTTTTTGTAGGGGATCGAAATCACCCATTTCTTGTTTGAGATGTTAGTAAGTCGGGGCCTTTATGAGATGAACAACTGTTGATCGCTCAATACCCGAGGTCTGCCACTTTTTCTCTTTGTTCCATCATCTTACTTCTACTTTGTCTACATCTTCGTTCATCTTCACTGCTACAGCTCATAAAATTTCCTTTCCTGCATCTAGCCGTTGTTTTATCCGATAAACATTCAGCGCCAGATGTTTATGGCTGCTTCTTCTTCCTCCTCTTCTTCTTCTTCTTTTTCTTCTTTCTTACTCCTCGTCTAAAATTCCATCAACGAATGGCGGATTGTAATTCGTGGGATCGCGCAATCGGCAACACGTGCAGAACCGAAACAATGACGTAATGCTAAGAGTCCAGCTAAACTGATAACAACAATGCTCATGAGTAATTTTAAATTCCCTAGGGGAATGTAGCTTGAGAACTGTTCATCTAAATTGAAATCTGAATACTAATTATTGAAAACTTGAATACTGTAGCTTGGAACTGTTCATAATTCCATACTGAAATAAATTTCCGAATGAATCGTCGTTTAATACTGATTAGTATTCTTTTAAACTCATAAAAGATCCGTTAAATCGGTCCTACAGAAACAATGATGACATAATACACCATTTTATAGGTTGGCCTACAATTTGTATATTTCTACATTATACATTTATACATTTTTGAACAAGAGAGGCTAATACGTCGTACTAATTTTAATTTTCTTAGGTAGTTGTGAAGGAGAAATTGTGGTAGTTATCCATATGAAATGAGAGGACAAGATACAGGTATTATCAAACCACAGATCTATTTTGTCTTTTTATTCAATACTCATTTTTTCTTCCTCTCAGATCGAATTGAATGAATGACGAGACTTTTTGTTGAAATTTATTTATGATGGAATTGATTTTCTGCATGAAATTCACAAATCGTGAAATATGAATCTTGAAATTATTCAACAGATCTCAATCTTGATAATTGAAGAAACAATGAATGACAAGTTCCAACTATTCAATGTTTAAACAATTGGTGGGCTAGAAAATTATAAAATAATGATTAAAAACCCGAACATTGAATAAAATGCTTCACAAATGAAGAAGCATGTTGTTATTTCAATCATATATTCGACTGTATTTTCCTCGAAGTTATTCATGTACCGAGATTCGTGAATCTCGATGAGAGGAATGGGAGGATGATATAATGAATCGCAACTCAATTTAATCCCAAACGGATTTCCACATCATACAAATATGTAAAAAAATTTTAAGAATGATACCTGTGAAGTATTGATATACCAGCTACGCTACAGTCATGAGGGTTGAAAGATTACCATCTGCAGTGATGCGGTTTCAATTTTTCAAAGTTGTAACAAATCATACGTAGAGAAATTGCTGAGAGTGGAAATATTGTAGCATTGAATAATTCGATGGCAAGGAATCGGAAGCATGCAGAGCCAGCAGACTTATTGCCGTCAGAGAGTTTTATTGAATTGGAAGAAATCGAGCTCAAACGACGTGAGTTGCAGAGGGAGAAGAGGAGAAATAAGTAAAAGAAGAGAAAAAAGTCATGAAAGGAGGAATCGAAAAGGATGAGGGGGTAACGGTAGTTTGTGAATAAACAGAGTTGAGAGAAGCAGCAAAGAGCTGCCTTGCTGCAAGAGTGCAAGGGAAGTCTATGTAGGTTGGAAATTTATGAGTTGCCTCAAAAAAAAGCGAGGAATGTTACAAGTGAAGAATCAATCTCGCAAGTATATATTCCACAACCAGAAGCATTACGTACAGTTCCAACATTTACCACTTGAATTCGCCTCCTCGGCAATATTCGATTCGTTTCAATTTTCCAACGTTCAAAAGTTTACTATTGGAGCAGATTAAGTCATTTAAGAAAATTGGAGCGAGAGCTGTTCGAGTATTGTGAGGTAAAGTTATTTTCAATCAAATAAGAAATCGGAATGAAAATGAGAACGATACTCGTCATAATGGGTTCTGAGAAACTTGGAAAAATGAACTAGAATATACAACATGAAAGAAAAGATGAGAAAAATTACACCAGTTTCACTCACTTTCTATAGAAAAATTGGTCTTTCAATAGACTAGTGAAATAGGTTGATCATGTGTGTTGGTGCTAACCTTAGACGAGCCCGAAGAGCTGGAAGGCGACGAGTTGTTTGGCTCGGAGGCAAGCAGCCGCTGCAGCTGACTGGTGGGGGCGGCCGGCTTGGAGGTGGCGGTGGTGGTAGAGGTAGCAGTGGCCGTGCTGGAGGCGGCAGTGGTGACTGGGGGCGGCGCGTACTGGATACACGAGCCAGAGGCGAGCGGCGACGAGGGTGAGGTGGTGGAGGAAGAGCTGCTGGAGGTGGTCGAGTGGTGGTTCTCGGTGTGGCGTCGCAGCGAGCGCGCGTCGCAGTACGACTTGCCGCAGCCCTCCGCTTTGCACTCGTACGGCTTCTTGTTGCGATGCGTTAGCATGTGCCCGTTCCTGATCACAATACAAAAAAGCATTCAATGAGATATCCAGAAGAATTCAACAAGTCAATAAAATTCATAATAATTTAAATTTTATAATAATGTTTATGTACGAGGTTAATGACTGTTAAGTGAATTTTCGGAATTGTAAGAATGTTCGGGACTAGTAGGTAGTGAGCTTTCAATAAATGTGGAAGAAAAAATTAAGAAATTGAGAGTGAGAGATTCATTGGCAGATAAGTGAATGAAAGAAGAAAAAGTTGAAACAAAAGACAGTTCTATACACAGAATCAATCATACAACTGATTGAATATGAACTTCATTGCAAATATGAATGTAAAAATAAAATAACCTACAACGTTGAAACTTTGCACGAAAGTTTTGATTATTACTTAGGATTATTTTTGACATACTCTAGAAATTCACTTTGATCAATGAACATATATATTTATTAATTCGTCAAACGACAAACATAGCCCATTTTCATGAGTTTGTTGCTATTATAGCACTCATTAATATGAAGGCTAACATTTGTATAACCACATTACATCCATGTTCCATTATTAAAAGAGAATTATTATTATTGCTGTTGAAACATATTCAAACCATACTTCTCAATTCTTTTCTTTGTTAACATTCTTCCCTTGTTAGTCAGGTATCGAAGCTGAGCTTTACTTTTCTTAGTCTTTAAGGCTGAGGCCGCACTGCCGGCGGGTAGTGCGTGGAGGGTGGAGGGTAGTTGGTAAATCTATAGAACATATACACCATCCACAGTAATACATCGTATGAATGGTATGTGTTCAGCCGCCATCTTGAAATTCTTAAATATGGACAACATAACCTCAAAAACAAGTATGACTTCATACCATTCATACGATGTATTACTGTGGATGGTGTGTATGTTCTATAGATTTACCAACTACCCTCCACCCTCCACGCTCTACCCACCGGCAGTGCGGCCCCAGCCTAAGAATAATAGATTTCTCATTGTATCACCTCTATCCGTCCAGAGAGTGAGTGGATCGGTAGAAAAAATAAATAAAATAAATTGTTCACTGAAGTTAGAGAAATACGGGGACATGATGAATTAATTTTTTCAATTGATTTCAAATAAACTGATCAATATTGTAAACTATTTTCAAAATTAATTCCAATTCAACTTTTCAATAACTATTCATACTTGATGTAGAATTAACTGAGAATTCTCATTTTATGCTACACTGGAGGTTGATGCTTCATGGAAATCTAGTTGAATAAACTTCATTCTTTTAAAAGTATCTTAACTAAGAAAGTGCAAGGGAATGAAGTGGCTTCGGTAAGAAAAAAAGCTAAGGAATGCGTTGTGAAATGGAGGGAAGCATGTAAAAGGGTGAAAAGAAGTGAGCGGAGATAGGGAAGGAGAGGAATGAAAAAGGCAGAAGATTATTAAACTAGAAAATTTAATTAGAAGATTTTTGTCTCTTCATTAAGTGGGCGCGGTGAATAGCTCATCAAGAGAGGTCGATATAGACCTTCCTCCAGAAATGGCTGTATAGCGGAAGGAGTGGTTGGGGTGAAAGAGTTCATGATCAAGTAGAAGTTGCTGGTTTATTACAGTGTTTTGATTTTGTAGTTAATGAGCTCTTGTGTATCAATTGAAAAGACTATCTAAGGTCGCTCAACATTTTTCAGCATTATAGGAGTTATTTTTCTAGCGTTTGAAGAATTCATAATCAACGATAAAATTTAATGAGGAATTGAAAACTTTATGAGCTCAACGGCTAGATAACTTTTCATCCTACTCGGAAAGAAGGCTTGTAAACAGGTACTGAATCACACTATAGATATTTGTGCAACTTGTGCGCAAAACCGGTGATTGCCAAACGAGATAGAGAATGGCCGAACGAAGCGAAGCTGAGTTCGGCCATCTATCGAGTTTGGCAAACCTTTTGCACACCAGTTGCACACAATATTTTTCCCAACACTCTTTATCATAAAAGTTCTAAAACAATAATAATTGACGCATTTTGAATAGCTTATTGTTACTCATCTCGCTAAAGCTGGTATTAGGCTACATGATAATAGTTCTATGAAATAAGTTATTTCTATTGTCGAACATCTGTTATGATAAATGATCTATTGATATGATCTATTATAAGACCGGTATTACACGATAATAGTTCTATGCTCATAGTTGATCATATGGAAAGAGATGAAAATATGAAATCATATTTTTGTCTCTTTCCATATATGAACAACTATGATCATAGAAATATTATTGTGTGATACCTGCCTTAATGATCATATTCTATGTCATATGTTCTATCATAGAGAACATATTATAATATATTTGATAATAGATGTATGACACATACAACTATAATTATCGTGTAATGCCAGCCTAACGAGAGATTAGCCTAACAATAGGAATAGAGCATTTGGAGTACCATAGGCAAATGCTACACATTGAAACTTTGCATCATAAATTGATGTCATTTATGGATTAATTATCACACTTGTGCGTAATCCCACTATCAGTATAATCGATTTTAGTAATCCAGAAACGTTCAATTTATTGATAAAATTTGTACGATCAATTTTGATTATGTAAGAAGGTGTTAAAGTTTGATTCTTCTCGCCACTTTTGGTGCGATTCCCAGCTAAAAGCAGTACAATGGCCAAGTTCGTTTCAGCTAAACGCAGTACTATCACCGGAGACAATAATTTTGTTCAAAAAACTTCTAAAATAAGTTTGATTTGTATTATTATGCAAGAGATTATCAAAACAAACATTCTACTTATATTATTATTTCGAAACAATTGTAAATAATTGATTTATATTAACACAGAGCAGTTGACTTTTGTCTAATAATCAAAACTCCGCCATTTCTATTCCTCAACGACTGTCGACAGATGATTACTGTAATCAACTGGACGAAATTGAGCAGATAATTCTCAAAAGAAAGATTTAGTCAAATTACGCTCTAACAGAATTTGTATTTAATACAATAAATTTGAGTGCCTAATAACGGGTTTTGCCAAAAATGTTATTGTTATGGTGAATCTAACGTTATTGGTTTCTGGTGAAATCGGCTTTCAGACGTTCCGAGTTCAATGAATTTGGAATTGGAATTTGGGCCGTGCGAAAAGCACATCGGAAATTTGGGCCGTGCGCAAAGCAAGTGTTTTGCGCACGGCATTACGGAATCAGTTGTTTTGCAAATTGTTCCGAGTTCTGAAATGAGATGTTTTGTGATCGAGTGTTGGGAAATAGATATTTGTGCAACTTGTGCGCAAAACCGGTGATTGCCAAACGAGATAGAGAATGGCCGAACAAAGCGAAGCTGAGTTCGGCCATCTATCGAGTTTGGTAAACCTTTTGCACACCAGTTGCACACAATATTTTTCCCAACACTCTATATCATAAAAGTTCTAAAACAATAATAATTGACACATTTTTAATAGCAGGTATTAGGCTAAATGATAATAGTTCTATGACATTATTTCTATTACCGAACATCTGTGATGATAAAATATTATCGTGTAATTGACCAACTATCATCAATGATCATATTCTCTGTGTAATATATTCTCCTATAAAGAACATATTATAATATATTTGATAATAGATGTATGACATAGAACTATAATTATTATCGTGTAATGCCAGACCAACGAGAGATTAGCCTAACAATAGATTAAGAGCATTTAGAGTACCGTAGGCCAATGCTACACATTGAAACTTTGCATCATAAATTAATGGCATTAATGGATTAATTATTACATTTTTGCGTAATCTAAATACCAGTATAATCGATTTTAGCAGTCCAGAAACGTTTAATTTATTGATAAAATTTGTACGATCAATTTTGATTATGTAAGAAGGTGTTAAAGTTTGATTCTTCTCGCTACTTTTGGTGCGATTCCCAGCTAAAAGCAGTACAACGGCCAATTTCTTTTCAGCTAAACGCAGTACTATCACCAGAGTATATAATTTTGTTCAAAAAACGTTTTAAATAAGTTTGATTTGTATTATTATGCAACAGATAATCAAAGCAAACATTCTAATTATATTATTATTTTGAAACAATTGTAAATAACTTAATCAATATCAACACAGAGCAGTTAACTTATGACTAATAATCAAAACTCCGCCATTTCTATTCCTCAACGACAGGCGACAAGTCGACAGATGACTGTAATCAACTGGACTAAATTGGGCAGATAATTCTCAAAAGAGAGATTTAGTGAAATTACGCTCTAACAAAATTTGTTTTTAATACAATAAATTTTAGCGCCTAATCTAACGTTATTGGATATTGGATCGGCTCTCAGACGTTCCGAGTTCAATGAATTTGGAATTGGAATTTGGGCCGTGCGCAAAGCACAAAATGGAATTTGGGCCGTGCGCAAAGCAAGTGTTTTGCGCACGGCGTTCCGGAATCAACTGTTTTGCGAATCGTTCCAAGTTCTGGAATGAGATGTTTTGTGATCAAGTGTTGGGAAAAAATAATTTCAGGTTCTTAAACGAGTTCAAGTTGAATACAGGTATTACACTATACTTTTAACATAGGAGAGTTGAGGGACCCTCAAATTTTGACAAATGCTCAGATAACCAGCTGACTTTTTCTTTTAAAAAAATTATAAAATTAATACTGTTACTTTGTTTACATCTACTCGTCGGTACCTTGTGAGGTTATGAATTTTCCAAGTTAGCTAACATTAAAGTATATTCATCTATTGTTTAAGGGAGAATCGTAATATACCGGAATATATCGAAATATTCATAGCACAATTTATTTTGTCTTCATTCATTAAAAAAAAATGAAAATATCATGCAAACACTCGAAGTAAGCTACTGCTGAATTTTAGGTTATCGCTTTGAACTGATGATAAGATTATCTTGTTTAAATCATAAGTACTGTATTGTAACGGTATGAAATATCATGATTCATTTATCTTGTTTTTCAACCAAAAACGTTTAATAAATTTTCCATTACTTGATAAAATTGTTTTCGAATTACTCGAAAAACAACTTTATCATTGTTCTTGCAATTACAAGCTTATTCTTTTAGTAGATTTCTCTCTATATTTTTCCTCCTTTTTCATTATTTTGTATGTTGCTCGGTCGCTCTCTTTCTTGAACAAAATTCTGCTTGATCGACAGTTGCTTAGGAGTGGGGATGGCCTTGTTCGGTTTGCTCCTCTATTAATTTCAATTCACTTCGAATCCAGCTCCCAACCAGTTCAGATAGACATTTTCTTTCTTCTATAAGATTTGTTGAAAGTTCTTTGAAGTACAGGATGTAGTCACATTAATTAAATTCTCATTCTTTTACATAGTAGCTTCATCCTGATTTTTTTATTTTAATTTTTCATTGATATGTAAATTTACTAAGTTATTGGATTCTTCTCTCAAATTTTACCAATCTCCAAATCCGCTGTATCAGGTAAAGACATATTCCTTGTTATTAACTTGGTTTACTAAATTTCATTGTAAAATTAAATTAATATGATTTTCTTTTGGGTATTCTAAAGTTTTGAAATAATCTTTTCTTTTCATTATAAACTCTTGGTACCTTTTTCTCTTAACTTTGTTAAATTTTCTAAAGATGCTTTATTATCCTTTTCATTCGAAAAATTATAAGAAGCTTCTCTTCATTAAAAAATTGAATTTTCGATAACTCAACTTGTTTGTAACATTTATTCACTTAAATGCTGTTTTACAAATCAATACTGTATCTTTACAATAAGTATTTTGTATTTATTTCTATTCAGCGGTCGATGTATCAACCTGGATGTATCCACCTCGCTGAAATTAACCAGGAAACCAATACTGTAGCATGGACTTCGCAGATGGATCGAGGGTATCGCGTTAAAAACCCCAAGGAAACCCGGACTTCTACGCATCAGGATTACAAAGAAAAACCTCAGAAGGATCAGATTCAAATTTCCGTCGAAACCAATATTTTATCAACCAAGTGAAGTGCAATTAAAAGGCAATAGTGATACATAGTGTGAAAGTTTATGGGGGGGCCCCTCACCACACCAGGGATTTATGTATACTAACATATTTAAGAATTTAAGTAACCGATTGTAACCCATATTTCTGAAAATAATGTAATTTGTATTTCCGGTAGCCAATTACTATTATCTTTTGATTTTATTTATTCTGGTTTTTTGTAATAAACCAAGGGATGTCGCTACTATAACTTTTCGTTATTAATTTATAATCACCTCTGTCACAATTCTAAAGATGAGATCCATTTCTTTCGTGGTGGTTTGATTTTGAATTCTCTTACATTCACGATCCCCTTGTATTGTGTCGGGTGTGTAATTTTGGTGATTTCAGAATTTATTATATTAACCTATAAATATTTTTAAGTTTTGATATCTTCTTATTGCCCATCTGAAATAATATAAGGTCAGGTATAAATCTATACAAGGATCAAATAATTTAATTTAAAGTTTCTTCCCACCACAAGCGTTTATAAACGTTACAGTATGTAACCAATGAGAATGCAGATACGCTTCAGAAATTTTTAATAAAATGTCAGCTGGTTATCTGAGCATTCTTCAAAATTTGAGGGCCCCTAAACTCTCCTATGTTAAAAGTATAGAAAAAATCAGCTATTAATTGATGATTCGTCAAAATTTAAGGGTCCCTCAAGTATTTGAGGGTCCCTCAAGATTGAGTGTGCTTGGAAAAACCGGGCATAAGTATTCTAATGCTGGCTATGTATCAGAACCGTAACTTAATAGAAAGCTGGTTTAAGATTAAGGCCATGTACAATGTTCCGAAGAAACTGTGTATAAAAATACAGTTTTAGTTGACGATATGATTGAATCATCAACTAACATTTTTGGCACTTGCACGTCTACGAAGAAATTTGAATATCTATCGATATTTTAGAAATCATGAGCCACTTTTCCTATTGTGATATAAGTAAGCTTCACTACTGAAAGTTGGCGCCTGTCTCCCAATTCGGTGGCCGTACAAATCCGTAGTCGGTAGTTTGCGAATTTGTCGACAAGGCTAACCGGCTCGCTAACTGGGTAGTTAGTATTCCAACTAGCGATTCCGGGGCCGACACGCGCGCACACGCTTAGGTAGTCGGAAAACGTTTGGAAGTTCCGCCAAGATAAAGAGGATATGCAAGTTTCAGTGCGGATAAGAGGGTGAGCGAGTACAGTTAGATAGAGGAAGAGAGAAAGAGAGAAAAAAGAGAGAGAGAATGTTCAAGAGAGATAGAATGAGAGGGTGAAATGGTAAAGAGGGAGAGCGAGTATATGTTTAACACAGAATGAGAGAAGAAGAGAGTGGATTAAGAGAGAAACAAAGAGAGAGTGAGAGAAAGTAACTTTTGAGAGTCAGTTGGATTGAAGTGAATAGAGGAAGGGATAGCGAGATGAAGTAGAGAGAATGAAACTTGGTACATGAGAATTTTAGAAGCAAAAAGAAAGTGTGAGAAATATAATGTGAAATATAGGGGAGAAGGTTTTCAGGAGATGAAACAAAAGAGGAAGTATGATTTTTGTGGCACAGAAAGGGTTGGAAAGGTTGAAAGTGTAGGAGGATTGAAGAAAGAAAACATATGCAGAAAGGTATGGAATGAGTGGAGGGCAAACACATACAGAGAAAGATAGAGTACTCGAAAAGGAAAAGATAGTAAGAAGAAGACAGATTGACAGGATGCGGTAGGAAAGGGAATATAAACTTTGAGAGAGAAAGAAGGAAACAGGCAATTTCCAAGTAGAGGGATTGAGACACAGTACTTGAATTTGGAGAAAGAGTTTCATTTGGGGAATTCATACATAGAGGTCGGTATAAAAATGTAAACAATCGTTTTCAAATTTGAGGAAAAGATAAAATGATGAGATAGCCAAGGATACAAGAAGTAGGATAGCCTTTAAAGAGAGGACGTTGTAATGAAGAAGTAAAATGAGTGAGAAAGAATGAATGAGGGATGAAATACAGAGATTGTGAGAAATTTAAGGAGGTTGAAGAAAAGTCAGTTCAAGCATAGAATGATATTACTCACTATATACTTGACCTACAGGCTTCTCTAAGTACTAAGATTTTCTTTGGTTCAAGTAACATTGCGTACGTAGAAGGGGAAAATGTAATAGACAGGGAAAGAGTGAGAGGACCTGGATGAGAGAGCTATTAGTGTATGAAGTATTGAAAAGAGAAGTAGCGAGGTAGTCTAGGGAGGCGTCAGTAGGCGCCGAGTGGCGAATTGCGATTTATTCGTGCACATGCAGTGATATGAGCGGTGAGAATAGAATAGAAATCAGACTGACAGATGATCCTGCCGCTTGAAGGCCTTGCCACACATGCTGCACACATACTTCCGTTCGTCGCTGTGCGTCAGCTTGTGCTTGGCGAGTGCCGACGCATTGCCGAATACTTTGCCGCACACCTGCCAACATACAAACACAAACATCGTTAGACAACACATCTTCCTTCAATCTTATTATTCCTAGTCACTGTTCAACACATTTTCAATACGAGAGTTCAGATGTTACCTGTTGGGAGGTAACTATAGTCCTTGCACAACTTAGAATCTTATCACAACACTTTTCTCAATAGGATAGGAGCGCACATTTTCAGTGTTTCTATTATGATTGCAGAGCAATTAAATAAAACCGATCAACTCTCTCTTACACCCAATTGGCTGCACTGTAATCCATAATCATAATTCTGCGTTGTAAGGTGTGCAGTGACTTGAGCATCCGAATCCGTCTTGTTAATAAATCTTTCAATCAACTTAATAAAAATCTGTCTTCGGACTCTACACTCAAAACGGCTTCATTCATTTTAATTTAAACTACTCATTCACCACCTTTGAAGCCCGTATGCACCAGCTTCGTTTGGACTGACGTGAACACAACGAAATTTTAAACCATGGTTAGAACTCTTTATATGAACTTTGAGTTGAAACTACCAACTGTTGAGCCTCGGATACTAAATACACGGCTAACATCTCGCGTAGATTTCTGTATTGATTTTGATAAGTGTGGCGTTACCCAGTATTCATAAACAAGTTCAAAGTTTGGTTGTTATTTATTGAAGTTTTTCAGTTTATCAGTAGATAATTTGACACCTTGTGAGATCGGACTCCCCGACACTGTAACACTGTTATTCAAGTATTGGTTGGCAGCTCGGTCATTTCCCTTCAAATCTACTATGAAATGAAATCAGGATCATGATGACCATGTATTAATAGAAATAGGTACTGAAAATTCTACCCAAGTTCAAAAAACTGTTTCTCCTAACTTAATTTCAACAATATTTCAACCAAAAAGTTCAAACTGGTAGTAATATTGAAAAAACAAGGGTTTAGATGTTTAGACTGAACAAGCAGGATTCGTACTACTACCAGCCTTTCAACTGGATTCATTTGAACGAGATTATCTGGGTAGCAATCTCTTTGCAATATCATTCATATCTCTTAGCAATCTATTACTGACGACCTCTCAGTAGGCAACATCAATAAGTTTATTGATACTATTATTCAAAATTAGGTTATATCTGTACTTTGATCCCATTATTCCACAAAGTTTTCCATTATTCTAACCACGTAAAGGCTTTCCTATCTCGTTTCATCGTGAGTGATAAACAGAGAACTATCAAATTGAAAGAGTTGGCGAAGTGATTCCCTGTTTACCAGCACCTGGCTCCAGGCCAAGTCCACTCCTGCCAAACCTCTTTGGAATTTCTGTACACTAATTTTAATTGTGCCCTCCTGCTTGCCACTATTATACTCTCTTAACACAAACTGTTGTTTTTTAAGACTCTTGAAGTATATTTTTGTCACATTGTATTACTTAGCTCCGAGCTTTTTAAGTTAATGTGGGTCACTGAGTGTTTTTCAAATAATGATTCAGTAAGGATTGTCTTGTGAATACAATCTCAAACCATCCCCATGATTTTCCTTCAATGAGTGATTATTCTTCATCCAATGTTCATTATGGTTTTCTATGTGATAAAGTTTCACTTGATAAACGCTGTAAAAGTAGGATTTCCAAGCGACAGCTCGAGCTTAGGCTCTAGCTGAGCTGCTCTAGCCATCACAACTCTTTTCACAAATCTATATTATGAATTCTCATTTCGTTATTAGAGCTACTAACGTATAATAAATCAATAAATAGTAAAAGTCATTTTCAATTGAATCTCACTATTAATTGATTTACTATACATTAGTAGCCCTGATAACAAAGTGAACATCTATAATATAGTTATTTAAATGGAGTTGTGATGTCTAGAGCAGCGGAGCTAGAGCCAGGCAGCTCGAGCAGCGAATTTAGAGCCGAGCAGCTTGAGCTGTCGCTTGGGAATCGTACTCTGTCACAATAATTTACTTTTGCTCTCTCACTACAACTTCTTCTCCATTATCTAATTTCCCTTATCGTTCTCCATTTTCACCAGGTTTTTAAAAACAAAATAAGAAATTTCATCATTCTACTTTTATAAGATTCTTTTGAAAATCAGAAAATACAAAGAGGATGGATGTAAAAACGGAGGAGGAAAAAACGAACGAAGGGGAAGAGAAGGGAAAGAATAAGTTAGAATTAAAAAGGGGAAAAGAGGAAAAAAATAGAGAAGCAAAGAGGAGAAAGAAAAAAGTCGGTCTACTGTCGCTAGCATGGGGCGTGGGCACTCCGTTTAGTTCATAATTCATGACTGTCAGCAAATGAATAATAAAGGGCCGGCTCACACTGCACCGAGCGGCGTCAAGCAGCAAGCGACAACACACGCCGCCACCGCCACCGCCACTGTTTCTTGCAGCGCAACGAACCACGCGCCCCCTACGTTATTAATGGCCAGCAAGCATCTCACAAGTCCAGCCTCTCTCCATTCTCGGTGACACTCTTTCCACCAAACTCCTTTCCAAGGTGACATCCCGACAAACACAACTCAGACATCATTTCATTAACGTCGTCGTCATCACAGCGTTATCTTGGTAGCATTATGATGATAATTTCCACTGACGAAACTAATTTCGTAACGCTAATATTATTATTATTATTATTATTATTATTATTATTATTATTATTATTATTATTATTATTATTATTATTAATCATCTTTTGACCACCTATAAAAGGGGTATGTAGATTCGTCAAAATATTAAGTCAATATACTTAGGATATTTAGTTACTATATCCTAATCATTCTTAGTTGCTCATAATGAGCCGTAAATTCCTCAGTTGAATATGCGGAAATATTCAACAACTCATTTTTCGATTTTGTTTTAAGAATGTTACCGTTCAGTTCTTTTAGATGCATTGGTAAAGTATTGAACAATCTTATACCAGCGCTTTTTACTCCCCAATGGTAAAGATTTGTACGGTGAACTCCGTCTCTCAAGTTGTGCCTGTATCAAGTTTCATAGCTATGAAATGCCTCTCCAGTATTAAACTCGTGCTGGTGTCTCTTAATAAAACATATAGTTTCGAAAATTCACAAACTAGGCAATGGAAGGATTTTTAATTCCTTAAAAATAGGCCGGCAACTAGTCCGTCTTGTTTCTCCAGTCATTACTCTCAATGCCCATTTCTGTAGTTTGAATATTTGAATAACATCACTTGAATTCCCCCAGAAAACTATGCCAAATGTCAAAAGGGAGTGGAATAGTGGAAAATATACCTGTCTGAGCGTTTCTTTTTTGAGAAGTGATTTTAGATGTCTGATGGCAAAAATTGCAGAGCTAAGTTTTCCTTTTAAGTATGCCAAATATGGTTTCCATGAAATATCTGAATCTACAACTATTCCAAGTACTTTTATGTTTTTAACAGACTCTATGTCGCGGTTTCCTATCCTCAAATTAGCCCCTCTTGACGTCCTGAATGAGATTTCTTTAGTTTTACTATAATTTAAGCTCAGCATATTTGCAGCTAGCCAATTATCTAATTTGTGAAGAGTTTCATTACATTGTGAATCCATATTAGATTGACTCTCATTTTTTAGTAGAATACTGACGTCGACCGCATACAAAACGCAGTGAGCTGGATCTAGATGAGAGGGTAAATCATTAATGTACAGTAAAAATAGTAAAGGACCTAAAACAGTACCCTGAGGTACTCCGCTTCTTGTTTTTAACCATTTAGAACTATACATACTTGGGTGAGATTCAATAACAACCCTCTGATATCTATCTTCAAAATATGACTTGAACCATTTCAAAACCGGACCCTGAAAACCATAGAATTTGAGCTTTTTCAATAGAATTTCTTCATTTACTAGGTCGAACGCCTTTGATAAATCTGCGATAACACCACAAACCTTTGATCTACTATCCACCGAAGTCAGCACCTCATTCATCAAAGAAAAAACAGCATCATTTATAGAAAATCCCGGTCTAAATCCAAATTGTTTGGGAGACAGCAAACCAACGCTATTCAAATACTTCCTTAATCGCCTCAATATTACATATTCGAAAATTTTTGAAAAAAACAGGAGGATTAGCAACAGGATGATAGTTTTCAGGAAGGACATTATTTCCTTTTTTATGAATTGGAGTAATTTTTGAAAGCTTAAGCTTTGAAGGTAGATATCCAGTCTGCATTGAACTATTGAAAATGAATGTTAGTGGCTTTAAAATCGATATGGCTGATTGTTTAACTAAATAATTTGATATATTTTGGTATTAATAAGATTTTTTATTTTTTAATGACTTTATTGTTTCCTGAAGCTCTTCAGAGTTCAGTGGTTCAAAATAATTTAGTTTTGAAGTGCTGGTACGGCAAGTGTTAACATCTAAAAAATTTCGGAAGTTAATATTATTACCGGTATGCTGTGTTATCTCTCTCTGGATAGATAATGGCGTATTTATGAAATATTTATTTAAGAGGTCAGCAGCTTCTTTTCCCGTTTTGACAATTCCAGTATCAGTAGCTATAATAGTATCTGATTTAGTAATTTTACTCTTAGATGTTTCATTTTTTATTAATGTCCAAATGGCTTTAGTTTGGTTACTAGAACTATATATAAACCTATTGGCAGCTATTTTTTTGCTGTTTTTAAAACCTTCCTGTATATACTCTTATATAGTCTATAATAGGATGTAAAGCCAAAGTAACGAATACCATTTTCAGTGATAATATGGATCATTGAATCTCTCATAATTGGGTTCTTTAGTAGAGAATTCATTGTTTTCCACTTATCTCCAGATACTTTTATGCCCTGCGTAATCCATGATAGCTGTTGTTTTTTCATAATTTTTGCTGGTCTTTCCGGAACAGAGCTATTACAATGATTAATGTAAGTGGACAAAAAGTTATTATATCTTCAAAAGTTATTATATCTTATTATATCTTCTAAAATTTATACATATCTTCAACGTTTCTACTACAATATACGCTATTCCAATTTTCATTTGCCAGTCCGCGATTTAAGTGTTCAATATTAGTTTTATTAATGACACGTAAAATCTTTCTATCTTCACTTCCTTTACAGACTTTATAAGTTACTTCCTTAGGTAAACCTTTATGATTTGGATCGTTAACAAGAAATTTAACACAGCTTGCCTCATGGTCTGAGAAGGAACAAGGAATTGTCTCGCTATTACATAGAATCGGTGCATAGTTTGTTATTATATAGTCTAATTCACTAGCCGTGGTTGAAGTTATTCTAGTCGGACCGTTAGTTACTTTATTTAAGTTGAAAGTTGATATCAGGTTTTTTAATATATTTTTGTTTCTGTCGTCTTTGCAATAATCTATATTAAAGTCTCCACAAAGGCATACTAACTTACGTTTTTCTTTATTAACTTTAGAAAGAACATTTCTTAGTAGTTCGATAAAATCATCGCAGTTTGAACTTGGCGCTCTATATACACAAAGGACTATCATTTTTAGCGGCATAGTTTTCAGTTTTATTTCTATTGCTGAAATTTCAAATACACTTTCCAGTGCCATTGAGACCAAGACATTCCGAACCTTGCAACTATCAATGGATTGTTCTCGAATAAATATACAAGAGCCACCACGTATTTTTAATCTTCTACTAAAGTGAGCAACCAATCTATAGTCGGGCAATGAGAGCATACCAAGTTCGAAATCTCGCAACCAATGTTCGGTGAAACACAGTACTTCACTATTCCAGGTTTTACAGGACATCATAACTTCTAGCTCTAATTTATCATTTGATAAACCCTGACAATTGACATGGAAGATTTCGCAACCTATAAAAAATGATCCATGTCTTTACTACACAAAGCTGGGATATTTCTAGTAACTATTGTATCAATTCTACCATTTTTTTCACTACTTGGATTTTCTGTACTACTGGTTTGTGCACCTCCCGTCAGATGATTTTTTATGTACTTACGCAGTTTTGCCTTTCCTCTTACCTTATTCAAATGAAGGCCATGTCGCGTGTAATCACTTATTTCGAAGTGTGCAAGATCCAGTAGGTCCAAACAATCAGCATTATTAGAGATCTTTTCAGATAGCCATAAGTTTAATTTGTTTAATAGAAAACGGTGAAAAAGGAACAATACGAATATAATATTGCATATTCAATAATGATGATGATGCCAGTTTAATGCAGCAGAAATTATTTGGCTATCAACCAGTTCTGGCTTGATGCCAAACTGGATGGAGATGCAAAGAAAGAAATGGGGCGGCAGTATGATAATAATGGAGCTTGCAAATTGATTT
This sequence comes from Sogatella furcifera, assembly GCA_017141385.1. Lineage (NCBI taxonomy): Eukaryota > Metazoa > Arthropoda > Insecta > Hemiptera > Delphacidae > Sogatella > Sogatella furcifera. The sequence continues at coordinate 18,518,706 of CM029550.1, read as the reverse complement.
TCTGCAATTATGAGGCTCATTTTCCGTCTAAATTCCAAATGGATTGTGAAGAGTAGCTAAATTGAAATCACTGAGATTGAAATTCCATTGGATGAGTTCTCTATTTTTCTAATGGACAAATAAAATGGCTATGAATAACAGATAATGGATGTGTGTGGATATGGATATGACTATAGAAGCACAGACGCATTGAGAATGATCATTTGTGAATTATTCACAATTGAATAAAAATTGATGAGACATCCATTTCTTTATATTTGAAATAAGAAAAACTTTCAATGCAACAATTTTGATGATCAACCTTTAAAAAAACAAATTTTCCACGATGAAGTATCAGGACATGCCTTTGACAAGCACCAAACATGTTTTCAGTATTCAGTATTTCAGTGTTTTTGGAGAAATTTGTTATAATGAGGATTTCTTCCGTTATTATATCTAGAGCAATACCCAGTACCGCATTCCTAGAACTACCTCTGAATCAATGCGTATCTTTACTGTAACAAGTGCCCGTATCTTTTACTGTACAGAGCTTTCTTTAACTGTTTCGTGGGAATGAGCCGCCAGTGGCTTTGACTGACACTGACCTCCAGGGCGTTTAGAAAAGCTTTCACGTGTCTCTGAATAATATTAGACATGTAGCCTTATCATATATCCTACAGAGATTTTAATAACGTCGTCCACCAGTCCACCACCATATTTCTATTCCATCAAAAACATTTTTTGAGTTGAACTTCATCCAAAACAGTGTATTTACACATTAATCTAAGAAAATTTTTTGAATAAATGTTGATGCATTACAAAAGTTTTAAATCCCATTTTGAATTAAAATTAGATACAGTATGACAAGATAAAGTTGAGCGTTGATTGTGAACAGAATGCACTGAGCTGATGATAATATTCTGAGCAAAAAGAAAAGAAGTATGGACTCATTCATAATACAGAAGAATAACAAGGTTAAGAGCATGGAACAAGTTGAAAAGGGAGGAAAATTGTTTTAAATATGATTTGACTGAGGAGAGGCTGAAATTTTCATTTTCTATTAGATGCATTTGTAGGACATGCTTTTCTCTGGAATGGATGTAAAAAGGGTGGATGGAGGGTAAAGGGATAGGAAGAAGAGGAAGAAGGAGGAGGAAGATGAAGAAGAAATTCGCGCCGAAGGCTAAATAGAATTATAGAGGCGTCAGACTCGCTGAAAGTCCGAGGGCTGTTTCGAGGGCGTAATTCAATTTCGTAAGTTAAAAGTATCGCCCTAAATCCCGGTGCGCTCAACTTTCTCGGGCCCTTTTCCGCCCTTTTGGCCGCTCCGCTGCTGCTGCTGATGCTGCCAACTCGTACACGACACGCCACGGACGGCCACGCCTAACCAGATGATGGTCTCCTAATTCGACGATTGTTAGTCAGGTCACCCAAAACCCAGAGATAATCAACCTAAAACTGAGATAGCTGTTGTTTAGTTCTGAGATCATGTATATTTTGACTTGGGAATAGTTTATCTTACGTTTCTTTGAACAACCAAGTTTAAGTTCTTCATTTTCCAAAATCAAACATTCAAGCAATGGACTCTGGGTATTATGTGAAATCAAACTTTTTCGTATTGTATTTCATTATTACGTAAGGAAAGGATTACAAAGCTTTCCTAATGCATCTACAACTTTTCTGAAAAATATTTTATCAGGAATAATGAATAAACCCATACAAAATTAACATGTCTTGATTAAGGTATAGAAATCATGGAATACAAACATTACTTTCAAGGTGTAAAATATTTCCATAACATGTCAATAAAATGTGAGGAACGGAATAAAATATTGAAAAAATAAGATAATAATATTCACTTTTATTCATGAATATAGCAAAATAAACTATGAAGGCTTTTATCATAGTGCTCCATACTTCCGAAAAATTTCAACAATTCATCTACGGGAAAAATATACTGTGAAACACCAGTTCACTTCTCCAGGAAAAGCACTCACACAATCTCCACTGAGAATTAATTCGCTTGAAACCACATTATAACTTAGTATGAAGCACCAAGAGTTTCATGCTGAGTCTAGATAGTGCTTTATGAGAATGGAAAAGCCATACAGTGTGTAGTCTTGTGCAGTGTGCATGCATAATACTGACGTGACCCAGAATGGAGAACGCCCAAGTGGAGGATTGTATGTACTAGCAGGATGAGCCATTTTATACTTGAGACGACTTAAAAGTCTGTCGCTTGCAGAAAAACTCCTGCAGGAAGATTGAGAGTAGAGCAAGTACTGGTATATTGTATATTCGATGCAATGCTCCCAGCTTCTTATACATGGCACACTGAGCTTGTATATAAAAGTATCCGATCTTTTATGATTAAAATGTTAAATTTGCACGATAATCCTCTTCTCGGAGGCAAGGAACTTGTATCTAGGTCGGTAATTTGATGCTCTACGAGAGCGGATTGCATTTTTCCAAGAGGGATCTTCTGAAATTCACGTTATTGCTTGTCTCTTCCAGAGGTGAGCGCCATGAATAGAGACAACCTGCATGTCACGTACATAATTCAAAGGCGGAGTTTGGAGAAGAAGATTATCCGAAATTGGCATGTCTGAAAAATTTGTGCTCACACAATGCAAATTTTTCGTGGTGAGAACGGTGGTCATGAAAAAAAGGTTTCATCTAATTTTTGTGATTCCATAAATAATAGCAATTCTTATTTAATGTGAGTTCCATTGACAGAAGTTTAAGATGTTGAAATGAAGTAAGTTTTTTTATCAGTACTGATAATATTCCAATAATTCAATCATTTTTTTGGGGGAATTTTGAATCTTCTTTTAAATGTGGGATATCTTTTTTTTTTATTATCAATCACACATATCACATATGTATGTGTTAATGGATAGAATAAATATACCCGCACCCTCTTGTGAATTACGAGTACCCATACTTTAAATAAATTTTAATATTGACCTATAAATTTGAAAATCAAATAACACATAATTGAATGGAGTTACATATTGTATTGTCCACATATTGGAATACATCTTGGACATCCTGCTGGATGAATGTGTTTGAAGAGCAAAGTTGTCATTTTGCCAAATCGTTTTCTTGGGCGCTTTTTGCCCGGTTGACAAACGACACAACAGTGTATTAGCACCTGTTTGTCTCATCAGGCTCACGCTAGAGCTGGACTGTCTCAGACCTGCTACAATTTTGACAGCGAAAACTTTCTTTCCATGCTTTTGTGTACTCGCATCGGTCTCGCTCCAATTTTGAAACAACAAGGTTTAGATCTCCATGGACCCTGACCAAACCTACTCCATCAAGATTTTAATTAATTCGATCAGAGCCGTGTCCGAATCTTTTTTAACGTTTGTCAACAGAGCAGAACTGGAAAGTTGGCTAATAATAAGGAGCAGCTTCCCAGATTGTACAATTGTACGGAGTTATGCAGAAAGGAACCAACCCACGATCAGCTACTTTTGAGATATCGCGTACCAAAGATGAAACTGCAAAAATATCTCCCATTTTATTATCCAATAAGATATTCTGATTTTGGGAACGTATATGTGCTCTTAATATCATAAACTAGATATTTATATACAAAAAAAAGTATTAAATTCCCATTTTATGGCATTTATGTGGGTTGGTTCCTTTCTGCAAAACACACATCCTACTTTATGTGTTATGCTGAAAGGAACCAACCCACATAATTGCCATAGGAACCAGACTAAGATTTTTGTGTTTTTTTTTTCAGAGAAAAAGAATCATATAAGGCTGATTTTTTTACTCATGGATTAATATTATAAAGAAAAGTGTTCTGTCAAAATTTCCCACCCCCACCCATCTTGCTACCCCTCTGCACCCCTCAAAGTTTCCATTTGTAAGGGTTTCTTACATTGAATGTATCTCAGCACTCATTGGAAATAAGAAATCAAACTTTTTCTCATTTTTCAGTAAATTAAATTCTCTTTATTATATGTCTCACCATTCCATTGTAGCTCCTGCTGTTCAAAAATTATATAAATGGAAGAACGGAGGGATTCCCTAGATTTCTGCATAAAATTTTAATTATCTTCTAAATGAAAGTTTACAGGATGATTCTACTGGAAATCTCTCTTATGAAACTTGTAGAACTTTTCAAAACCTACATTTTGATTGATAGAAACATATATTTTTCTGAAATTTAACGTAAGTAAATAAATGAAAATCGCTATCTCAGAAGCGCTTGGCGGATAGCTTGATATTATGGTCTATCAAGTGAGTACTAAAATACCCCTTTAAATTCATAAAATTTTAAAATAATTCATTTGGGGAAATTATATAATTATAATTTATATGATTTTCTCCCCATTGATAACTAGCATGTTGGCAAGTGTCCTGTCTGAAGTCCCCTCACTACCACTCTCATTCAAGAATTCTTAAATCACATGTGTCTCGGTACTCTATAGAGATAAATAGTTGAACTTTGTATCATTATTCAGTGAATTCAATTGGCTTCAACTCATAATACTGTATATGTATTTATTATTACACTCTAGCTCTTGAAGTTGATGTTACTCATGGAAGAATTAATGAAAAACGATGTTTTCAGGCGCTAATTTTCATTATTTTTTAAATAAAGGTTTACAGAATTGTTCGACTTCTGGTATTTTTTTCATAGAACCTGTACAGCATGTCAAGAATAATTCAGAAAATATCAAAATTTTTCACTGGAATTGAACGTCTCTTCAAAATTTTCTGTAATGTTTATTTTTCTGTGAATTCTTGGAACATGCAGCCAGCCTTAGACCAGCCGTCAAGCGCTTCCGAGATCGTGCTTTTTGTAGGTACACGGACATGTACGCACGTTAAATTCTAACAAAATATATGTTACTATTATTTGTGGAGTAGGTATATTGAAATCATCTACATGTTTCATATTAGACATTTCCTAGTTTACTTTTATTAGGGAAAGAATGAAATTTTTAGGCAGAAGTCTGTACCTATGTGGGCTTCCATCATACTTCCATGCAAATAACTCCTGAACCACATGAGCTATAGTAAAATAGTGATGACATAAGAAAAGTAAATTCAATTTCCTGAATAATAAGGAGAATTTTGATATCTTCAATGATTGCAGAGATACATTCAATGAAAGAAATCCTTGCAAATGGAAACTTTAAGGGTGTGTTGGGAGGGAAGCAAGACGGGTAGGGGTGTGGAATTTTGGCAGAACATTTCTCTGTATGATAGTAATCAATGGTTAGAAAATTAGCCTCATATGATATTTTTCTCTGAAAAAAAAACTAACATTTTAGTCTGGTTCCTAATAATAAAATTTCCCATTCCATGGCAATTATGTGGGTTGTTCCTTTCTGCATAACACATAAAGTAGGATATGTGGTTTGCAGAAAGGAATCAACCCACATAATTGCCATAAGGGTTGATTCCAGTGATTTTTTTTCATGTAAAACAGTTATTTAGGGGTTTATCAACCCAAATATTGAAAAATCCGATTTTTTTATTTTTGTGGATTGGTTCCTTTCTGCATAACTACGTCCAATTGATCCATTCCAAAAAACTCAATTTATAATTATGATAATAGAGGAAATCAAACTAACTCAAATTTATTAAAAAGAAACATCACTTCATTGGAATATCATAAATCGAGGGAAGGAGAACATACAAAGATGATTGACAATCATAATTCACTGAGAAACGCTTTCTGAATAATATGATGGGTAAAAATGAATAAGAACATAGCCTACGAATAAAGTTTCTGAAATGAACAATAATAGTTTCGTCTAATATATAAATGAGAAGCATCATTTTATATTACAGGAAATAACTGATTATTGATTTATTCTTGAAGTATGAGTTAATAGTTCTAGGGTACAATAAATTCTCTACATTCATGTCAACTGAACTTTGGAAGTAGATCCTTTTGTCAATTCTCTTTGGTTTTCTTGCAACGTGAGTATCAATTACTGAAATAATCTTGAAAGATCTGTCAAGAACTGAAGCAATTTCTTCAATCACAAGTTTTATCATGCACTTGACATTTTCTTATCTCTTCGTGAGATTGTCTCTTCAAGAATTCCACTATCCAACACAACGCTAGCTGAGACGTTCGTGCTCTAGACTTTTATTTGAACATTGTTTTGATAAACTCATACCAGCTCGCAATTCGATTCTCGCCACCTGAATGAGTTCAGTTGATGTCTAGTTCTATTCGTGTCTAGCCATTGTCAATTGGTGATCAGTGTGATAGCATTGCGCCGGCAAGGCAAAGAGAATGAGAATATCTCACTGAAGCGATTCCGGCAAGTATTGTTTGTTCCAATGGAGTTGCTTCAACTACTAGATCTAGCTTTATATCTCCCGTGGGAATACAACAGCTATCGAATGAACACATTCAGCGAGTAAACATCAACAATTGGAATTTATTATTGATTGAACGCGGATCTCACCGAACAATGTTAGCGGGTGATGTACTGCCACGACTGAGCTGTTCCACCATCTCAATAAATCCTTAAATTACTCCACCAATCAACACGCCATGAGTTTTCAATCAGCTAGAAAGCATTTTCCTTTGTGTCAGATTATGGGAGCATTAAATTACGGGCAAATCGATAGACGAGAGGGACATTACCCACCTATTGACCGTTGTCAAAATTGTTTACAGGACAGTTAGCGATAATCTAATGACATGTCGAGCATGCATGTTCAGCACATTAATATACGTCGACAGACATGAATCGGACTCTAACGCAAACAAACAATCTAATCGGGGGCAAGGAGAACTGTCGATCTGCTCCATTGGTCGAATGTCCATGGACAAGTCGATTCCTTGCAGACCATTAGTCCGCCCTCTACTGGGACTAGGATAATCAATGCTTCCTCCGCATGATTAACAACGCCTCAGCAAACCAATGCTATTCAGCCGTTTTGTAATGTTCATTTAGGAAAGCAGAGAAATATTGATTCAATTATCATTGTTAATTGAGGTACAGTTGGGCTCTATAAAGACCTCTTCATAGAGCTTTAGGTAAAGTTTTGTCCTTAATGAGTGGTTTTTAGAAAAATGAAGGAGTGAGTTCAATTTGTTGAATTTTATCGCCTTTATTCTCATAGATGAAATTGATACACATGTCAAATTCCCATCTTATATGGCTTTTCAGTGAGGAAGCCTAATTACTAATACCTGAGTACTATCTCTTGACAAGCAGGTGAAATGTTTCACTGACGTTTTCCTGCTCAACGTATAATGTGCCTGCAATCTTTATCGCATTCAAGTTCAAGTTTGGCAAAGTCCAAGTACTCGCAGCTCTATCCTAGTTCAGTGAGAGAAAAAGCTGCAAGCTCTAGTGAAGTGATACCGCTTCAAAGAGCAAAGAAGAAGTCGGCAGCAAGATTAAAGCGGTCCATTTTCATTCTACGGCAAAATATTCTCTCTTTTTCTCTCGACTTTGCTGTTTTTCTCGGGTGAACGAACCTGTTCTCCTTATTGCCTTTCGTACAAGATCTGATATCTTTTCTCTCCAAGTCTACTGTAGTTGTAAGCTGTGCTCTGTGCAGCTTCCCACCGGAGGCTTCACAACGATGGGGAAAGGGTTAACTATCGCACAGAGAGCACTGGTGATAAAAAAGAATAAATTCTACTCTTTCATCTACTACAACGAAATGTCCAAAAGCTCTACTTGGCCACTTTCACAGGTCACTTGTGCTAACTATTCCCTTCTCCAAATTCTTCATTTTTTATATCTTCTGTTTGATCCTTGAAAGATCATTATTTTGCATAAGTAACAATCTCATCATCATTTTAATTAGGATATGATTGAGAAAATCAATTTCTCTTATGACTTGTGCAAATCACAAACTGTTTGTTATCTGATAGCTCATTACTCATAATACTTCAATTAAATATCTCACAAATCAATTTAATTCGGAATAATGGATAACATGATAGAGAAAAATGTTTTCCTATGAAAACAAGCAAATTAAAAGACACTACTATTTCGAGCAGCCTCAATCAACAGACAGAAAAACCGGTTGATGAGAAGTTCATAATTTCATCCACTCTGGATGAGTGGAGCGTGATAGAATTCAATTCACGTGAGAATTAAATGCTTGTGAGGAATAAATTCAATTTAGCGAGCAGCGCATTCAGAGCTCTGAATAGGCACGTTGCAAAATCCTCACATCAGATCAATTAGACGCGGATTCAATCCGAACCAAAATGTATTGAACATGAAACACTCTACCAACTCATTGAATTGACAGGATGGGAGGAGTGTCTAATCAATTGATTGCAAATTGATGCATGCAGGAACGGTTGAAATTGACATTCGTGGGTTTTTATTTGAATTTTGAGTGGTAATTATCGCGCTGAAAGCCTCTCTCACAAATGGCCGAACTCCTATGTGTTTAAAACCTTTCAAGATCTTTCCATCAACTCATAGATATCCCTCAAAATGATTATCAACCAGGAGTCAACCAAATTAAAATTAATTGAATGTTGTCGAACATCTATTAAAAGTTTCCATACTCGTGGTTAAGCGGTAGATTAGACATTATTTTCCAAACTTCACAACAACATAAAAATAAGGAGTTCAATCGACATCAATCCAAATCTTTATTCTCCACGGTGTGATGTAGAACAAATGTTTCCACAGTAAAAACTATTTTAGGTTATAAATATTATGCCAGCATTGTTAACTCAATTGAATAATCTCAATGTGAAATATGAAAGCTTCAATCTTCAGCCCACAATGAGTATCTATATCAATAGATACTTGCTTCAAAAATAAATGAGTTGGTTGATATAACTTTATAGATTTCTGGATTCATCATGAACTATTGTTTGCAAAAAGAGCATACTTCTCTTTAGAATTGATGGTAAACTTTTATAATATTTCTCTCTCCTAAAACTTTTTAATCCACAATCAGATATTCTGAGATAAACCGCTGTTCTTGTGGTCGCATACCCAGAATTGCAATCTTCCAACAACCATCAACCAATTCGATTGTAGGAGGAGAGCTCAGTATACGAAATCTACTAGGATAGAAAAAAGTTTGTATGCTTTCCGTTGGAGAGTGAGCTGGAGTGAAACAACAGCACTGGCAGACCTTGTCAGGGGTCATTTGAGTGAGTTTCGACGCAGAACGCTACTGACGACAGCCATTATTGATGGAAGCATTCCAGTAAATCTTGGGCAGGCCAGTTGGCTTTGGCGATACACCGAATCCAAAGCGCCCCTCATCCTTTTCTTGCCAATGATCCCTGGATCCAACACTATAGTTTCAACCTACATAAAACTCCATCTGCTCTATTGTTATTCCAGTTAGTAGGTGTAGCCTAGTAATGAGTTATTTACTATTTCCACCAAGTAGCTGTAGAGAATTCAATCTTTGTGAAGAATTATTATGCTTCGATTGCGTTTTCTACAATTTTTAGAAAAAACTCGGGAAAAGTTCAAAAAAAGTGTTGAATCCTTAAATTGCGTTTTTCATCTTTTCTAACTTCTGCTCAGTTTTTTCCTTTGAAATTTCTGAAAACGCAGGGTACAAAGAATAATGATAGCTCAGAAATTGAAATTTGAAGGGCAATGACTCAGAGAACATAGTACATTTTCACACAAATATCACTAATCAGAAACAAATATCAGTCATCTATGCTAATAGGCTACTGATGTGTGGTCTGAAAGAATAATAAACCATGGAAATACAGTATTCATATGATAGGATTACTCCATCACTTTTGACTTCAATCAATCTTTAATGATTGACTTTTGTTTATGAACTTATTTTTTTCTGAGGGAGATTTAGCCTAAGCTTTTGAGATCCATGGGAAGCATGTCTAGTGTCTGATCAATAAACAAGTTGACACCCTTCAATCCCAATTCAATCATCTTCTATTTCACAAAAATTCTAGATGAAAAGTCTCGAAGAATATTTAAGGAACTTGAGTTTACTGCATCAATGCTGTGCCCAGCCTCTCTCTTACCATTCGGTTACCATGATGAAGTACAAGAAAAATTTGAAACAAGTACAAACTTGGTTCTAGCACGTCCTTGAAGTTAAGTTTTGCTACACTAATATGCAAACGCTGCAGCGCTCCATATACGGGAAGGCGCCTTGAAATACTTGAGCGTGCGAATGTGACATACCGACAAGTTCAGGTTGTTTATAATGAAAATACTTGGACTTTAAGTTTGCCGCCACACAAGTGCTTCGCGTATCTTCTTCGCTTCACTCTTCAGCATCAACTACTGCTGATTGAACAGAAATCCGCTCCAACTGAACAACCCGACTTGCATACGATATATGAGGCTATAACGAGAACAAACGAGTTAACCAGATATCTTGATTCTGTATTTTCGAGCTGGGATATCCAATTACCACGTTTCATATGCAGACTCATATCAATGAGTATCTTTCCTCTGGTAATGTAGTTCCAAGTCATTAAAATTAGGCTACTTTATTATTGTTTGGAGATTGGAACTTTTCAATTATCAACGTGATTTTACAAGCATGGAATAAATCAAATAGTTTATAGTGGGCCTGCAAAAAAAATTACTTCAAGTGAATTAGTGAGAAAAGTAATATTAACATTTCGGTAAACTGGTAACCTATTCCCTTTTAATTTTCTGATGTGATTCCAGTTTGAACCCCCAATTTATACATTAATTTCAGATAACTAATATTCTCCAGCAGGATTGGACTGAAATATTTTCATTAAAAGCTTCAATGAACACATTGCTAATCCTTAATTTCATTACTAGGAATCCAATAATTCCTGTACACTCAGTATTATACATTCATTATAATTATTCTTCAAATAAGGATAAAATAAGACGTGAATTGCTTAATCAGGCATTGTGAATGTGAGAGCTACGAAATATATTTTTTAAGTTGCCTGTTTAATTTTGTAAGAGCACTAAAAATTTGATTCATTCATGAGGGGTGGACTCAACAAGAATCATGAGTTGTCAAAGGGTTCTGTCTCTTGTTCGCTGTTACCTGTTAGTTACCCATTATCCAAATACCTTAGAATCATATGATAAGATTGTTGTTCCAGTATGGCATAATTCTGTGCATATTAGGGATACAAGAATACATTAATTGTCATCGACACAAATGATAAACAATATTTTTTCATGTGAATTGAATAACATCTAAGATTTCTCTGTGGTATAAGCTCTATAGTGATAATGCTCTTTAGTAATTAGCTGTATGCTAGGGAAGCAGTTACAATATTGCTTAATAACAGAACTATAACTCGATATCACGTTAGATACATGAATATAGTATGGTATTATCTATGGTATCTATGGTATCTATGGTATCTTAGGGAAGCGGTTTGTCCCAGTGGTAGAGAGCGTCTAATCGGTGAGATTAGATAAGCGACGTGCCTCTGCCAGCACCATTGTACTGGTGACCGGTTCCTCTGAATTCAATTTATGAGCCTCAAAAATCGCTTCCCGGTGGTTCGGAACCCACCTAAAGCAGTAGGTCTATTCATATCTTATCATCATCCTTTCCATTACCCACGCACAGGCCCAAGAGCCCATGTGAGCATCACCCTAAAAAAATATATATATATATATATATATATATATATATATATATCTTGGACATATCAATAGCTGTATAGTCTCATTTCAGTTACAAGAGACACCAACCAATAAGAGCGCTCCAAGTCGGATGTCTTCTAATTTTCATTATGGAGCCTTCAGTTTCGAAGAAGACGACTGTCATTAATAGCACTTGAAGGGATCTACACGAGTCTTAAAGTTCCGGTAACAGGTGAGCATGAAACAGGGAGCCGAGTAAATATGACGTCTATCGATCCTTGCGAACGCAATTAGTTGTGACACTTGGGTGTCGATATTTCTCCTCGAGTGACATCCTTATTGTTGCTTGTATCGCTTTACCTCGCAGTCGGATTTTCTGCGATTAATTTATCTCATTTTTTTCCAATAGATTTTTCTTCGATAATTTGGGAGCTGTTAAACTTCAGCAGCAGAAATGTAAAGCTTCACTAACTTGATCAACTTTTGATTGATGATGACCTAAAAGTTCACATCTCTTATCATTAATTCCCAGGCTGACACATCCTGGAGACAAATTTTCATATATTTAGGAAGTATCATTTTATGAAGTAATGAATTTTCAATCTACATTTTTTTATTTCTAGGAACTTCACTTATCGTGATTTTTTTATTTGAGCCTCATAATAGGAATTAGTATTTTTCACTGGATAGAATAGATAATACAGTAATAGTCTACTGCACTCTATTGAATATCCTAAATTTTATTCAAGGAGCTGAAAGAATTTGTATTTTCGAGAATGATTGCAATAACATCTCATTCCAATAAAATTGAATGCAGTTAGGTAACTTTGGGAAGTTTCCTTTGCTTTTTGCAATTTTCTGCAATGGTATTGATTCACTTGAATCATAAAACTATTAAGTCAAAAATAGAAGAACTATTATTAATAAAATATTATTTATGATGCTATATTTTGTTTCGTTGGTTTCAAAAAGCAATCAACAATGATCTACACTCTACTTTCTCAGATCTCAACGTTTCCTGGAACAAAGACCGAATTTATCTGAAATATTTTTATGTATCCTCATCATCATTTTTCTCCAAGCATGTCACCAAAACTTCCTTTGCAAGCGAAAGCTATTGCCCAGCCTTTTTCCTACAGAATAGCAGTTCGTTAAACTGGAAACATCCAGAAAAGCTACGGTTTCCGAAAAAATTTGGGCCATGATTCTTTTTTCCTTAAACATTCCTTTTCTTTCTGTTTACCTTCTACGCAGCCAAGGAGATTCGCAGTCGTGAATCATTGCGGCTTCACTAGCCTCTGCAACCTGCGGTTTAATATCGGTCGTAATTTTTCCTCTCTCCTAAATCTGTCCGAAATAATCTTGCGTTCCCTAAAACAGTGTAAATCACGTCGCTGGCATTTGCTCCCTTTTATTAGTTTTCATCCGAAGAAGAATTGTGTCGTCATTCGATTGTGCTCAAAATGTAAGAAACTGGAAGGAATAATCTACTGCTACTTTGGAAAACTTTCGCCATATTAATGGACAATATTTTACAGATAGTGAAATAGAACATCTTATGTTGTATAGTGATCGAGCCTTTATTGCATACTATAATGCGCTCATGGCTAAGAAATTAATCACATCTACTCAATCACAATAAGATCAATAAATCATTAATTGAGATTGAAATATAGATAGAAGGAAGACAAGTGTCTAAAATATTCTGTGAAATTATTCAAATGAAAGAATATCTGCTCAATATCTGCGATTTCACACCACCTTTTCGAAAGAAGTACTAAAAATAATATAATAGCTAGTCAGATATCTGTTTGAATGATTCTAATGACTAATATCCACGATTATTATAAAAATTACCTAGATAGCTGAAACTGATGTTTTGACATCATGTTTTTCAGAGTAAAACTCGTAACGAGAAATAAAGAACAAATTCAAAGACCGTCTCTACAGGCTGTGGATGTGATAATCACTCAATGATCTTTTTATTTCTAATTATATCAAGTTTACAAAGTTCCATAGCATCTTATTATCAATTTAATAATTCAAATTGAAGTTTATAGAAGATTATCCGGAAAACATTAACATTGTTGAGTGTTAATGAACCTGCAATCATATGATAGTAGAAATCAGGAAGAAAGGTATGTTCTTAAGCATTCCTCTCCAAGAATGGACATCTATATGTCCAAACTCCGCCTTCTTATCTGATTACAGCATCAGTTATATTACCGTTAACATGATTACTAAATCCTACATTATATTATATATTATTATATATTAAATCCTACATTTGAATAATTTTCGTAAGTTTCCATAGTTTATACTTAGTTATTAAAGCAAGCGATGTAATTAGTATCATTTTTGATCTGCATAAAATAGGATTTGAGTCGATATATTTTGTAATTTACGAAAATAAATTGGATGAATCTGAATCTGAATCTCATAATCTGTTAAAAAATGACTATGTGAATTTTTATATGGAGCATCTTCATTCCTCAAATTTGAACAAGTTCAAGAGTTCAATATCAATATCAATTTCAATATCTTATTTGATTATTTCCAATGAAAAAGTCATTCACTGAACAGTAAAAATTTGTAGTCACAAACTTTGATCATTCTAGTTAGTTGCAATTTCCATGAATTTCCAAGATGGAAATTATAAAATTATTGTTATAATGTATAGGCTATTCCTACAAACTGAACCCCTAGTGGATGAGAGTTGCAATGAGAGCCTTCATTCAAGGGAAAACACAATGATAACTCCTTCATGGAAACAATATCAATAGTTCTAAAACGAAAAAATTGTGCTGTATATAGCATCTTCTCAACTCATGACCAAATCTGTGCCACGTTATCTTGCAGTTCATTTGGTGTTGGCTTCCTTTTTTAGTCGCTCACCAAATTCTAAGCAGCACTTTGAGGACATAAATTGGTGCAAATTTATTCGCTTAATGAGTATAGTTGAATTTACATGAGCACTAACGAATGGCAGCCGTTTAAGAGGAGTACGAGGACAGGCCATTAAGTACCGGTCACCTGGGATCTGACCTGGTCAGGCCCCATACTCCCCATGGCCCACGCCCCCACCCCACTACCCACCAGGGCACGCGTAATGGGGTCGTGAATTACTGTCTAGAGATACCCAGACTAGTTAGTCGACTGTACCACCCTCTCGCCACCCATCCATCCGTAAAGGGGGCACCACTCTTGAAGTATACCACCACATCCATTCCCAATGGCTACGTAATATTTTTGAGGCCATATTTCATTTAAGAGTTTTATTTTTTTGACACAAAACATTTACAACAGAATTTCAATGAAATAGAGCTTTGTTACAGAATAATGAATTCTCAAAGTATGCGTTAAAGTACAATATGTGATATGATAATAAGACTTAAGAAATGACTATCCGTTTTTGAAACTAATAAGTTCACTCTTCACCAAGATACGTTGTCGATCATTCTTACACATTCAAATTTAAGTGATAAATTCAAATCCTGATTGGAAGAAGAAACATCTATTTTTCATTATTCACGAAATAACTCATGATTTTCAAGAACAATCTCCATTCTTCCCTAAATAGATATAATACTCGGTTGTATATGTAAGGATCAACATTCCAGTACCCAAAATATTATAATACTCGCAATCACGAATTAGTTCTTAATAAATTCATTACAATGGTCGAAATTGTATTCTTACTTTTCAAAGAATTAACATATCTTCCATAGTACTGTATCATACATGTATAAATTAAAAATGGAAGTATTTTGATAATTCAATTGAAATTGTTTTTGCTATAAAGCCAAATACAATGATTGTGACAAAAGTTTCGGAAGGAACAACATTCTGCTTAATATTGTCAAATTCAAATGAAAGTGTATTTCTGAATGATATAGCTTAAGTGTCGGATGACTCACCTGACATTGTTGGGGTCCTTGCCTATTGGGTGAGGAAGCTTTAGGCCGTGGCTTTTTGACCGCTAATTTACTGGAATCGGGCGCACCTTTTGCTTCCTCCGAACTTTCTACTGTGAACAAAAATGTAAATTACGACTATTAATTATTTACTCCTTCCTCCGGATATTTAGAACTATCAATATCATTTTTATTTAAACGAATGATTATACTGTGTGGTAACAAATTGAATATTTGAGAAGCATTTAACATTTTTTTCGTGATCCTACTATTGCTATGGTTATAATTGATTTTCATAGCCGAAGAAACCTTATCAATGGTATTCAGATTAAAAGTTGGGAAATAATATTTATATGACTGCTCACATGCTCATTGTTAGTGCAGCCTAACTGACTGTTATGACTGACTTATATGACTGACTGTTAGTGCAGCCTTATTCTACAATATAATCAATGATATTTTTCATTTACTAGGAAGATATAGTAACAACTAGTAGCGTAATATTCTACGTATTTCGGTACAAGATTACTTTTCGTTACATCATCCAGGCCGATCAGAATACAGTATTTTTTCCAGGTCCATTTTTCAAAACTTAAACTACTGGATTTAAGTCTAAATGTTTCTAACCTAATAAACACATTAGGGCATGCTAGTTCAAATCAAGGTTAGTTTTTGTTATTCACTATTCAGGTTTATAAATTTTCTTTTGTCCTTAGATGGAATGGTTTATGCATTGATTGTATTTAGCCTCGGAAACTCTCAAGATCCTTTCATGGCTCAATCAATCACGCAATTAAACTTGCATCTCGGTCTGTTTGTTAAAATCTTCCATAAGACAACCATTGCATAAACTACTAGCCTACTGTATTAACAAATTATAATATTTTAGTTATCATTGCGTCTGATAACACAACTTTTATCAGCTTTTCTCTTGTAAACAGTGATCAGTGTTCAAAACTCCCACCCTGTTTCATGATGGAGCTCAATTATGTTGAAATTTATTCATTCTTCCAAAATTATGAAATAGACAAGAAGAATGATGATAACTGGAGAACCCAGGGACTGGAAAGTCGGGGATTGAGTGAGGCGTACAAAAGATTCAGTTGATGGAGTGAGAGCACAGATGATGGAGCAATAATTTCGTTCAGTTTTTGGAAAGGCCGCTGAAGGGAAAGGGAATGATTTCGGGGGAAGAAGGAGTTGCTCACAGCTGCGGCCTCAATCAGCTCCACAGCGCGGCACAGCAATCAAACTCTCTTTATAGCGTCATACTTGGTGAAATAAAATAATTCACTATACTGCTTCTGGGAAAGGGTGGAGAGGGGACACAACACCAATCGATAAGCACGGTCAAAGCCGTCTACAAAATGTAATAAAATAATTTGTCAATTTGTAACGATGTTCTCTACAATATCAAGAGCAACCATGATGTGCTGTCTGTATATTCCATCCATCACTCGATAATAATTTCAAATCTCATAATAGGTGAAATGCATTCGACCTTAATAATTCCTATATTCCAATATTGCTCCAGTGCTTTCCAATAATATTAATTGATCTTTCTAATAATTATCGAATTTCAAATTCACTTCAGCCTACAGGCATTTATCAAGCTGTCATCATCATCTTCTATCGGTCTATACTATGGGTACATCCAATATTTCATAGTTTGGAATCGAATCTTATAAGATTGAGAAAATATTACTTATTGATGGAATGGAAATTATATAAATTGGATTTTTCGAAGATGATTAGTATAATAAATAGTGAGAGGATGGTATTATCAATGGGACTAAAACCCTGAAGTGACAGTTTATAGAAAATGGCACTCCATGGAAAAAATGTCTACTTACAATGATTAAATGTTTTTGAGTAGGTTGTACTATTATTAATACTATTGTATTGATTATCATTAATTGTGAAACGTAGTCACAATAGGCTATTGCCTGGTTTCATGAAACAAAAAATTCTTCCAAGTAACCGTTCGAGACACCAATAAGGAAGTTAATTATTTTACACGAAGTAAGAAATAGCCTATGTGCACCTCACTCAAGTACAGAACAAGAAGCTCACGATGACAAAAATTCTTATGCCAAGATGCCGCTACCATTCATTTCGCCCTCTTCTTAATGTCCACTCTATTTATTTAACAGGCAAATTGACATATTGAACCATTCTCATAATAAGCTAACTTTACAAATGAAATATAATTTAAAATGGTGATCCCTTCAGTGAGAATGGAATATATATTCTATTTTCTACTAGCCGGCAGGTTCGCTTCGCTCGCCTTCTCCGCCTAGCCAGGGGGCTCCGCCCCCTGGACCCCCGCCAGTGTCGGCAGTGTAAGTGAGTCAAACAGGCTCGCTTCGCTCGCCTGCAAATTCCGTTCAGAAGGGGTACGAAATTTATTGAACACAGCATTTATTGACCTAATCTAGACCTGTTTACCAAATTTCAACATTTTCTGCCAATTTGTTCTCGGAAAATCTAAGAAACATTCCGAAAAATAGTAAAACGCCAATATTGAGCGTAACCTTGGGAAGTATATCGGACATTGTTTGAAACTTGATTAACTTGAAAACTTGAAACTTGATATCTTGTTAATTACTCCATCTATAATCTCGCTGAACCATTGAATTTACACTAAGGATTGGTCGTATCAAGGCGGATGATATGCAACCCGCAATACATCTACAATTTTGAAAACCTGATTACTGGCGTAGTCTTGAACGGATTTCAAAAATATTTCAACACAACATTTCTCATCTGGACCTGCCCACCAAATTTCGACATTATTTCTACCGATAGGTTCTCAAAACAATTGAGAAAACGCCGAAAAACTATAGAAAAACTCAAATATTTAGCGTATCCCTGAAACGTTTCTAAATCCGTTCTTAGGGCGCGTCTAAACGTCCAACCGAACATGCCTGCCAAATTTGAACACATTCGGTTCAGTGGATTTTTAGTTCTGGTGATGAATGAATCAGTCAGTCCCATTTCGCTTGTATGGATATAGATTTCTATATTCTATTTTCTCTGGTTCCCTTACGTCGCACAATACTAGAGAATTTAAAAAATGCACTGATTTGTCGCGAAGTTTCAACCCCCTCGCTTTCAGTAGAAAAAGACTGTAATTTAAAAACGCTTTAGCAATGAACGGGCCACAGTCTTTTTCTTTATGTGTTAAACTCCGATAACCACAACCGTGCTCTAAAAGAAAAGAGGAGGATTTTTTTTATCATAATAATATATGTTGCGCTAATGACCAGCTATATTACATCCTGATGTTCTTATAAAAAAAGAGATAGTGGGATGAAGAGGATGAGAAAGAGAGAGAGGTTTTATAAAATTATTAACAAAAACTTTGAGTTTTGAATGGTTCCAGTGTTCCAAGTACACTTGGGATTACGAAATTACATTAGACTCTATTCCTTTGGAAATGTCAGAGTATAATATTGTATAGTTGATTTTTAGATATCCTACTGTAATAATAATAATTATGAAGGTTTCAGAATGAGAAATATGTTTTAAGATGAGTCCTCTCAATTATAAAATAACTGTCGCCAATGACTTCATGGTTCTCTATCATTAGGTTATATCACGAGGTGGAACCACCACCTACCGTAACTACTCAAACACTACAACTACCATATTCCACCTTCAGGAACTCCACAATTGAAAGCTGAATGAATAAATCTTTGGATCATAATAGAAAACTCAAATGATTACACAACTAGCATACAAACTCAATTCTATCAATGAGAGAAATTTAAACCAACAAAAAATAATTGTTCGAGCAAAGATAAAAACATGGAAGTGAAATAAATCATAAATGAAGATCATAGCGAAAAGGTTAAATAGAGAGAAAACATTGAGAAAATCGTGAAGGATGATATGGAGAACATAGAGAGCAAACTCCATCAACGAGACAAGACAATGGCAAAATTGTACACAACAAAGTGAGGTCATGCCATTGTTCATGTTGCTAAGGAAACAGCCGAACTTAGTGGAAGCCAGGCCCCGACTTCTTGTAACCGTTTCCAATTTAGCTTGCTTGTTTCCTTCTGTGTTATCTCGTAATATTATCAGCGTTCTTCAGTGCTGTGCCAAGAGGTGGATAGAAGAGGCAGAGAAAGAGAGGGGAGAAGTGAAGGTGGAATAGCGGAAGAAAGCAGCAGCGCCTGGCAATTCAAAATAAATCAATTACCATGCGAATAAAAGCACGAAACGTAGCGGATTAAGGCAAAGGCGCCTCCTACTGTCTACCGGCATTCTGATCTTGCAATTGTAATTTCGCGTCCCAGCTCATTTAATTTTTACCCTTGTTTATACAATCCTTTCATAGTCTGCCAAGTGGAAATACTTTCATCTTGCAAGGTTCTAGACAATTGGACGAAACGATTATGCCAGCTTAACCTAGCTATTAACATGGAAAAACTAGAACTCATTCCGCAACTTTTTGTTAGTCACAGATTCACATTACATACAGATAGTATTTCAATCCATATTCATATCCGGACACCTACCTACATGATTAAAATTTCACATAGGATCTACTATGTCGGGTTAATTTGTGAACCTCTTTTCAACCAAATGGGGTTCGACGACATTATTTATTTAAACGCTATTCATTTAATTTGTGTGTGGGACATAAGATAGCTTTATTAACTTGAATGGCACATAATGAGCTTCGATTCTGTGCAAAAAATTAGTTTCAACCACATCTCACATGCATCCATACATACATCTCCCATGTGTCACTCTGTATAATTTTTGCCAATCAGTGCAATGAGAAAACAGAATGTGTATATTCACCACTATCAATTATCAAACTCTAATAAACTAGAACAATCAATTTGTCTTCAAGCCGCGTGGGTGATCTCAAAGTTATTTCAGAGAGTACAAGTTGATTCGCCATTGGAATATATTTGCATTGAATTCGCAGTTCGCAGGGGTGGAGCCGAGCTGAGCTGAGCCGACTGCTACATGCTTTGCAGATTTATCGCAGCAGTTAATGGCTGGCTGGCGAACGGCACCCATAAAGCAACTCTTCCTTTAGAAACTGTCTAAACCTCACCCAACCCCCCTTAAAAATTACGGCTATCTTACTTTTCTTCCGCGGCTGGGAGACATCGCACATCCTTTCAGGTTCTTCTCTTACGGGATTGAATCCTATCATAAATTTATACTTCTCCCACAACCACTTGCTATTTTGACAACGTTTTAACTGTGACAGAATGCCGAGTCGCTGAACCATCATCGTCCTCATTCTGAAACCTTGCAAGAGAGATAGAGAGAAATGCTGGGAGTATGAAAATAAGTCGGTGATATGAAATTGGGTTATCAATCGAATATTTCCAGTGATAGACCAGGAATATACAGAAAAACTAGTTTTGGCCAGAATAATACTGTGTTTTTTATACTTATTATCTTTCAACAAGTTTTACTTTTCGTGGGCGGCTTGTGCCCACGATTTAAGTAAAGTGCTGTACAGTAAAAGATACGGGCACTTGGTTGAAAACCAGTAATAAGTTTAGTAACACGCAGGGCTTCTCAATACTAAGTACTACTTATTGTGTTAGGTGTAAATATTGAGTAATAAAGTTCGGAATTAGCCAGCTAATATGCTCATAGCAATCCTTATCTAATTGCTGAGAGTCAAGCGTTTTTCATCAATGAGTTTCTTATTAAATAATTCCAACTTCTAGAGAAAATTCAACAGTGTTCTTGAAATTGAGTACATGAGTGGATTCGGAAATCAGTGGAGTTTCAATCTGTTATGCGTTATTATTAATCTCTATATCCTGCTTTAATCGCGTTCTTCAACATTCTTTAGGAACAATGATGGTAACAGTTTCCCATTAAATAAAAAAAAATGTTCAAAACGAAATCTAAGTAGGGTACAGAAAATAATAGCTCTTGAAAAAATTGTATACGCTCCAATAACTCGGTGTACTCAGAAGTAATTTTAGAAGTAATGACTGACGGCTCGTGCCCGAAACAGGTGCAGTGCTCGTATCTTTTACTGTACAGCACTTCACCTGTTTCGTGGGCACAAGCCGCCAGTGGAATTAACAGAAACTGGAAGAGTACTAAGGAAAACCTTGAGAGATTAAGGTTTCCATCACAATATCTATTTCTACAACATGATACGTTATTTAACTGATCAAATGTGGTATCGAGATAAGGTTATTGTATTTTAAGAGCATTTCTAGACAGCAGACACAGGAAAGAACACATGACAGGTTGATCCGAGAAAAACTTCACGTCACAACTCAGCGATGAATTGTTTTCCCCTTTCTTAGACAATTTTATTATTGCCTTCCTCCAACGATATCGTTTATTATTGCCTTCCTCTTGCTATCGATACTGCCCATACTTCAACTATCTTATACTTATCTCATCCTTTCTTATAACTAGGATCCATTATTCATTATCCAGAAACCAATTTAGTATCTTTTAGATATGAGGAATTTCATGGACAGCCACCAAAAAAAGTTTAGATATGAAGGCAAGATGATGAGGATTATGTATGTGATACTATGCCTTTGTGAGATTCATATCCCTTATCCTTCACGGAATTGACTTCTCAACATTATTTAAAACAAAATATTATACTTCTCTCCACAGTTAAATTACGAGTTGAGTGAAAAATTCAAGATTCCCATTTTTACACTATAGTAACATTTTTATTTTCAGGTTTTTCTGGATTTCGAATTACATGAAAGCTTATAGATTGTAAGAGAAGTAGCAAATTTCAAGTTTGAAGTTAGATGTTAATATTTTCAAATTGTATGACATGACTGAAGAACCCATTAAGATGAAAGACTATTGATTCAAGCCTGAGGAGAAACAGTAAGCATCTCGAGGCAGTAGTTCCATTCCTTTGAAATTAATAGTATAATGCGAATAAGTGGTAGAATAAGAATATAGGGGTGCAACACAGCATCAGCTGAAAGAGTGCGCGGAAAGGTTATTAGAAGACAGCTACGGCACCCTAGCAGTGGGAAGCGCGAGGAAGTTCCGCGTTCGGCGTTAATAATGGAAGCCCGCTGGGCGCTTGTAACAGTACACTAATGAGATAGACGACCTTGCTGAATGAAGCATTTCAGTTTACAGCTGACGCTCTCGCGTTGTTCATGTGGCGCGGCACTGAATATTTCAGAGCTTTTAAGGGACGACGCCTTCTAGCAAAGTATGTGCAACAAGATGAACAACGTAGAATAGAAAATTATCCTTAACATTATAGCGGCTGATGATGCTCTCTAAAAAGAGGTTCCTACCTCGACACCTCTCCCACCACCACAGAAACGGGACAAAGGCTACAGGCCAAAATTTTGCGTTTTCTTTTTGAGCTAAGACTTATAGTGCGGTTTAGTTGAATACTTGATGAAGTAGTAGAAATTTACTAATATCTTGAACAAGATTCATTATAATAGGCTCTACTGATGAATGATTTTGATAAAACTTTCAATTCCATACAACTTTGGTAAAAAGAGTACTGAACAAAGATATCAAATGATAGACTTGACATATTTTCAATAATAACTGTATTAATCGAATGTAACGGTATGACTCACCACTTATCAACACGAAACACTGCAACATTTTTCATTTAAATCGACTAAAGGAAAGTGACCAAATAAACCACAGTGTTGGAAAAAAGTAATTAATTATATCTCAGAATTATGAGATTATACATTATCAGACAAATAAATGATTTATTCATTCCAGTGACGGATTTCAAAGTTGACAAGACTTGATTTCTGGGAACAAAATCTTTATCATGTGAATATGAATGTGAATAAAATTTCCCACATTATTGAATCATGAGAAAAGAGACAACTATTCCAATTGATCTATGATCTACCTTATTGATTTAGAAATGTTTTAATAAAATTTGGAACTATTCAAATCAATCTAATAAGATTTCGTATGATATTTATAAGATTTTGTTGTGATAGAATTTTTTTTTGATATTGAAATTTCTTACCAGTATCGGTGTCAGCACCAGGCACGCCAAGGCTGTTGGAATTGTCATTGATGAAGGCCTCAGTGGAACTGGTGAATGTCTGTGGGGACAGCGTCAGGTCTTGACCACTCTCCGAGTCAAAAAGGTCGAACGTTGTCGTTGATGTACCGTTGCCTGCAACACACAAAATAAATATTATAAATACCAAAAAAATACAAAAAAATCAGAATAATTTTCATTCCGAAATTCATGTACTTGAGATATTGTCACTAGATACTGCATTTTATATTAAAGTAACTCAGCAGACTGTCAGCAGATATTGAATATTGGATAAGGATATTGCCTATAAATAAATAATTATTGTTATTTTATGGGCTGCCAACAAGTTTTTCTATAAATAATTTTATTACATTGTAATTTTATAGCAACAGTACCTAGGTAGTTGCCTCTATACCTCTAACGGCTTGTGCCCACGGAACAGGTGAAGTGCCAGTATTTTTACAGTACAGCACTTCACCTATTTCGAGTGCACGAGTCGCCAGTGCTCTACACCCGCTTTAAGATCTACAACCCGCTTGAGACAAAGTAAACAATTTTTTCGCGTATGTGTGCGTGTGAATAAGTGATGACCACCTTAGCTAAGACAAACCATAACCAATAATCTTATACAAAGTAGTACATTAATACACAAAGTAACATTAGCAATGAGGGTTCGCAATTTTTTGTAGGGACTGTGTTGTAGGCCTATTGTTGCTATAACTTGTCATCGGAAGAGTAGCCACCCTCATTCACTTTCACTTTGTCTCAAATTACTAGAGAGTTGAATGTTCGTCATATAACACAACAAAATCTGTGATTAAGGTTTATTTGAATCTGGATTTTGTATATAAAATGTATTTAAAAAAATTATAATCCACGAGGGGTCCAGCAATAATTGAACGAGAATGTAAATTACGGCTGAGAAATCGATTGGGGAGGGAAATTCAGAGATCTACAAGACCCGAGAGGGATCCTGAAAGACATGATAGAAGGGCAGGGTGAGAATGTTGAAGGGAATAGGAGGGACAAGAGAGTAAGAATGCGAGAAGTGCGAGACGTGAACATTCATCTGCGAGTTTTGGTCATCAATTAGACAGGAAGCCGCTCTCATTGTTCACACTGACCAGGAATTTCAGTAATTCTCAGTCTCGCAATGTCAGAAAACGGACCATTCGCCACAGGGAACCCTGTTCGCCAGTAATTTACCGGACTGTCAGCTGATAATAACTGCTGCCTTGGAGGGGAACCCTTCCTGCTCAATCATCAAAACTCATCTTTTGAGTTAGGCTATAAGTAACTCACATCAAGTTTTCCAGAAGTTTGAAGATAATTTTATATCTATCATACATAATTATTTCCATATACCGGATATATTTGATCTACCTATAATAATTGAAAATTATTTTTGGAAATTAGAACAATGATTATTTCTTCTGATATCTTTCTCTTACTTGAACGGTTGATGAATGTAAGATCAACATAACTTTTGAAAAATCTAGCACTTTTAAAATATTATTGGTGAAATAAATTCTGATCCTTGCCAAGTCATATCGAAGTTGATATTTGCAATGAGTTCTGAAAGATAAGTCTTGAGCTTAGCAGTAACAATACATGAAAAAGCATACATTCATATTGCTAAATTGTATTTGTAGACCATTAGTTCTTATTCTAGACAAAAAACAAATCTCCAGGAAATATGAAAAGATCAAAAGATTTTGAATGGTTGATATACTAGTAATTTGATAAGGTACAACATTTCCAACAACAATCCAGCATCCATTAATGGAAGGAACTCATCTGATTGTCATCTATGGAACATCATTCATGTGGAGAGAAGAATTTCAACATTCTTCAATGTAGCCTATAATAATTATTGATGATGAAAAAATTTGGCCTTGTTAATACACTTAAACATCCAATTGATTCAATAGAGAGAGAAATAGAAGATCGTAATGACATCTTTAATTATTTCAAAATGACCAAGTCATTTTAATGAAATGGATGACATAAATGATTTTGATAGTTTCCTTCTCTGCGAAAATGGATGGTACTGCATTTAACTCTGAGCATAGGAAAAGATAACTGAGTCATGAGATCGTATTAAAATTTGTGAGATTTGTTCATGAATTTATTACTTTTTTGGAATGAAGTAACTTGGTATTAATCATTCCAATAGCAAAAAATCATGAATGAATACAGATTTATATTATTTTATCTGATGCTTGTTCTGATTGTTGATCAATGAAGAGTTGTACAATAATATTGATTGGGAGAGTTCAGTAGGAATCACACGCGTTTATTACAATACAGATTGATATCAATAAATTATCTGAAATTCTGATTAGAGCTTTTCATCCTTTATTGAATTCTGAGTTTGTACAGTGACAAGTCTTGTAATTAACGTATTTTCGAGGCAACTCTACAAATAATTTACATTACAGAAACTTAATTGTGATTGGTAGCCAGGTTTTGAATTCGCCAATCAGGCGAAACATAATAATTTTCAATCAATCTACGATGTAAATGAGCAACCCAGAAATTCAAATCAGGGATTATTGTGGACGCTTGCTCGGTACGGCTATGGAAAGTAACCAATTATGTGATTCCATGATAAAGTTTAATTAACTAAACAATGTTCAGCGGTTGATTGGAAAAGGGAATGCAGAAGAAAACCTAATTCACGTATAATTAGAGAACATCATCTCCATGTGTGTCATTTCATTTGAGCTTAAAAGAAGCGTTCATCCAGAACGCTGTAATTACTAGCGAAGCGCGCAGCTAGTTTTAGCCTGTAATTCGATCGCGTGTGCTAACTGGGGCAGAATGTACTGTCTTTATGAGAAGATTAATTTCTGGTGATTGAAGATAAACTGTCTTGAAAAACATTCAAGTGGAAGGTTCTAAAGTACATTAAAGTTTGCTTTTTCAATTATATTGTTCAATGAGTCAGCCATAACTCACAATTATAAGAATTTATTACTGATAGACTTCTTATCTAGATATTATTAGATTTTTCCCATTTCCCAGTTCAATACATAATCAAATTTGTTTAAATTTGTTCAAATAATAATATTGAACGTGATGTGGAATGTTCAAATATTCAAATAGGAATAATATAATGTTTCAAATAATCGATCATCCACAACAGAATACAAACCATCAAACTACTAAAATTGGCATCGTATGAGATTGATAGTAGGAGCTCTTTCCAGAATTAAATGAAAAGACAATATATGTTGTCAAACAACTGATTTATTTGAAAATCAAGATACCGGTTCGGTTGTTACACCATTATCAATCTCTGTTAAACTCAGTTTTTTCAGAAACTCTCTTTCTTTGAGTGAGACGATTGCGTTTAGATGATGAATGCTGAAACTGCATGATTATAATTTCGGCAGATAGCTTCTAATTTTAACATTGAACTTGTCATTTCTCTCACGCGGTAATCGCGCATACTGCCGCGTTCTAAACGCAGATGACAGCACATTAGAAATCCTGTTCCGAAATAGACTAATTGAAACATATCGCCTCGAGAAAATCAGAACAGGTGTACAAATGCGAAGCGGAAATAGCTTATTCTAAAATTATAACTGATTCTAAAACACTGGAAGCCTTGTTCCACGAAATACACTGTTGCTCGATTCGTCCTTTAGGATTCTCAAATCATCTTTCTTCTCATAAAGCGATAATCGAGTGCAATTAATTTCAAAATTTATATATTTTTTGTATATTTGATTTATAATCTAGAATCCCAAAACGGACGAAGCAATTATAATTCAAATATTTCAATACCATGATAATTAATCTCATCATGGTCTTCCATACTCACCCAATTCTTCAGATTATTATAAATTGTTTCAGCAAAGATAATAATACATCAAATCGAAATAGAACATTCTTGAACTCATTCTTATGTATCATAATGCCTATCTTATTCCACTATAGTCTTTCATAGTTATTCAATTCTTTATATTGAATGTTTAATTATTATAGTAAGTAATTATTATTATGGTAAATGTATCTATTCAGTTGAAATGTAAGTGAGGAATAAATATTTGTATTTCTGTCAGTTTGTATTTGATTCATAATCTTACTAACAAATTCAAATTTCCGTGAGATAAGAAACTTGCTATGACTTGGCAATCAACTACGAATACACCCATCTTCCAGTCTTCTACCTCCACTCACCAGCTCTCCTAATTATGCACTCGCTCGCCTCTCAATTCATGTCAGGAAGCCGCTCAAAGCATCTACAAAAAAGGCGGAAAGTATTCAAAGAGTGCTCGAGTGCGAGGGCCTGGAAGAAAGTGGAGAGAAGCAAGCGAGTGCAGTGTTTGAAAGCTGGGTTAGTGGATCATTGCTATCGCATCCGAGAGTCACTGATGAGCTTCCGATGAAGCAAAATGTGTTTCCGATGAGACGAGTTGCCGCAGCCGCCATCATGGGGACCGAAGACGCGCTGCTTGCCTTCTGGCATCGGCAGTAACTTCGTGGGGAAAGAGGAAGAGGTTGATTTCAGGAAAGAGGAGGGTGAGTCTCTCAACTTTTCCTTTCCCTCGATTATTACCTTTTCGGGCTTCTCTCTATCTTATAAGCTCTAACGCCGTGGCTGAAAAATCACATGAATTTGTAAGGAAGCCGAGGACCCTCCAAAATAAGAATTTTGATGATGATGCACCGACCGACCCCCAGCAATGACGAACAGTGGCACAAATTGAGTCATCCACAATGTTGGAGACAAGGGACAGAAAATCACATTGTGGGTGACTTTCAGTTGAAATTTATTCATTTGAAAATTAAACTTTGAACTTAAGGCTATTTAAAATAATTGATGAATAAAATGAAAAATCATATACCCTTTTATTTAAACTTTGAAAGTATTATCAGCCACAGACATGTTTTGGGATTAAGCAAATTTTCAATGTGACTAGATTAATACTTTTAAAGTTTAAAAGAATGGTAGCCTATTTGATTTTTCATTTTATTCATCAATTATTTCAACGTGTATAATTTTAATCGTTTGGAAAAGGTTTTTCTCTCTAAAGCAATTTGGATTAGCTACTGCCTACAAGTTCTTATTCTCCTTTAACCATTGGATGATCCTATACGTTTTAAAATAAAATAAAATAATCCTATTGATATTTCGCAAGATTGAAGAAATTACAAAAAAAAACTGCGATTTTTATTCAAATGTCCAGGAGTTTTCTAAGAAGCAATTTCTTTGTAATGCGAAACAATGTAAGATATTAATATAGATTGATACTTCTTTTGTAAATGGGTGACGATAAAATAATTTTTCTTTTTCCCCACACACTTGATTAATCTTGAACGTTTTTTCCGAGCTTCATTGTACCTCTATAATAATGAGGTTGTATAAGTAAAAAATTGATCCATGTAAAGAGGGCTTAATGATGATTAATATGAATCTAAACGTATGATAAGTACAGAAGCCTTTAGAGAAATATAAAACTAAATTCTAATTGATTTCGGTTCACAATGTTCTTTAGAAAATGTAACTATGAACAACCAGAATCCTTTCCATGTCAAGTATGAGAAAAATTTTCTCTGGGATGAGCAATGGAATTCCTCGTTTGAGTCGACTACACTGCAAATGATAGCCTACTGATCAACCAGTTGACAGGATACAGCAATATCATTGTAATTTATCAAAATTACAATGATATGGAGAAATGTAGTGAGAGCTGTATGTTGTTTGATACCTACAACAGGAACTAGCCATTGAAATAACTCATCTGTCCGAGTGAGCGCATTTGTACGAGATCTGTCTGATATACTAACAAGGGTTGATACCGACCAGTGTAATATTACGTCAACAAAAGCCAACAGTCAGCGATGCGAGATGGACAAGGCGATTCTATGTCACTCTATGTCACTACTTGTTTGGTCCTATAAATTGACGAGACCTTGTTCAGAGCTACTATGCTTTTGTACATGATCATGATTATAATCGTGACTCACTTTATATGCACATACTGGAGCATTTTCAATTGTACTGTCCATGAATTTCGCCTAAATTATAACAACACGCATCCATCAAATAAGCTTGACTGACAGAGGACATACTTGAAAATAACAGAGCACTAATTAATGATGTTGATGGGGTATAGGTGGGTCTATAGGATATGCAATATTCAGTTTCAAAGAATTTTTATTTATGATAACATTAGATTATCGAGCTACCCGAGGCATCCAACAAAACTGAGTGTGTAGAACTATGCCAGAGATTGAGATCCAACCCATCAGATCTTATGACTAAGATGAATCTAACAAAAATATGTACTTTCTCATTCCCCTAATAGGCGATATTGACCTTCGAGCACATGAATAAAAATACATTAAATTGACAGATATTTATGAATATTATTAATGTAAATAAGAAAATTAAGAATTAATCTGTTTCTATTAAAATGTTGTGAATTATTCAGATAAAAAGTTGAATTAGTAATTTTTTCTAGTTTTTCAGCTAAAATAATTTTATCATCGCTTCAGAGCTACTTAATCTTAATCACGAGAAACATTTCATTAAAATACTCATAATTCAACGTTATGAAATTTATTTCATGGAGGTTGCCAGACTAAGAAATAGCCTGATTTGATTGTTGATCATGTAAATAATCAATATGATTTTATACGATAGCATAGGCCAACAATAGTTTGTTACGAAATACCGAGAGACTAGTAATAAGAAATTGGATTGATATCTAGCAGTCTGTGGATGATGTAACCACATGAAAGCGGTTGGAAGGGTGCTCATGTTCATCTGTTTAATCGCTGCGCTAGGCGGATGTATGATGCACAAGACAGCAGCGAGCGAGTGGCAGCCGCAGATGAGATCAGCTGAGCCGATAGACAGGCACATTCCCCTTCCGAAACTCATCAAGTAATGGCAGCAGCCGCAATAGATAACGTCGACCAATCAGAGAGCGGTACTGTATTTAGTGTCACCACGCCCGACTCAATCATCCTCCGTACTGTATTTAGCAGTTCAGGCACAGGCAGACTACACTGAACGATAATATCATTGCGCCTACGATCGCAGGATAGAACACCGGCTCAGTAAACAAACACGAGTAGAGAGAGGCCTTCTCTTATGAAAGCAGTGGAACACGAATAATATCCACCATACCCAGAGAGAATAGAATATAGAAATTATACTCATATTCTATTATCGCTGACCATACCACTGACTGACATAATTATTATCCTTTCGGGATTACGCCAGTAATCCGGGTTTTTCAAAATAATTGTAGATGTGTCGCAGGATGCATATCTTCCGCCTTGATACGACCAATCCTTACTGTAAATTCAATGATTCAGCGAGATTATTAGATAGAGATATTGGATCAAGTTTTAAACTAAGACGGATATTCTTCTCAAGTTTATGCTCGATATTAGCGATTTCCTAAATAATTTCCGGCGTTTTTCTCAGATTTTTCGAGAAATTTGGTAAAACATTTTTGCCTAGGCGGTTAAGGCGAGCGTAGCCAAATATAAACAGTTAAGGCCTATAATAATACAGTATGATAGTTATTTATGGAATATCAAGTATAACACTGGCTCCAACGAAGCAGGAAAGCAGACGAGATATTGATGAAGTCGTCCTCAAACTGCAGCGCTGCACACTCTCACGCAGCAATGACACACACTGTGCAACAAGCAGTATTGATAATGGCGGGGCGCATTGTCGAGCCTTCTGTGCGAAATTGGTGATTGTAGCGGAAAGTGACGACACAAGAGGCTGCTGCTCTATTCGAGTCAACTCAGCCGACATCCGCAAGCTGAATATTAAGAAAGTTTGCTTCTGCTTGGAAAAACGACGCCTCAGCCAATTAAAATAGCAGTTGGCGAAGCTATTCGAATCTCATGTCACAGCAGCTGGCTGCATTCGCAGTCGCTGTCATTTGCTGCTTACTTTTTCCTTCCTCTTAAAACAGAAGCAGTTGAATATTTTCCTCGATGGCGGCTCCTCCTCTCTTCTCCAACTGGAAACTTGTCAGCAGTCTTTCATTTTCCAGCTGCTGTGAGGGAAAAATCAGAATATTCGGCGTCATTTGTGGTTCTATTCCTCAGGAATTCACTTGTGGCAAGGTACCCCCACCTCTAAACCAATTTGAATCAACCTCGCCGTCACTGAATCGACAACTTTTCATCCAATCCTAACTCATTCGTTACATTAAATTCTCGGGTAGGACGAACGGAGCAGAGAGAAAGCGAATTGTCTTCCATTTCCCTTCTAGATGTATCCACGATCAATTCCCCTTTCCCCTCCCCCATGCCAGAGGCGACGGATGTCGCGAGCTTTATTGAATTTTCATCCAGACGGCGAAAATACCTCTTAATGTTCGACGCAGGAAATTTAGTCGCTGTATCGTTCATCTCTCCTCGAGCAGAAGAAGCGATCTCGCGAGCGAAATTATCTGCAGGAAGGAATAATTTCTTCCTTTTTCCTCTTTTCCATTCTCTTGTCGGCATTGGTTTGCGTTTCCCAATAGGCTTTTCCCTGTTCCCAAATATAAGCACTTCCTACGATATATTGAGAACAAAGACTACCATTGTCAAACAGCAAGTCATTCCTAATACAAGCACTTCAAACATTTTTCGCTTTTTCATATCTCATGTCGGATCTATAAAATTGATGATGATTGATCATCATATCGATAGCTGCCATCAACAGCTTAGTCAAAGAAGCACATCATGCTTAAATATTAATTACTGTAGCCTATCATCAAATAGATAAATAAGAGGTCAATTAGCATTTAATGGATTAAAAAGAATTTTAGCTTAGTTTAGCTTTTAGCTTAACTTTGATTTTCTTCCATTGATGTTGATAAAAGTACTAGCCTGAGGAAATATGATAGATTTCATAAGCACAATGTGGCCTACTGTATGTGAGGTTGAAAATATATTTACAGCATTGAAATCTTTCAGCGTGATTTAATATTAAAAACTACCGTTGAATTACTGAATTGTAGATTGATACTCCAATCATAATTTATGTCTTATATTCTTTGATGATTGATTAATTTGCCAGTAATTTATTAAAGGAGTTGGATTCTATAGTCTTTGCTATTCGTCTTTGCAAAGATATTATCAATAAATATTAATAAATGAAAGAGACATGAAAAATTTATAAAGAAAAATTTTGCCATTTGTAAGAAGGAAAAAAATGGAATATATGTACATGAATATTGTGTGAATAGGATATATACACTGCAGTACTCTATTTCCTTCCTGATTCTCCAGTTTAAATGGAAGAAGGCTACGACGATCCACTTTTCTGGGCACAATTACCGGGGGACGTGTTGACTGTAAAAATGTCGATGGGTGAAGGTGGAAGAGTGTGTCGTCGAGAAAGTAGTAACTGAGAGAATAGAGTTGAGAAGACTGGAAGCAGCGAGAGTGTAGTGCAGGGAATGGAAGAACTCAAGCGAAAGAATAAAAAGAAGGCAAGGGACAGAGGAAGGAAGAGTGTTCTCGAAAGCAGTGGAAGGGGAATAACATGATGTATGTTTCATGTTTGCCAAACTCATGAGCAGGTAGTAAAAAACAAGTAGCAAGAAATGCTGACGACGCAAAATTGGAGGTGCGGAAAACGCACGGTGAGTACTCATGAATTTAGAGGGTTATAAACAAGAGGCAAGCTATTATTGCCAACAAATGAAAAGTGGAGGATCCTACAACTACTGTGGAGGGAAATCGCAATGAGAATTGAGTATGATAATTACTAGTAATTTTACAGTTTTAGATTTATTGTTTGGAGCTTGCGCTGTTGAAAATAGTTCAATTCGACTAAATAATAAGAATGGATATTATAATTTTCCACTATATTCTATTCAAAATGCTTATACTTTATGTATATAACGTATGTGTCCTCAAATTTCTAGACACTTTAAACACTGTTAATAGAACGAGTTAACACTGTAAAATGAGGACTGAAATAACATTTAAAATTATTTAAACTGCTTTTAAGCATTTCAAAAGGTGCTATAGTGATAGAAAAATATGGATAGGCACTTTATTTCCATCAGAGAGATTGGAGATTCAAGCTATGTATCTCCATAACGGATACGGGTCTCTCACTTTTGAAGAGCACTGCCATGCATCTCTCCAAATTTTAGGCCAGCTTTGGCAACATTCAACGGGTGCACCAGGTCACTTTTAACCTTGCAATGTACCTTTCTTTTCAAATCATTTACTGTTAGCATTTGGCTTCTTCCTCACGCTCTTTCCAAATGTGTCCAAGCATTTTTATTGTATGCTATCATTTATTCTTAACTCAGTTGAGGAAGGGATCATGAAACAGCCTACAATGGATTAGTTCGTTGGATTCTTATTTCAATATTTCCCACGTGATCATTGATCGATCGATTGATCATCGATCAATGTAGGGAACCTGGAGGAATTGAAGTTACAATGGGAATGGATAATAAACAGCTCTAAATTGAATCTTGATAAAAAACATTCCAGCATTTTATTTGAAAACTCCACAAAAAATTCTCCATTCTTTAAAGAACTGAGAGAATATTACGATAGTATGATAGGGATACAATAAAATAGTATCAATTGAAATAGAGGTGTCAAATTTATAATTTCATATAAGTTACTTGTAGCAGTTCTCCACAGCAAAAAAATCCAACTATATTTTCTATAATTCAATCACAATCATGTTATCATGAGTAGTCTAGTATCAAAAAAGCAGCTTCAGATCATAACGTATATTTTGTTCATGATTAGCACTGGGATTGAAGTAGTGTTGAAAAAAAAATTA
The DNA here is from genome assembly GCA_017141385.1 of Sogatella furcifera. NCBI lineage: Eukaryota > Metazoa > Arthropoda > Insecta > Hemiptera > Delphacidae > Sogatella > Sogatella furcifera. The sequence continues at coordinate 18,484,458 of CM029550.1, read as the reverse complement.
TTATTTCGCCGTATTTGTTTTCCAAACAAAATTTCCGTGTTCGGCAATTCTATTATAGGCATTTCTTATCTTGTAGGAACAAAGTATGAAAGTTCCTTGTGATCTTATTCTTCGGAAATAGAGGCACAATGCATCCAAAAATAATATTTGACAAATCCATCAGCAAGAATAATGAGATAGATTAAGTAGTAAATAACTAGAGAAAGTTTTCTCGTTATAACTTAAAGCGGAAATAGAATGAAGTGTGACCAGTGGATAGGCCTATAATAGGTAGGCCTACAGACCAGAAAGGAAAATAAGAGAATGATGTATCCAATGTGTGAGTTGTGAGAGAATGTTGAAATGTGAGTGAGAAATTACTTTTGGACGTGTAGGTGAGTGAGTGAGGTAAGAGGCAAGAGAGACTGATGATGCAACAATAGAATAGAACAGAGCACAACCACCATCTCAAACGCTGCTCATAAATCTCCTCTCTTTGATCTTGCAGCTCTGATAAATATTATACTACCTGTTCAGCCTAGCGCATCTTCCGACCATTATTCACCCAAAACAGGCGCACTAGCATGCGTAAAAAGTTTGTGAGCAATCACTGAAATTCGAAGGCTCATCAGCAAAATTTCAAGAACCGAAACCATCATGATATCTCTATTCAAGATTATGCTGATGTAATAATAAAATGTTATAAATGTTTGAATTGGATCTTTCCGGGATCATAAGGAAGATAACGAACCTAGAAAATCTAAATGTGGAGGAGAAATACTATTGACGTATCCATCACCCTATGTAGAAACTTGAATTAAAATAGACAACAAAAATAATTGTAATCAAGTTTATTATCAACCTGGTTATTTCAATGAACGTTTGTAACAACTGGACTTTTCATTAAACTGGATTGTCACATTAGCATATTAAATTGCTAATTACAATACATGTCAAAGTTAAATGAGGTTGAAAGCTAAACATTAAACGTTAGTCTAGAATTAACATAATAACTGAACGTCTAACATTTCTATTCGTACCATTTCTATAACAATGGAGTGAGTCTTGAAAAAAGTTCCATTAGAATACATTCCAATAGTATATTACTTACAGTTGATATTTCGCCAAACGTATTATGCATAACCTAATTGAAACTCTGAGAAGAGACTGAAATTTAGCAATGATATTACAAGGATGGGACGTTATCATGAAAATAATGTCGCTGAATTTCCTTGAAATGATAACTAATCTTCTTTCATGAGAAATTTTGATCAGTTTTTAGTATTAGTAATATCATCTTCAGTTCAGAAGATACACAAAATATAAGATATTCCAAATAATTATACAGACGAAGCAAAGCTTGAGCCTCATAATGAAAATATCCTTAAAATCAACCCAAGCAGTCGTATCTCTATTATTATCATTGTGAAGAAATTTGATCAGTTATTCTATTTGCCTCTACTTCAGAATGCAGCAAGATTACAAATAATTCTCTGTGACATGAAAACATCAAAGGGAGTTTTTTTATAGCTGAACAACGATTGCAAGACAAGGCGGAACGACGACTTTGTGAATAGTTAGCGTTTGTCGTTTTGTAATTATTTCGGAACGGCGTCTCCGGTGTTGGAAGGGAGGAGCAAGTTAAACCGACTATTGTCGCACTTGTAGTGGAATCAGCTGATGACGTCATACTGCGTAGGCGACAGAATGAGGCGGAGAAAATTGAGTTGAGTCAAATCCAGAGATTGCACGACATAGCCACCTGCTCACTGCTCTGAGGCATTATCGCTCCTCTCTACCTCACATACGCATCTTATCCTCCACTCTCTCACTCTTTCACTCTCTTTCATCTTCTTCTTTTCCTCAAACTCTCTCTCTCGCACACTTATCTCTCCTCTTCCTCCTCTTCCTTCTCCACCTCTCCACAACTTCTTATTCTTCGTTGTATCACTCTCACAGCACTCACCAACACTTTCAGAGTACCACTAGAGCACATGCACACATTATAACGCATCCTATTCCATGTCATGACCACTTACGATCACACCAAGTCCGGTAGATGATCTCATATTGTGTTGGACAAGTATTTATAATATCCAGTCGCGAACTAATTTCAACGTAAAGATAACATAGATATTCAAATAATAATTTATATGATAGATACGTAATTGTTATATAGTCTTAACAGAATGAAGTTCGAGATTAGGACAACACATTTACCATGTAGTTTCTCTAAAAAGTCTTCCAGGTCCAAGAAGGTTCAGAAATGGATCAAGCTCATTGACAAGTGGGGAAAGTTAGAGAAACAGGCTACTGTAAGAATTAACATAAAGTTCAATTTGAAAAAAAATCTGAATTTTATCAATAAACTGAAATAATACGCTTGTATGGATCGATAAACATTGAAGTCTGATAATAATCAAAAGTCAATTGATCAGTTCATCACTATCATATTTTTGATAGGTTCACTTAGGGCTCTATAAATACCTTAAAGTCTTTATAGTTCCTTAGGTTGGCTGAAAGGTTGAATGACGTAGATTGGAGGACAGCCAGGATAAATAATAAGTATTTGAAAAGAATAGAAATGATCTTGATTCAAATAAGGTTGTTTATGGAAGTGTCGAGGAATGAATATAGCAATCCTCTCTCCTTCTTGAAATAAGATGATTTCTTGTTAAGCGATAAACATTTTTCACTTGCATAAAGAAGAATATTGATAAATAGACATTTATGGAAGGAGCGCGTGGAAGGAAGAGAGCTCAAGACACTAGAACGGATGAAAAAGAAAATATGAAAGGGAGTGTGAAAAACAGAGTATTGCACAAAAGAGATCCGTCCAAGCGGCATCAGTTGGAAGGCAGCAGTACTAAACGAATTTGAGGAGATGGGGAAAATGCGTTCGTATGATCCAAGGTCTCAGGAGAAGAAAATAGAGGGCAGAAGAAGATTCAAGTTATGGTTGAGCGATTCGAAACGGTTCAAAAGATTTTCTTCTCTTTTCCGAAAAAATAAGAAAGAAAATGGGACAAACCTAGGCTTATAATAATTCTGCCCAGTCTGCCTGATTATCAGTGCGAGCTTTGAGCGGGATTTCACAGTAGATTTAGTCTGGCGACCGCTAATCGCATTTCCTCAATATTACAATTTCTATAATCTTTTCTTAATCCGGCACAAGCCGCTTATTACCAACTGATAGCAACTGCTGAAGCCAAGAACTCTCTAAAGAATATCTTTTATACCCTCACTACAATGCAATTGAACCGTATTCTCGAGTTCCAAGGAGATAATTTTCTGAGTGGAAAAAGTGCTCGATCGCTTGGGGTGAGGCTCCGAGATTCATGGATTACATTATAGGGCTACCAAAGGAGAGAAATACTCCGAAAAGAAACAAAAGTTAATAAAAAATGGTACTTCATACAATAAATGCGATTGAAAAATACTACAAAAACTTATGTATTTCGTTGAGTGGATGTAAAATAAGTCTATTTTGCATAGCATGTTGAGTTGAATATTATATTAAAAAATATATTTGTAAATATTCATTTGTTGAATATTATATAGCTTCATATTGCCAAAGATTATTCTAATTAAAAGTTCTTATATCATTAGGTTCATTTCATATCATTTTCGGTTATGTTGAGTCGTATTAATCTTATTTCGTACAAAATATAATGGATTTTTGTTCTCTCTTCGAAGAAAACGAAAACACAGAGCTAGAAAACCTAGATTCAGCTTATAATTTATTTTATGTAAGTGTTTCATTATCTTTTCCATAGTTTGCATTCCCTTTTTTCATTTTATTTCTGTTTTATGAAATTCAAAATCAATGAATCAATAAATTTTGCTAGGAATAATTATCAAGGACAGCTCCTAAAGGTACCGTAATCATTTTAATTTGTTTTAAAAACTAAGTTGACATTATTTTGTTTTCCTATATTATTTGTTTATGGAGCATTTTGTTACACATTGTTTAGTCTAGTTAGGTTTAGTTGAAAATTGATTGAAAATTTCATAGTTTTGTTTTTCACTTTGATAATAATGATGTTATTTCATGTAATTGCTTTTGCCTAAGCGACTCATCCCTCAGCACAAGCTTCAAGCTTATAGAGGTAATGAACCATAATTTTCATTTTTTACATGATTTGGATTTTGTATATTAGTATTTTTTATATTAATAAGCTCTTGAATTTTGTATTTAATTTGATTAGTTGATAAATCTATTTATCTGTTGATTTAATTGAAGAAGAAGATAAGTAACTATAACTGTAGGTTACAAAGAATCTCAGAATATGCTCCTGAAAACCCATAGCATGTCCATTGCAGTGACATCACCAATAAATACTTGCAGTGTTTACATGATTCTGCGGCCTAGGATTCTATGCGCATGGAGCTGAAGCGTCGTTGGGCGTTAGTCGTTATGGACGAAACTATTTGTGCAGGTAGTAGTAGTGTGGTGGGTGGGGTGAGGGGGTAGAATGAGGCCTTGAAGAGAGTCTCAAGTACCCCAAGTGTCGGGGGGCGTCCGGCAGACTCTTGCCGTAAAGCGCACAAGTAATAGTCGCATTATCCTCGTCACACTCAGAACTTTATTAAACGCGAGATCGTTGCGTCCAGGTGGCGTCTTTCCCGATCTTCTCTACTTCAACTTCTGTTTTGTTAAGTACACTATATGAAATCCCGTCTCTAGCTACTCCCCAGCAAGTTTCCATTGAGAAATCCCCCTTCAACTAGCAAGTTCCCATCATGACGACCGCGCCACAGTTGAGTCTAAGTACGTCATGCTTGCTTCCTAAACAGTCTAATTATACCTAGCCCAACCAATATTATGCATAAGTACCTGGCTCAAGATGCTCTCAACTTTGGGATCATTCGATAAAAACGTTCAAGTAGCACAACAGGCTCTGATCATGGAAGTGAATTTTTGTAGAGAAGAAGATATAAACAACATAGGAAAGTGACGCCAATCCCTATCAGATACTGCGAGTGTAGGAAAAATTTCGTTACAACCAAGCTCAAATGATGGGAAACTTTAAATTACGATAAATTTATGGAGGAAGATTTTGATTTACGTATATTGTGTCTTTCAACTGGTCGAGTTGATAGTTTCTGCTTTAGCATCAACCTATAATTCTGAACAAACTTCTGGCAATATCATTATTCTAGTTGGTTTTAGATTCTCTTGAATGATACCGGTGTAGAAATTCTATTTTATCAATTCAAATGGCTATAGCTCTAAATGTTAATATCACACAATTATTTTTATCATTTCGAGCAAATACTTCTCTCGTTATTGAGTCACACGTCAATAATGCAATAGTTCCTCCTCAATAGATATACACAATAGCTACTTGTGATGAAGTAGATTTACAACAACAAGGCCTGTATAGTAAGCCGTCACCTAGATTCTAGAGTACACGCAGCTTCCCAAGCATATTAATTGAATCTCAGAAGTGAATAGAGGCTCAGTTGAAATGTAATGAGGGATGTAGGTAAAGGCAGGCAGGCTAGCTTCAGTGAGTAACTAGCGCTACACTGTGAAAAGTGCAAATGACTGCAAGATGAAAAGATATAATTTTCAGTAATGATATTACAAGAGTAAAACGCATGAAAAAAGTCCAATGGAAACTGGAACAGCAGAGAATAAGCATAGCCTAAGTGATTCAATAGACAATGGCTAAATAGTTTGCTGAGCTGCCGGGTATCTTGATACGATACACTATCAAAGGATGTATGTGATTCAGATATAATAATTTTGGATGAAAAGCAGGTGAAGGAATAGAAAATATTAGTTGAAGGAGTATCAATACCTGATAAGCCTTCAATATAGTGTTTTCAGATAAAGTTTGGTTGGAAAGGAGGTATAGTGAGAGAGAAAACAGTTGAAAAAAATGTGGAAGGAGAGCAAGAAAATGAAAGAAAGTAAGTTGAGAGGTTAGAAAAGAGGAGGGGAAAGAGGAAAGAGGGTGCAAAAATATATGGATGGATCAGGAAGAATGGAGGTGAGTGAGTAGAGTAGCTATAGAGAATAATCACTGAGAATAATTATCATTTAAAAATTGTAAAATACTCATTGAATATACAGGGTGTTCCAGGAGGAATGTGCAATACTTCTCAGGCTTATTTCTTACACTAAGTAGACAAAAAGGTTCCATGGGATCAACCCCCAAAAACGCTTTGTTACCAAGATAACAATGGCGGAAAATTGAGATTTTTCAAAAAATATCTTTTTTTCTAGTTTTTTAGAGGCTTTACTGAGGTTTTAAAATGATCAATTCCTGAGTAAAATTAGCTGAGGAATTTAATGAAACCAGTCTGAAGTCTGTAACTTCAATAGTTATTGAGATAATTGGAAAAATATGCTTAAAAACCGCCATTTTTCAACAATAAGGGTTATAACTGGATAAGGAGTCATAAATTTGTATTTTTAATTAATGGAAGTTGAAGCGAGTCGGGTTCTAAAGAAAAAGTTAAATGGCAGCGATTGTGTAAATTTTACCCAAATCTCAGAAATAGCGATCAAAAATCGCAAAATCGCTACTAAATACAAATTTATCACTTGTGCTATGTTTTGTCGAATTTTGCGATCTTTGATCGCTATTTCTGAGATTTGGGTAAGATTTACACAATCGCTGCCATTCAAATTTTTCTTCAGAATCCGACTCTCTTCAACTTCCATCAATAAAAAATACAAATTTACGATTCCTTATCCAGTTACAACCCTTATTGTTGAAAAATGTCGTTTTTTTAAGCATATTTTTTCAATTATTTCAATAACCGTTGAAGTTACAGACTTCAAACTGGTTTCATTGAATTCCTCAGCTAATTTCACATAGGAATTGATTATTTTAGAACCTCAGTAAAGCCTCTAAAAAATTAGAAAAATGAATATTTTTTGAAAAATCTCAATTTTCCGCCATTGTTATCTCGGTAACAAAGCGTTTTGGGGGTTTGTCCCTTGGAACTTTTTTGTCTACTTGATGTAAGGATTCAGCCTGAGAAGTATTGCACATTCCTCCTGAAACACCCTGTATAAATTATTGAACAACAGAAAAGTGAATATAAATTGAGATTAGTAGAATATTCAATAGGAGTGATGGATGGAGGAAGAAAAGAGAGTATAGAGTACGAAAAAAAAGGGAAAAGAATAACTCGGAATAAAAGGCAGATATGGCATACGTAGTAAGAATGGCATACCGAATAATCAATTTACAGTAGTTCAAAGTTGCGGGAGAGAAATGGAAAGCCGGAGAGAATGGACAGAAAGCGGTGAGAGTGGACGAGGTGACAGAGGAGAAGGAGGAAGGCGGGGAGGTAAAGATTGGATACAGAAACAAAAATGATGATGAAGGATAATGAAATGATGAAGATAGGAATAGGAAAATAGAGCGTTATGGTACAACAATACAAAATAATGGAAGGAAAGAATAGAAAAAAGTTGAAGAAAAAGGTGGCGGTAAATTATAAGAGAGAAAGGAGAATGAGGGAGAGAGAAAAGTGAACAGGAGCACAGGTGGATGAGAACTTGGTTATGAGGAGAATACACAAGCTGAGACACAGTTCCTACTCATATCTTAAGCCTCAACCTCAATTAACGCTTCCGTAATTACAATTGCACACAAGCAATAACTAACAGAAACTGCTCACCTGTCTTCAATACAACAGGCTGATTGCATGTGGTTCCAGTCATTCATCAATTTACCATGAAAGGGAATAGTAGGGGGCCTTCATACACGTGTAACGACTACAAGTGAAAAGGATCAGGAGTAAAGGATGTAGATCTCAGCATTATTATCAGAGATCCATTTTTTATTTATCGAGTGAAATATTCAGTTATGAACACGAATGAATTCCCAACATAACCAGTATGTGATATAATTATGTGAAAAGGGTTTCAGAAGAATTTAGGCTAACATTATTGATACTTAGCACAGACATTCCTATAATCATCTGAAAAAATCAATGACAGAAACATTGTTCTACGACAGAAGAATATTCTGCTCAGTCACAAAGAAACATCGGACGTAAGAAAAACAAATATTGGTAAGTATTGTTTGTTACTTCAACTCACAATTTATAAGAAACATTTCAATCAATAAGCAGCGCTGAGTAGACGTTGCCAAGCGAAAGCTTATTAGACGCCGAGTTCCTTTACGTACTTTAATTAGAAAAAGGAATTACAGAGAGTAAAGAATTTGATAATATTGAGAGGCGGAAGATTGAATTTCTAATTAGATCCCTAAATAGATTGTTCATCAGAGTCTAAACAAAACAGCGGAAACCATGCAGAGAGTTGTTAACAAAGGAATTTCGCCATGATTAAAAGCGTAAACTGATGCTGAATTCCCGGAAAACAGTAGTCATTGAGCTTCCAGTCTGCCTCCTCATTCAAATTGACTTTACACAGGATATTATTCAGACTTCTTAATACGACTTTCCTTGCTTACAAATTAGAAGCACTAAGTAGCAGCAGACGAATGTTTGTATAATACCAACTCTGTAGCGTACTAGAAATGGATGAACTTTAAACAAATGTTAAGCTTCGAACGTTCAGTTGTCAGAATTGAAAGGTTAAAATAATTAAAACTCCAGTGTTTTGTCGTTTCAAATAGAAGGAAACTGGTAATTATTTATCTCCTTGTACGGAACATTGAAAAGTGTAGGCCTACTGGAAAAATACAAACTTGATAAATTGTCAATTCCAATTCTTTTGACTCTAATCATTCAATATTGATTTCTTATTCATTTATTTCACAGTTATCTATTTCAAGTGACTATTAATATAAATTATTACCAGTAACTATGATATTCAACTATCTGCATTCATCTATCAATAATTATTATAATGAAATCATCTCAAACTATAATTTTACATCTTTAGAATAATTTATTGGGATTGTCACAGATGTTGTAAACGTGTAAGGTTGGCAGCAATGCTTTTACCCTAGAATATCCATATCCATATCGGAAGATTCTATAGAATAGAGAAGAAAAGGTGCTTTTATTTTCACCAAAATTAAGCTGCATTGGGATAACCAGGTAAGATGATTCATTATCACGAGAAGTTGCAAATTCACTGCGACAACTATATCCAAGAGATAGGAATAGATTGAAATGTGGAGATGTTGGAAGAGTAGGCGAGGGGGAAGAGGTGAGTCACTATTTAGCACGACTTGTTCATGCGTTGTGAATTCCCCTGTAGCTTCATGAAGTTACAAATTAGATTCAAAGTACAAAGTTTATGCAGCAGTAGAGATCCACCCCCTTTATCAATAAGAACAAGTATTCATTATCAAACTGGAAGTCCTTGTTCGAAACTCATTTAGCAATTTCCAACGAAACTTACCTGCATGGCTGTTCCTACATCCGTGTTGTGAAGTTATTCGCCACCGCTTCCTACATCCATAAGTCACAAAGATTTTGGCGGCTGCTGCCTAATTACTGTTTGCAACTTGCTGCCGACGGCAATAACATCGAGCAGGTGATAATAGAGATGTCATAGACACTATCAGAGCCACTTCGTGAATGAGTTTTAATTTATATTTATCATGTAGGCCTATGCGTTCACAAATAAAGTTGGTTTTATATGAATACCAACAATAGCTTAGATTTATTCAGCTGTGAATGGATTGTAATGTCACAATGTCACAAGCGTTTAAAACGGCAAACAATCCATTAATATGAATAATATTCAACACTCATTATTATGGTATATAATCAATTATAAATTACATAAGGCTGAGAGAAATTGCGTGAAAAAGTGAATTTGGAGTCTGTTAGAGATAGATATACATACAGTAAAACGCCGATTATCCAAACTACTTGGGACCGGGACCAATGCGGATAAGCAAAAACACGGATAATTGGACATGCAATTGTATTAAAGAAAAACAATGTGTTAAACTTGAAATAAACTTTCTTACAATTGAAAAGTACAGTGTAGTCCATGTTGAATTAATATGGATAGCGAAACAAATATACTGTACCAAACTACGGTATGTAGTAAATCAAGTAAATTTCAATAAGTACAACATATCGCCTCCCGCGCTACGATTACGTCGTGAACGTTATTTTTTTATTTATTACTATTCGGACTCGATTACGATCCGATTACGATTCGGATAATTTGCAATTCAGTTAATCGGCGTTCTACTGTAGTACATTTTTGTATGCTGCATTGGTTGAGGAGAGATATTGAATTTGATGCAAAGTTCTTTTTTTAATAGACAGAAATAGTATATTCATGATCATGAACGAGCAAGAGATCATTCCAGGATGACGATAATATTCTATTCGTATAAGGATACTTTTCAAGTACTAAATGTAAATAAGACAATGTTCATGTATTGTTTATGAATCGGAATAAAGAATTTTGAATTGAATTGAATTGAAGACAAATACAGATATATCTCCTCTATAAATGCCGTAACAAGTGTAACAAATAGTTCTATTCTTCATTCAGAAGCTCCTCGCCTTTTGTTCATCACGACGCACAACCTCCACCACAGAGCAGTGGATAAATCTCAGCTCGAACATCAATTAAGGCGACTGAATACCTTTTGGAGTGCTCAAAATAGAATTTTCCCCAGTATTCCGTATTCACCCGAGCTGTCATGAGTGGAATTATAAAGAAGAGAAATGGCGATGTAGCCGAAGTTCCTATTCATTGCAGGAGTCAAACAGAATTGGAAGTATCAGTGTCTATCAATATTTGCAAGTGGACTGGCTGAGAGGGTGTCTGAATGAGGAATGGTGACAGAGGAAGGACCAAACGGTGATGGCTGGCTGGCCCAGAAGACAAACAAGTCCAGATCAGAGAGACAGAGATCTCAGATGCTAGATGATGTTGACACTAGCTTTCTACGCTTCTCCGGATTCGGATCTGTAGACTACCCTATCCATTGCCCCTCTTGTTTGCCTCCACCATCTGATTACACTGAGCTAAATCGCCCCTGGATCTCCACCCCTCCCCACCACTCCAAACACCGAATGCATCTACTTGACTGCACCCAAGTGTCAAGATGATTACAGAATACGTGGAACCAGTCAATAATATCCCCCATTATTTGGATTCAAATGTATCATCTCTACCAGTTTATATTGTTTGATGATGATTAGAATAGCGGGTAACAAGGTCCTCAGAGTAATTTACTATTGAATGGATGTGATGAACACATTTTGCTGGAGACAACGAACAATGCATGAAGACTCAAATCAATATAGTTCAAATCGAAGTCGATACTGTTACAGTACAGGTAGACAAAATGTTGAGATTGAAGACTAAAAGGTCTTTTCCTAATAGATGCAATAATGGAGAAGTCAATTTGAAACCAAGTTTTGAAGATCTTATTACTTTGGGGTGAATTGCAGGTTGTAGGAGTTGTAAGAAAAGAAAGTAAAATTCACAAAAAAGTATATGAAATGATTTTTAATCAGAAAATTTGAAAAAGCCCAAGTGATCAAAGAGAACTAAGAAGCTCTCTGACAGTAATTGCCTCAGCATGCTACAAATAATCTTCTTTTTCAATTTACAAATTTTAAAGTTTATTTCAAATCTGTCCACTGTAATAATTAATTCCTTCTTTGAGAAGCAAATATTCCAGGAAAACTACTGTTTAATAATTAATATTCCAGTGAAACTCAACAGTTTCCAAAATAGGAGGAGTGTGTTAGAAGTAAATCTTATGACCCGGTTTGGAAATCATGATAACCATGATGAAACATGAATTTTGAAATAAAAGACCACACCAAATACGTGTTTGGATGTGCTTAAACTTATAAATCAATTCAATTCCAATTATAGCATTCAACAGTGATCTTATTAGAATATTTTCTTGACCAAATCCCAAGAAATCAAAGAACAAACTTTTCCCTTCCATCTTGAGTGATCCATTGCCATTACTCGTATTCCTGCTTTGACTCTTCAACACTTCATTACTTTAGAACAATCACATGATACATTAAAAAATAATCTCTATTTTTGGATTGGTGTCGAATGATACTACTGGGATTAGTCTACTTCTGGGATAAACAAAATCTGAAAGAATTCTAAAGAATGTGGTAGACAAAGTCGATTTTAAGTATTGCTTACGCATAAATGCAGCACACCGAAATCGACCAAGTATTCAATTTCACCAATGCCCAAGCACACTAATGAAGCAAACTAATTTCTCAATTAAATAGAGAATTTCTGAATAATCAAGTTCTAACTATTGTGATGATTTTTGTAACCTTTAATGATTATATATCTGCGACACTATTTCAAGTAAGAAAAAAGGAATAGTGATTGATAAATGCTAAGTGAAAATATTCATTCTAGTTTTAAGAGAAGGGACTCGAGTTTTCCTTGAAACCAGATCAGAGTTTGTGACACGTGTGCAGGAGAATTAAGAGGATCAGGTGTTGCAAAGAGCATGCATTGGATATCCGATCAAGAGCAAGACCTCAAACAAAACCACAGCCTCCACGACGGGATAAAGTGGAAAAGGATTCAAGTAGGATTAAAGAGATTCTTCAGTGTGCGGGAGACAGACAAAGGCGAGCAAAAATTCTCCAAAAGGAGCTCAGAAAACCAGGAAGATTTGCCATGCTTACATGATCACAAAAGTGAAGAAGTAAGAATTTTTTATATTTATCATCAGTTTTCCTTTTCAATGGAAAAGAAGAGTATCGTCAAACGTAGACTAATGATATTTTGATTGATCCAGCTGTGAATAGTTCATTAATTCCATGTGTTTTATTCCTTGAACTATGTAATGTTTTTTCCAAGGAGGTTACCTCCTTTGTTTTATCTCACATAAATGAGAGTAGATATTTTAGAAAATAATGTATAATCCCTACAGCCTATCAAGTTATTTCTATGGAAACTGTATATTCTGGTTATACATTCTCTTCACCTATTTCCACCGTCAAAAATATTTCACAGATCGAGCTGCTTCCTTGAATCTGCATTATTGAAAAATAAAATTTTCAGTACATTGCATATTCTGTATGAAACAAAAATGGTAAATTTCAATAAGAGGACCTGATAGTTTAATTGATGTTGATATTTCCAAAACGATTTGATACAAATTATCATCAAATTCTCCTTATACATACATATGTCAAAGTCATAATCAAATCATCTGGATAATAAACTCTGAAACTCAAATCCACTTCTGTATCCTGGTTAGAACGGCTTTCATACTTGCGGCAATTGCCAACAAAATATCTTCCGATCATGTTATTATAATATATTATTCAGTTATCAAACTGATTGAATGATGGTAGCCTACAAACTTGATTTGATTTTTTTAAATCTAGTTCACCAAAGTTATTGATTGAAATAAAATCTTTTGCATAGTCGAACGACAGTGCGCTGTCAAAATAAAAATTTCGCCCGGCGAGAAATAAAGGATGCGACTTAACAAAGATATGGAGCACATAAATCTTGGTCCTGCAGCCAGTTGACAAACATAGAATGTTAATGGTGAACGCTTATTTATCTGGTGACGGCGTAGAGTGAGTGAGAGAAAAGCTTAAGTCAAGAATAAGAGAAAGAGGAAGGATGAGAACGAAAATAATGAAGAAAACGAATATATAAGAAGCATAGTAAGAAGGGAAGGGAGCAAGAAGAGGAGAAGAACAAGGTTTTGTTGGTTGAGAAGAAGACGGAGGAGGAGATGATGAACAAAAACAAGAAAATCAATAACAAGAAGATGAAATAAGAAAAAGAATGGGGAGAAGTGGAAGAATAATTCCCATTGCTGACTCGGACACAATTGAGAAGGAAAGAGAGTCAGAGAAGAAGATTTGGATTCAAGTAGGGTAGGGGGAGAAAGGTTGAAAAATGACGGGTAGTGATAAAACGGAAGGAACAGAAGGGGAAAAAGACGAACCTTTGCGAAATGATTTTGTACAGAATAACTCGGCTTATAGATAGTGCACGAGGGAGTCCTGTCGTGTGGAGAGAAGGACAGAAATATTGGACTGATCGATGTGTGCGACAAAGATAGGGAATAAAGTGTATATTCTGCGCACGCCTTCCACATAAAGCCGGGCCGGTCCCGACGACAAAGTGTTTTAATCAACGATAAATAGTCTCTTATCCTTTCTTCCTTGCGTCGCAACGCAGGACGTGAATAAGGAGGGCACACAATTGGCTACAACGGCATCCTTACACAAGCAAATAGCAACGATGGCAATCATCCTCTACCCCAGTGCAGTGCAGGGTAGAGCCGAGCCGCCTTGCTCGTTTCTGCCAAACTCTTCGAAAGACAATGAAAAGAATCGGTTTTCTGAATAAACAAGGTGACAGTGTTCAACGACCCGTTCTGTTTTGATGGCAAACACCAACAAACGCGGCAAGTCACATTGGCCAGACTCGACACATCCCATCTATCTCTAGGGCTAGGCCATGCCACTCCGATAGGAAACTACTGCTACGCACATTCATAAGGTCGTGTTTTCTCTATTTGCTCTCTGTTATACATATATGTATAAGAATATAACAAATTATAATAACTTATATGTATTAAGAATATAACAAAAACGCATGAGGGATTTCAAAAGTACATTTCAATCAAGATACAATTCGAGTTTTAGTGCTGTAGAACATAGTACAAACCACGTATTAGGCTATATTTTATTTCAATCAAATATTAATAATTAGTTATCATTGGAGAATCATAATTGGCAGATGTGAATTGTTGAAAATATGAAATTTTAAAATGTTTTATACATCTCTCTCGTTTGATTGACAAACTTTAATGTTACCTATCAATTTGATTTTGGGATGGATTGTCAGTTTTGTGCATGGGACTACTGTCAAGTAATTAAAACCAAATATCCATCTAATTTTCAATAGGAAATGTACTGTACATTGTAAAATATTTCATTTATCATTTATTTATGATGTATGCTCATTTCAAAAAATGGAAATTCTGATGATAAGAAAGAAAACTGAAGTGAACTCCACCACAAATTACAACTGTAATAGAGGTATTCGAGAAAACAGGAATTTTCAGCTTCTTTACAGTTTGTTTGTTTGTTTATGAGGGTGAAGCCCACATGATCTCTTAGGCTTGTGCCTGTGGGTAATGAAATGGATGATAGATGACGACTACTTTTATGTAGTCGGGACCGACGGCTTATCGTCTCCTCCGAAAGACGGGGTGGCCGTATTTATGTGATTGTGCTGTGGTCAAAAATTGTTTTCCCGCTTGGGACTTGAACCAGGGTCCTCCTGGTTATCAGACCGGCGCTTTACCACTCCTCCAACGAGCCACCCATACAAGTTGAACAAGCCTCATCAACCGAATAAAGTAATACATTATTCGATCACCCTCCACCTTAATCCACCACCAGGAACCTGTTTCACAAAAGTAGAGAAGTCCTGTAAAACAGGAAGAGGCGAACACAAAGGATGACAGAAGTAGCACAGCATACTGCGAAATCAGTCAAGGGTTGTGTCTGTTCTTTCCTGTATTATAGGACTCTTAGTTACATAGGAAAGTTTCAGATTTCCAAAAATGATAGTAAAAGTTATTACCTTGAACATTACTCATTGACAAAACCTCGTTTGATTGAAGACCCCGATGAATCTGCAAGAAATCGAATAATGTGATCATGCTGAATTTTAATACTTTCAAGATTACTCAAAATTTCAAGAACCCGTCACCAAATACGAAGCAACATTATAATGAGTCACATCGAAGCAATCGAACGATTCCTATGGAGATAGGAATATGAAATTGGATTGAGCTACAGTGACTATATAAGATCTCATAGTCACTGTAGATTGAGCCTCCCTCTCTACACATACTCAATGATCAAGAGTAGACTAGGCGGGAGCCAGGAAGCCAGCCGGCATAAAAGGAGGCCCCATGAGAAATTATAGTTGAAGATGGTTGAAAGTGGTCGATATGTGTTATCACACAGACACAGGCGTGTACTCTAGCGGCCCAGACAAGAACGAATTTCCCGAATTTATTATTCTCACACCATTGATAAATAATTTCTCATCTGTTCCTGTTGCATTGAGATCGATTGCTGGAGCATACACAAGTCACCTTTATCGAGCAACTGCTTTGTCTTCTCGAGTTCAATCAGTCATGTCCACTTTTGTTTTGAAGCTTTTGCCAAGCAAAGAGTAATTCATACAATTCCAAGGAGGTTCAAGTTGTAACCTCCTTGTACAATTCATATTCGAGCTAATTCTATTTTAGGAAAATATAACCGAGCAACATTACTTGAACAGAACATTTATGATAAAATAACCTACCTAAAATACCTTTAAAATGTCATTGAGGAATAATATCAATTTATTATCACTATGGTGGCGATCCATAAGCGTTCCTTATGAATTTGAAAACAATTAATTTATGAGTTTCCATAAAAAACAAGCTATATATGTTGAAGCTATAAATGAGACAAGGGCCTGATGTTTTTTCATGTTGAAAACTATGCTCATAAGGTAGTGGCTAGACGAGCAACAAACTGTCGCGGAGTTATTCAGATCAATAATGTCGGTCCAAAAAGTTAGAAAGTGATGAAATTGAAGGGTGAAAGACGCACCCAACTCAGAAACTGATCGAATATAAGATGCACGATTGATGTCCCATCAACAAATAAATATATTCATTTCAATAATTTATTATTCAATATTCATAGTATCTAAAGTATCTTTAAAGTGTTCAAAATTTGGTTATTTGGTGGTATTTCAAGTACAGTACTTATTGGAATTATATTTACAGTATATTAAGTATTTCTATATTGTTTCTGGAATTATTCTCACTGAGAAATTGATTATTCGTCTGATCTGATAATTTATCTGATCTTCACGATGAAAATCAACTGATAAATCGGTTGACTACAATTTCAAATAAATAATAGTCTTTTGTATAAAGACTGTATAATCAGACTGATTAAACAGTCTCTTTGGTCTACTATATGTCTTCCATTCCCATAAATTGATTACAGCTCATCCTAGGCCATTGAAACTTCCTCAATGTGTAGAGATTTCCTGAAATTCCAATGCATTGGGGAATTTTTAAGCCAAGATTGGTAGGAATGATTGTCTATAAAATGTCTGGAATGAGCGAGTGAACCGCTTACATAGTGGAATGAGCGTTTCTCACGCTATAAGACAATTGCTAGCTTTTTCTAGACAGGAGAAGCCAAAATACGGTTAGTGAAGCCAGCAGTTGTAATTCTCACTGCTATTCTGTACTTACTGAAATAAGCCTGAGGACTTGATAGTAATACATAATTTCCAATAGGACCATTTCTTTCTAATTAGATGCAACTATTTCGGATGATATTGTGTAGAAGCCTAAGATTAAAATAGAATAGCCTATTCGAGCAGGATTCAGAAATTGACAATAGTTTACAAAATAGCATTGGAATTTTTTGTAAAAAGATGCAATATTATCACTTATAATATGCAATTTCATTAATATGCAATATTTATATCAAACTTTCATAATTCACCAACATTGATTATTATGGGAAGTGATTGAAACTGAATTCCTTATGAAAGATCATTTCCATTTGTTTATAACTGGAACTATTAAGAAGAGAAAGAATGCATCTGCTGCAGGATAATTTATTTGCATCAATTAGGAAAATCTCATCCATTTTACTTGAATATTAAAATGTTATTCTGTTCTATCAGAATAAGGGGAAAACTATGGTACGACTTGAAGCTGATGAAAATCAAGTTGAAGGAGAAAATGAGTTTACGAGAGTTTCTAATAACTAGTTTCTCATAATATCCTTAGATTTTTTCCCTTTAATAAGAAATTGACAAATGAGTATTATTTTCAAGATCTGGAATCTGGAGGAAAACAACAATAATATTCATCTACTATCGTTCGTAGTAGGATTATCTTTCAACTTCAACCCTTATCCCACTTCCAAACTTGCAGTACACTCAAATACTAGACTACTAACTGGTATACTCAACTAACCACATTGACCTGCATTAATATCATATCAGAATGTTTACCAAAGATTGTTCTCGGTATTCAGTAGCCTACATTAAAACTCCAATGAAGTTTTCACCGATTTGATATCCCTCCTTCAATTGTTGTCACTTTGAATCAAATTGTATTTTCTCTGAACTTGTAAGTGAACGATAATCTAGGCTAGGGCACTGAGATCAATGATCGATATCACCTTCCGATCGTGAAAGAGGCTATATTTATTTCTATTGAATATCAATTTTCAACTCCTCCTCTACATCAAATTTATAGAGAATAAAGGGATTTCGATGTCAATAAAGTTTGAACAAAAAGCAATCGGGAAGCTACACCATTGATGGACAGTCAATAAATTATTTAGGAACATTGGTGTGTGTATGTGCAGGAGTGCACGTGTTTTGAGAGTTGTAGAATGTTATCAAGTAGAGTGTGATGACTGGGAAAGGATATCGATCGGGCCTTCATCAAGTATTCAGGCCTGGCGAAGAACACTTGTACTGGGGAGAGCTATTCATTAGAATAGTGGATCATTGGTACCATGTCCTTCAGTCCCACAACATGTGTGCTAGTAGAGGAGTTCATCCTTCCAAAACAATACACGTGCAACAAATCGAATCTACAACTACGCACCCGTCCTTCATTATTGCTTTGTGTCTTCATTACTACATGTAACTGATTTTACTAATGCAAGGTAGGTATACTCATTGACCTGAGCTATATTTATTTCGAAAATTTCAAGTGGAAAACCATATTCTTGTATATTATAATGTGTATTCATTGTTTTCTCGATGTCAATCTAAAATAATATAGAAGAAATTAGACTTTGATTAAATAATATAAATAAATAAAGCATTGAGTTCTGATTGAATGAAATTAGAGAGTTGACCAATACAAAAAATCGAACAGTTATCTATGTTTCTGATAAAAAGATAAATTCTTTGAAAATAGACAAGAGACTTGTAACTGCGGAGAAACTTTATAATTATTTCAATGGATAGTTAGATAAATCATCGTGATATCAACCATGAAGGCTGAAAAAACACTGGATGCAACCAATCCCGGTAGTGCACGCTCAGAAACAAATAGACAAATGTACATTACAACTGACATAACTAGCGATTCGTGCATCGTGCATCCAATGTGATCATTTCTCATAGATTTGTAATAATTTCACATAGAATATTGTGAGAGTATAAATTTGAAAGAGTTAAATTCTAAAGATTGAAAGTAGCCAATTAGTAAGAGGGAGTTGTCGTACCGTTTGAGTTGAGTGTGGTGGTATCTAGTAAGACGTCGATGCTTCCCTCGGCGAGTACGGCGTCGGCCGAGTCGTGGTAGCTGATGGAGAGCGTGGCGGCGGCGGCATCCTCCTGCTGCAGACGAGCGAGCACCGACGCCAAGCCCAGACCCGATTTATCGTCGTCGTCGCAGTCGTCGTCAGTGTCACGCAACTGCAGCGTCACCGAGCCGTCGCCTGAGCTGGCCGACGACGCCGAGTACATGAAGACGGCCGCCGCTCCCCCGCCACCCCCTCCACCGTACGACGTTTGCAGCGGCAGTCGTACTCCCGGTACCTCGTGCACGCCCTACAATACAACCATACACTTATTATTATTCATAATTTCTTTATTCATAAGATTGTCCAATGCATACAGTACAACGAATATTTCTCGACACCAAAATGGGTAAAAGGGGATTCGACTAAGTAAGTACAATGAATAGTATCACAAGCTTATTATTATTCATCCCTCAAACATATTCAATGTGATAAGGTACGTATTAAACTCGTTTCAAACTCAACTACTCAGTTAATATTGTATGGAAAAATATTTCTATACCTCATTCACAATGACTTAAGAAAGAGTAAACAAATGCATTGAGTGGCTTTCAATGATTCACATAGATCCTTAGATATCCATAGAATAAATGCCACCCTCAAAAAACAAAATCTCAGAAGCTATCAATGATTAAATACATAGCATACTACATAAGTATAAGGAATATTAATCAAATGAAACCTTTTCACGAGTAAAAAATGAACGATAATTTACACCTAAAACTAATATTTATTTTATAAATTCAATTGAACACTTCTTATTATTTATATTTCGATTGTACGAGTATATTATCATAGCAGCATTCAATCGATTAGAGGGGGCTATGGTAATAAAACCATAAAACTTCTTGAGAGGAAAACATGTTAAAAATGAAATGTTTGTTCACGATGAGAGATTAATGATTTCAATTTCTCTGTTTGCTGAACATCCGATTTAGAGACGAAGTAGGAAAAACAATAGGAAAAATCAATCGAAAATTCAAAACGATATTTACAAATTTCGAAAAGAAGGTAAAGAGCTTACAAAGGATTTGAAGAAAGGATATCCTTGTTTAACACCTGCACCACTGTTTGCCTAAAAGCTTCATAAATCAAACATGGATTTTCTCTGCGGCTTTTTCTCACGAAGCGATGTTTAACGTTCTACTTAGAACAGATTCAGCACTACTTGTGCTCCAAGTTTTACTGTGCTCGAGCATACCTGCTTTTACTGTACTCATAAACTGGAATTAAAAGGAGGCATCCCCGTACAAGTTTCAACGCTGTAGAGAGACATAGTTTCTTACTCATTCTACTTTGGTAGAGGAAACATGAGAAATAGAAGAGAAAAGGTAAGCTTATTATAGTTTGAAGTTTCAATCCTTCAATTATTTCTACAACAAGAGTTTTAATGAGCAAGATTCAATGCTCTATAATATCATATTGAAAAGAATAAGACGAATATTATATCCAACTCATATTTTTCAGTAATTGTACGTAGATCTATTTGTGAAGAGTATTCATTTTTCATCAGTCGTTAGTCGATACAGATTCTGCTTTTTATGATGATTCTATCTTTCTATAGCCTACTTCTCACTCTAGATAACTGACTCACGTCATGGCTATCACTATGAAGGGTGAAACTGGCATATACTAGATCTACTATAGTGGATCCCACGACCTGAGGATCTTATAAATATACTTTCACCTCAATGCGATTTATTGACTGTGGTAATCATCAGGGGAGAAAACTTTGAAGCTATCAATATGCTAAAATATATCATGCACAACAGGAATTGAAACATAGTTTGAGTTTTTTGAGCTCTTATTAACTGTCCCCTCGTTTGGAAAATCAGCTCGGAGATCCAATCAATGTGGAGTTCCCTACATCAAACATTGAGGTCAGACTGCCTCTGATTCGAATTACTGGTGCACTGGGAGCTCTGTCGTGAAATTGGGTTGAATTAACTCAGATAACGTACTTCAGAAGACTCTTATGTTTCCACTATTTCATCGGCCATTATGAAACAAGTCTTTTAGATTATAGTGATTGAGGTAGTTTCTACAATGCTCTCAAGAGTTTGAGAGAAGCCAGACGGAGAAAGGAGTTACGGTTCTCTTTCAGGAAGGTAATATCAATAATCCTTCCATGAAAACGACAGCCATTGCTTGAGACTGTTTTACTCTCTGTTCTAAGAATGGCAATTCAACCTGATATTCTTCCGGGAACAATTAGAACCGAGGTTGGAAATACGTAGGTTTTAAACGCTAAAATGTTATTTCGAGAAAGCGATATTTCTTTAGTTGAATCGTTGACAGGGTCGTTTTTTGGGTTGTTATTCTGTTTGAGTTTTGTAATTTTTTTTCTATTCCATACGTCATACTATTTTGATTAGGATTGATTTAGATTGGATTATCTACTTTTTCTTTGAAGATAACAAATGAATATTGTAATCTAGATTATTGTAATATTATACTCAAATAATGATTCAATTCAATGAATTGAAAGTATATGACAAGAATAATAACAATGATTAAATTTTGTAATCTACAGCGGATTTTGAAAAAAGTACTGTATAAAAATTATTGTGAGAGGTTGACATTATTTTCAACAGTACTCATCTGAATTACTTCAACAATAAAGTATTTGAATTAACGAAGTTCTATATCCAAAATTCTCACTTGATTAAAGTTTAAAAGAAGTTTTTCCATTTCCTAAATCAAAGCAAAGAGGATTTTAGTATTTAGAGAGAGGTCTATAATTATTCTATGATTAAAGCCACTTTTAGCTACGATTAATTTTTACATTTTGCTCCATTTATAGAAATAGAGAAAATCAATATGAAAATGATAAATTTATCGAACAACATCATCCAAGATATGAAACTTGACGAATTCTATATTTTCTACAATTGAAATATAATAATACATCTGGGTTAACTGAATCTATTCTCTGGAACAGTCAAGTTTCCCCAACTTCCAACGATGAGAATAGGGAATAACAACAGAAACTTTTGAATAAACGATTGGCTGCTGAGAAGAAAAACCACAAGAAGCGAATTTCCCAATTGTGACGGCAAACACGAGACCCTTCATTTTGGTATTCGTTTTTTTGAAGCATAAAAAGGAGAGGAGGAAAGTCGGTGCATGTGGTGATGTTACCGCTTCTGTTTCTTTATTCTGGCATGTTTGCTCGCGCTAAAAGCAATAGGCTCGGTATATGTATGATTCGCATGAGGTGAATCATCTCATACCATATACCAACTCCATGCATCCCACTCTGTTCGCATACGTTAGCCGCTCTGTTGCATATGCATAGAATCCCCAAACTACAACACGCCGGACAGGGCGGGAAGGGGAAGGGTAATTTATCCCAATTTGCATTTCGATTGTAGAGTTCTGCTGTTCGTTCCTCAATTAAAACAGACGTCGCATAACTGGCTCTGAAATTTGTTTTCGTTCCCAATGTCTCTCTATCCCGCTCAGGCTATCACTCTTTCTCTTTCACTCGATTCCATTATCTCTCTTCTCAAATCCACTCACTTGTCAAGAATATCTCTCTTTTCATCTTCATATTCTCTTGCCTATGATTCCTCTCTTTTCAACTCTATTCACTTCTATAGAATATTTTTGTCTCTTACTACATCTCCAGAAACTAGTCGATAATAATTTTATTCCACTCACTTATCTCAATCAATACTTTCTCTTTGTACCTATTGTACCAGGACATGTACTCGCAAATCCTCAATCATGCGCATTGCGTATCAATACAATAACGCCATACACGCCTCACTACTAGCCTTTCTCATTCAATTGCTGTGTGCGAATAAAATCAATTCTCCAATCAACTATTGAAATCGAATGAAATTTTCAAATTGGTCTATCTAGCGATAAATGAAGTGTTTCAAACTGGAATAATTGCTTTTTGTCCTGTATTTTATCATATATAAAATCGGCAGTTTTAGCATGGCCTGTGAGATGCCCCGAAGAAGGTTCAACCTCAGGTCATGTTAAATCTGTCGACCTACAGACATTGCATTGAGTATATTTATTATAAAAAATATTAACTTATAATTGTTTTCAGTGAAAAGGGCTCACTGATAATAGAAACATACACTGACCTCAACACACTTGTACAATACTGATAGGCTTGGTTAAGATTCCACCAAGAAATACAATGATTGAAAAATCGAAATCAGTTGCGTAGAAAAACACACAATATCGCCTAACCATTCGTCAATGTGTACCTCACGTTTCCATACATTACAATTCTCAGTAGCAGAAGAGCTCTCTAAACTTTCGTAATCAATCAAACACACTGGCGGCTCGTGCCCACGAAACAGGTGAAGTACTATACAGTAAAAGATACGGGCACCTCACCTGTTTCGTGCGTACGAGCCGCCAGTAACCAAACATGAAATAAGTCGCTATGAGTAGGTGTAGGACGAACTAACGATGCATAAAACTCTGACTCATTTCAAATCAACGGATTTAAATTTGTTGAGTATCCAGAACTCGGTATAATTTTTCTTGAGTACAACTCAAAGAGGTTGATCAACTGCAATGAGAAAAAGGTAAATTAGTTCCTATATTATTTTAATTATTTACCAGTTAGATAATAATTATCAGTTTATTCGCTCAGCCTATTATTATTTTTTTGTATTTTAGAGTAGTTGTCAAAAATGGGGGAATATGGTTATAAAATAATTTGGTAGAGATAAAGGTGAACGTCAAGACAATAATTTTCTTTTTAAAACCTGGTAACACAATAGAACCACCTAGAATCCCTCAACTATTAATAGTAGTACTATTTAATATGAAGGTGCCCATAATTCAAATATGGCTGTGTAACAATGGCACAAGAATAGACGCCTAATTCAATCTAGTTTATTGCGGCGTCAACTATAAATCTAATTAAGCAGACGGAGCGGACAGCAGAATTGATGAGAAAAATCATCTTACGGACATGAAATAGCAAATCAAAGGCAAAGTAATGCGATTCACATCTCAACTTTACTATTTGGACCGAGATAGCGAGCTACGGCGGAGCCTAGCGTCTAATATATTTGTCCTCGTCACGGCGGTTAACTCGAAGTGTCTCCTGCCAGCAAAATAATCGCACCTAGCAATTCCTCTTTGCCTTTCCTGACAGAAACACTTGGAATAATGCCACGTGATGTGAATTACGCGAGAGTTCTTCTGTGCTGTGACACAACTTTTCCTCTCCGCTGCATGCGGAATGAGCATTGTTTCGACGCAAGCTACCAGCTGTGCGGTAGAATTATTCCTTGTTCTTCACCAGGTAATGGAGATAAGGTTTGAAAATGACGAGAATTTAGGAAAAAAGTATCAGAAACGAATAAACGTTATACTTCAAATGAATTTATCTATTCTATTCTGCCTGTCAAATTTGTTCGAGATTTGTATCCAAAAGATATTATGACTTTTTGTTTTGTTGTGATTCATCATCCTTCAAACTTATATTTTTTCTACTGAACTAATAATACAATATCAACTCCAATCACTCATATATTTTTTAAATTGAAAATAAAGATGAAAATAAAGATATAGGGGGGATGGAGTATACATACATTCAGACAAGTAATTGATCACATTTAATGTATAGTATACATTTTGAACATTAAACCAAAATGCAGTTTTTGACAAAAAAATATTGGTCCTACTATTTGAATAATACATTATACGTAATTATGCTATTATTCATGTAGTTTCAATATGAATCTCGTGTTCACCAGTTTTTGATAATTAATATCCAATTTCAAGGGTGGGACAACAAACAATATTTCAACAAAGTATTTTACAATGTCCAGCATCATCCCCATTTATAAAATAATATTGTGTTTTTCATCTCATAAATGAAAGCTCCTTTAATTATATCAGTCATAACTAACTTATTTCCAATTTCAACCATCCAAACCAAACAGACTACCGAAAACTGTCCATAGGCTGTTCAATTTGGCAACATTGCCCAATGTCAAGAAGATTAGCAAGAAGTAGCCCAACACACATGTACACAAAGCACCCCACACACATGCGCGCGTATGCTGAAGGATGTGTTGTGCGGTGCTCGCGGGTAGTCGCACGCAAGAACGCGTGCACGAGCCTGATGATGGTTGGAGGGGTGAGGAAGTGGTGATGTGGTGGTGAAGAGGAGTGGGAGGAGTAGGAGGGTGAGGAGGTGAAGGAGAAGGAGAGAGTAGACCACGCACTGGTTGGTTATTGATCTGCAGACGATGGCGTGGCAGAGAGTGCGCCACCTCTCAGAGCACGTACGAGCCGCGTACGGCGAAACGCAACGCAACGCGTTTACAGACAACAATAAAGCACAGCACAAACACCTGAAATTTATGTAGTTTTCAACGCCATCCTTCCACTTCCCGCATCCATTTTCTCTCGGCTGTCTAAACTCCACTCTTACCCCTGACTTGAAAATATAATCGCTGTAGCAGCCGTCGCCACCCCACGCATAAATCAACGTCTGGCTCTCCTTCAATTGACAGCCTCTATCTCTTTCTCTCTCCTTCACTATTTGCTCTACATAGATATTTCTACAAACCTGATAATGAAATTTTCATTCATATTTTTGTGGCTCAGGTTAATGTATTCCATACAGAATCCCTACAAAACAGACCACAAACTAACTGCATTTGAAGAAAGTTAGGCTGTCAAAGGTTTAGAATTTAGGCTGTCAAAGATCATAGAGAAGAGTTAAAGATGCTGCTTTATCTCTTTGAGTAGTTGTGAAGTTGATATTGTGGTAGTTATCCATAATAAATGAAAAGACAAGATGTTGGGGAGTATTTAAAAATCTGATCAACAGATAAGGAATCCAAATAAGTAGTAGGCCCGAGAGCCTCAGGTTTAAGAGTAGCAAGCTAGCATCACCTAGTAATAGCTAGTAATAGCATAGCTAGTAATCAGATGGTGTTCTCATAGAACATTTTCGTTTAAAACTAATGGAATAAGTAATAAACTATTAAATCATAAAATGAATAAATAGATAAATGAATAATAAGTGGTAAATTTTTTACCTTTTGGTAGCAATATTTCAATCACATCTTCTGAGCACACCCCACCACAGTAACTGTTGAACTTGTTAATAATATATTATTATGTTATTGTGTTTTACTAATTTCTGTATTCTATTCTGAACATTCACTGAACTATGTTCCAAACACAGTTTATATCACATAATATAGCGATAAGATTTCATACTTGGTGTTAAATACAGGAAAGTGGGATAAAATAGATGAATAAATGAATACACATTAACGGAAAAGCAATCAGAATATCATTAGGGTCAACCCCCCAGCTCCCATTCATCATGGATGGTTACTTCAACTAATCATGGCCATTATCGCTCTGCGGAGAACATACAATTCGCTTATCGTACATTAGGCCTACAATGCAGGTATATAAAGATGAGATTTTCGAAAAACTAATCTATAAGGATGCAGGCTATAAACGATGTATAGTACTAATCTATCTAGGATGCCCAATGTCGATTAAGATGACTTCCAGCCTTACATTATTTTTTTGGAAGCAGAAGTCTAATTTTCCTGGGCTATTATTATACTATGTATTTTCTTTATATATTCTAATTATCTTATTATACGAGTATTTTATATTTGTATTATAATAATGTACCCCTACGCTGTAATGGCAGAAGGGGGTCAAGAAAAAGAAGAAGAAGAAGTATTATAATAATGAAATTTTTGTGCTTCCTGTTAGTGTAGTTTGTTTGAATTTTAGAGGAAATCCTCATTACAAGCTAGAATATTACAGAACTCCAGAATCAGGGTAGAATAGCTTATATTATACATTGTTATTCCATACTATTTATTTAATAAAATCTTGAATACTTGAAATCTAAAATACTACTACTACTACTACTACTACTACTACTACTACTACTACTACTACTACTACTACTACTACTACTACTACTACTACTACTGCTACTACTACTACTACTACCACTACTACTACTTCTACCACTACAACTACTACTACTACTGGGATATTTCACAACTCACAAATTTCCCCCAAAATGAAATCTGTCAGATGTGTGGCATTATAACTCCTAGCTTTCCGTCTAGGTTGGATGAGATGGACTTCTCAGGTAGACACTTCTCATGTAAACTATCATCCAGTGTTTTCTTGCAACGAATCGATGTAGCTCCCATTCCGAAACGAAAACGACAATAAGAAGATGACAACATCAACAACAACAACAACAACAACTACTACAAGAAAGGAATGGTCTGTCTACGGAGAGTCAGAATGTGGAGAAAATTTTATGGGAAGAGGCGAAGGAGGGGGAAGAAGAATTGTTGACGATAGGAAGAGAGAAGAAAAGGTGGGAGACATTACTTACACGACGGCGTCTTCCCTGTTCAACGATTTTCCAGCCATCTCTACCCTCACGACTATCTTTCTTCTCTTTTGTGTATCTTCAAGACATTCTTACTATCCTTCCACCTTCTCCCTTCGTCTAGTTTTCGATTCTTATGATCTTATTTTCTTTTAATATCTCTCTCTCATCACCCTGTTCTCTAATTTTTATATATTTTCTCTTGTTTCCTCCCTCTCGTCCCAATACATTTTTGTTATTCATTTCCACCTACATCTTTTTTTTATTTTTCTTCACTTCTTCTCTTCCACCTCTTTCCACCTCACATTTGTCATCTCTCTTATTGCTTTCTCTTTCATTCATTTCCTTCTTGTTCTTCTCTCTCTTTTTCCTCTTCTTCTACTTTCCCTCCCCCTCACTACCTACTTATTCTGCTCCTTCACTTTTTCCTCTCGTCATTATTTTTTATTCTTCATTCTTTTTCAATAAACTTCTCCCTTTTCATATCTCCCTTTTCTGCTTGTCGTTATTCTTCTCCGCTTCAACTTTCATCTTAATTTCTTCAAGATCATCTTTAACAGAAAGTAGTTAGTACGAATATAGGTGGCCCAATGGAAAACTGAAAACTCTCTCAGTTTGCTTTTCTTTTCATTTGCCAACAGTGGCGATAGATGGAAGAGTAACAAATTAAGCCCTCCTCCCCCTCCTTTTAACAAAAAGATGCTCTTACTCATTCCTCCTCTAATCTGCACTCACATAAACGCGCACTACACCACTCCACCGCTTTCTATGGAAACGTATCTTTTCTTTCAGTCGTTGCACGCTTTCCTTTCCTTTTGCCACCTTTTCATCTGTTTGGGAAGAGGTGAAGGGTGGTTTAGAATTGGGAAGAAACAAAGAGCGACCCTGAAATTGCATTCAGCAGTCAAACAAAGGAGAAGCGTCTATAATATGCTCACTCACGCACAAAAGCACGTGGTGGGAGCAGAAGAGGAAGAGGGCGATGAGGAGAGAAAGATGGAGAAGAAGTAATGGCGAAGAAAAAAGGAGAGAGGAGTACTGAGAGCAGAAGAAATCCGAAAATAATGAGATGAGGGAAGAAAGACAGGGAAAAAGAGAGCTTAGGAAAAAAGTAAACTTATGAAAGAAGAAGAATGCAAGAGTGTGAGTGAGAGAAAGGTTGAAGAGGATGAGTGAAAGAGGAATAAAAATCAGGAAGAATTGACTTGCATATTTTAGAGATATAAAGAAAACTGACAGAATGAGTATTAGGATAAAAAAGAGTGAAAATTAAATAGAGACTAGTAAGGAATAGGGATGGGAAAGATTGTGAGGGACAGGTAGTATAGAGTTGAGAAAGGGTGAGAAAAATAGAGTGTTGGATGAAGAAGAGGTAGTGATCACTAATTATTACTATATTTGTAATCAGGCGAACTCAAGAACAATCATACTCCTTCCATCTTCCTCCCAAATCATCTGACAGAAAATTTAATTATGCTTTTTCAGCAAGAAGCATTAAGCTCCTCATTAGTCTAGAGTTTGGACTAATCAGTGACAGAAGAGATTAACAATTAACATTGCAAGTTGAAAATCATGTATTCAGGAACTTTTTTATTAGTAGACAACAAGTTTATATATTTGCCAGAAGGTTGGCGTAGAGGTTTGGGGCGTTACAACCTTCAGTACACTAGCAACGCCTGGTTTTGGGTTCGGGATCTAGTAAGCATGGGACAAGTAGAGTTTAATTTGTATAATACAAGTGAATTTTAATTTTACTACCAATCACCTTAACTGAAAAATAAAAAAAGCAGGGAAATCGACATGGCAAACATGAAGTAACTATTTTATATATTTTCAAGATTGTTTACTTGATACCAAAAGCTAGCTAATTCCTATTCTGAAATTAGTATAGATTTTTACATACTTGATGATAATACAAAACCTTGAAGATCACGTTTTCCATTCTTCACATTTCAGTCAGGGAACTCACAAGAAGAATAACAAGAGCTCCTTCTTCAGGAACAGCTTTCCTTAACTTAGTCAATTTGTACTCTCTCCACATCTAAAGACTCTTCCACAATTATTCTATACTAATAATTCCTCATTGTAGTCGAAAAACAAACATGATTCGATAGGTTTTCAATCTCTATTTAAATCAACCTCCCAGAAAGCCAACTCCTTGCACATTGAAGATTTCAAGTACAATGAACCCTGTGAACATAATTTTCTTGCAAGACGTTACAGACGTGGAATTCACGACTTTCCCATCGTCAACTCTGGTGATATTCCAGTTTCTTAGCAGAGGATGTTACTGCCTGCCGAGTACCGCCCCAACAATGTACGGGTTGCTTTCACACAACGGATGATGGGCGGAGAAATACTCTCAAAAACGTCGACTGTCACCGTTTCAAGCAAAATTCGGGACGCAGATGTGCTTGTTCGTGGTTGGTTCCCGCGCCCATAAACTTTCTCAACCGCTGACGTCTCAGCGGTACTCATGCCTACTCTGGTTACGGAGAAATTTCCATGAATCTTAAATGAAATTCTTTGACGTGAAATTGAATGGAAGAGGATGTGAGTAATAATGTGGGGAGTCAACAATACACAGCTTCACAAGAACACTTGACGAATGAACAAACAGGTAACAAACAATACTCGAACAGTACACAAATTAACAATAATTATTATAAGTATTATTATGAGTAAGTACTGTATATATAAGTAATTATCATATATTATTAGTACAGTAATTAACATTACGCAAAGATTCTGAATGTCTATGAGGCCTGAAAAAAAGTGATTTTAACAGAGCCTGAAAAACCAGTTATACTAATGTATGCATTAATAGAGTCTGATGAACAATCAAATATTGGAATAGCTTAAAACTATTTAATAAGTTGGGACCAACTTTGGATGAATACAACTTTGTTGACAACAATGTAAATAGATGATGAAAATCTGTGGAGCCTAATAAACTAATAATATCAAACGATTCTGTTTTGGGATGAAACGATTCAATGAGTTGATAAACATAATTAGATAAAAATATTAGATGAAGTTGGACTAGCAGACAGTCCTCTATAGTCTGTACATAGGATGTAGTCTTTCATTAACATTCCTCTTTTCCATCCAACATTGGAAAATACTTTGAGGACTTTATGCTCTTTATTATCGTGCTGTAGATATGCAGGTTTGCAGCACGATGGCAGCCTTGTATCTCATTCTATCTCATATCTCTTGTATCTCATTCTAAGATTGGATGATGAATGATTTCAAAATTGTAGCTGCGTATTCGTTACAGTACTGTAAACCTTTTTGCGATACTGACATCTGAATCAATATAATACTACATTTATTCAGCTGCTGACTCCAGTGGTTCATTACCCACAAACCGTTATGTTATTTGTATCATGAAACTGTCAAAGGATAGGTTAGCTGTCGGGGATAGAACTTAACCATCAATCTTCGAATCCAAGTCTCAGGTGCAAGATGTACTCATGTACACTTTGCACAGTCTTGAGGTCGCAGCCTACAAGGAATAATGATCACCTGACATAAGCAATTACAATCCAGATAATGGGGAAGTAACGCGACAGGAAAAACCCGGATTTGGAGATAAGAACTTGGATAGAAACGGAATCAGCAGAATCATATACGTAGTAACAATGAAGAACAAATTTATCTCTCTAAACAAAAAAAAAAGGAGAAAAATGAAATGTTATGAAAAGCTGGAAGCATATGTTTCCATGTTCTTTGCAATATATGAGGCTGCGAGTACTGTGCTTTGGCAATATACAGAGTGTTTCAGGAGGAATGTGCAATACATGTCAGGCTGATTTCTCACACCAAGTAGACAAAAAAGTTCCATGGGACCAACCCCCAAAAACGCTTTGTTACCGAGATAACAATGGCGGAAAATTGAGATTTTTTATAATATATTAATTTTTCTATTTTTTTAGAGGCTTTAGAAGGGTTCTAAAATAATCAATTCCTATGTAAAATTAGCTGAGGAATTCAATGAAACCAGTTCTAAGTTTGTAACTTCAACGGTTATTGAGATAATTGGGAAAAATATGCTAGAAAACGCCATTTTTCAACAATAAGGGTTATAACTGGATAAGGAATCATAAAATTGTAGTTTTTATTAATGGAAGTTGAAGAGAGTCGGATTCTAAAGGAAAAGTTGTATGGCGGCGATTGTGTAAATCTTACCCAAATCTCAGAAATAGCGATCAGAAATCGTAAAATTGACAAAACATAGGACAAGTGATGAATTTGTGTTTAGTAGCGATTTTGCTATTTTTGATCGCTATTTCTGTGATTTGGGTAAGATTTACACAATCGCCGCCATCCAACGTTTTCTCCAGAATCCGACTCTCTTCAACTTCAATTAATACAAAATACAATTTTATGATTCCTTATCCAGTCATAACCCTTATTGTTGAAAAAATGGCGTTTTCTAGCATATTTTCCCAATTATCTCAATAACCGTTGAAGTTACGAACTTGGAACTGGTTTCATTGAATTCCACAGCTAAGTTTACATAGGAATTGATTATTTTAGAACCTCACTAAAGCCTCTAAAAAATAAGAAAAATTAATATATTTTGAAAAGTCTCAATTTTCCGCCATTGTTATCTCGGTAACAAAGCGTTTTTGGGGGTTGGTCCCATGGAACTTTTTTGTCTACTTTGTGTAAGGAGTCAGCCTGAGAAGTATTGCACATTCCTCCTGA
This sequence comes from Sogatella furcifera, assembly GCA_017141385.1. Taxonomy (NCBI): domain Eukaryota; kingdom Metazoa; phylum Arthropoda; class Insecta; order Hemiptera; family Delphacidae; genus Sogatella; species Sogatella furcifera. The sequence goes on along the minus strand of CM029550.1, from coordinate 18,452,099 downwards.
AACACCCTGTATGAACTAGTAGTGCTCATGCCGTGGAAAAAGGTGAAGTGCAGTGCAGTTCGGGCACTTCATCAGACATGCCACCATTGAATTGGAAGGAAGGAATAAAGGAAGAAGCATTTGAGACTTTCGGCCTACATGAAATGGAATATGTGTATACAGAGTTCATATAACATTTGTATAATAGGAAACTGTGCCTGATATTCCAAGTTTGAAACCAATGAAAGAACGTTTCAAGTGGATAGAAAGAAGGACAAGATACGAAAGAAGTTGATACTAGTAGAAGAGGGTAGTTCTATACTAGCTTCAAACCTTCAAACTGCACCATTTCGAAATGAAGAACATTCCTTCCAGTTGTGTGAATAGAAGAATAAAGATGATGAGTGTGGTGAAGAGGTGTGAGGTGGTGGAGGGGGGGAAAAGTAAAAGTATGATGTGGTGGAGGGGGTCAGAAGAAGCATGACTGTTCTAAGAAAGGAATATTATTGTGAACTTGTGGGGTAGACATGAAAGTGAGAGGGTGAATGAGGTATTAACCGAATGAGAACACATCATGACGGAAAGGTGAATCAGATTATGAGGAGGAGTCACAAAAGACGACTGAAGATTGAGGTGGGATATAAAGGAGTAGTTAGGAAAGGAGGTAAATTAAAACGTGAGATATGGGAGAGAGAAAGCAAAATGTTAGTGAAGTTTAGGGAGAATGTAGAGGAGGATAATATTATAAACATGGAGAGACTTGAAATAAAAAGAAGATCAAAGAAGAACATTGAGATAAGTCAAAGACGAAGTGAAAGTGGAAGAGAATGTGGAAATAGAGGTGAACAAAAATAATCGGAGAGAAATGAAAAGGTGGGAGCAGGAGAAGGATTGTAGAATGATGAGTACGATGTTCACTATATACAGAGTGCCAGGAAGGGAATCGGTTTTAGCTGCCCTTCACCCACACCGATCAAGCTCAAAGTAGGTCAAGGCTGATTCAATTGTCCCTTGCACCCTCACACCCAACCAACTTGCCTCCCCCCCCACCGTGTGACCTGATTCATCTGCTCACTATCAAACACGCTTCTTGCCCATTCCATCTTCTCACACACCAATCTCGGATACTACGCTTGCCGCCTAAATAGGAAGTGTAGATAGGCTTCTACGGTTATTTATTATTTGAAAAATAATATCCCTCTCTCATTATCAATCTGCGTTCATGATCTTTTAGGACAGACTATTGATAGGCAAACCGAAGCAACATTGTTAAAATCGAAGCGGAAATCAAGATTTTTGTGCAATGACTAATAAAAACATGAACGTATATCCGGTTCTCAAAGTTTTTTAATTCTCTTTATCTCTTTGCTTGTTTTCAAGGGGAATTCAAAGTTTGAATTCCCTTCAGGGATGTAGTCTCTTAAGTCCATAGTCTAGTACAATAGGTCCACGTGAAACATGAAATCTCAGGGTCCCTATCGACTTTTAGTTCGGACTGTGACATTCAAGACAGTAAGTGGATGAGGAAACCGGCAGTCTTAGATAGCTGTAAACCTGCAGGCCTGCACTGGCGGCTTGTACCCACGGAACAGGTGAAGTGTTCGTATCTTTTACTGTACAGCACTTCACCTGTTTTGAAGGGCACGAGCCGATAGTGGTAGGCCAATTGTTGAACTGATCAAACAGTTAAACCAAACTGTCAGAGGCTCACAATGACTCTTGCATAGCTCACAATGTTTTGCTTCACGGAAATAATTCCATCTCTTTTTCTCCCCCATGGACTTCATAGTAATATTGAAACTCTATCACAAGTTTTTGCTCATAATATGTATATTGCAAATATGGAGCTCAACACAAATGTCCTTCCAACTAGAAACATAAATTATCACCTTAATAATTAACAACATTAGAAATATAATATGAGGCAGGGCTTGACCGATACAAGCAAAAACACATTCAAAGCTCACAAACTCACAAAGGGTGCTCAGCTCAAAACCACTGAAACTACCCTGCGGTGACTTTAATCACTAAACCGCAATGGCGGCCCCAATTCATTAGTTTTTCCCGGCTTCACTCGGTAATTAATCAACATGTCCAGTGCGCATGCGTGTGGTGAGTACCACAGCCACCTAGAGGCTAGAGATCGTCGGCACGAGCGCCAACAAATTGATAACGATTATCCTTTGCCCAAACCATGCAGCAACAGCTGTAGTCCTTGGCTTCTATTTTCCTCACAATTCGAAATCTGGCCTCTGATCATGAGATGAAAAAGGAATTCAAGCAATATTAGATCAAACCACAAAGATCCTTATTTGGACTTGAAAATTATCACGGAAATATATTCTGGGAAAGGTTGTTTCAATAAATAAATTTGTAAGAGGAATCTCTGATAATTTAGTTTTCAAGTTGTTTTGGATGTAATTGATTCAATATTGGGTATTCCCAGCTCAATTCCTATTTCGAATAAGGAACTTTGCCATCATATTATATGGATTACTTCTTACTGATCTATTATATTGTTGTAATAATATTGATACTGTATGTTGAGAATAAAAATCACTAAAAGCATGCAGATAAATAGCAAAAATTATAATAATGCACAATGTCACCCGAGAGGACCATGATAAAAAAATCATACATTACAGTATTGTTGCTATACTATTGATGCTATAGTTATATACTGTTTTGCAATAATATTACTGTTGACAACCATATGCAGCAAACACTCTTGAATAATTATAATAATGGATAGATGGATAGAGTAGAAGTTGAGAGCCAAGAGCTTGGTGAACAAGTTTCAGTTTGGATGAAAGCAATAGACCATACATTATTGATACTGTATCATTCCCTCATTATGAGAGGTAGTGATTGTTTTTAATTTTCTCGTAGTATCTTTCATAATAGATGGGGTCTTTTTTCCTAATGGAAATTCTCTCGAGATTTTTAATCAGTAAGTAGGCTATGTTGGTAAACTCAAGTTAGAAGTGAATATATACGATAGCCATATTTGATTACCTACAAATAAATTTCCAACATGGATTGTACCATAGAGTAGCTAGATCCAATCTAATGAATCTATTCCTCTTTGATTGTATGTAGCCAACAATTTGCATGTGAAATCCCTCACATTTCACAGACATCAATCTGAGAACCATGGTGTTCAGGAATGAGGATAAGGACATTATTATTTCTTTCTCCTCTCTGAATTAAATAAAAATCAATCTCTATTCCGAAAAAGTGATAGATTGAACTTGTGATAGCTAGTGCTGTTGAAATCCCGTGGCAAATAAGCACTTAAACAATCCATTAAAAAGTAGTAGCGAATCAATATCAGTTTAAGCATGGGGAGAACGTTTACAAATAAAAGATCTACATCCCCAACGCCCCAGCCCTGTTCACTAAGCTCCGATCAATTGATAAAAACACTCGGAGCTATTTGGAGTGTACACTGTACAGTATAGAGCCGGCCGGCCGTTCAATAATCGTTACAGACAAAGAGGCTCTTCCCCGGCTAAAACATCATCGGCCGGAGATGAAATTTAATATTTCATTAGCACTAATGTTTCTGGTCCGACCGCTTAATTGATGTCGATAGTGCCGGGCAAGTGTATCAATCGATGGAACGATAATGCCACATCGGGGAAGTTTTTTCTCGTTCAAAGTGCTTACAGCATATCAATGGAACGAGCGCTCGTGCATTGTATATAATATATGTAGAGAGAAAAATATATCTATGTATATCTGTCGAATAAATGTTTGTATATTATAATGTATGTGTTACCTAAACAGAAAACAGGTATATACTTGGATCGGATACTTGTGTAGAGTATATATTTTAGTAGATATATATATATATGTATATGCTGTGTATATCTGTATTTCATGTTGTATATTATATACTGCTGGAAAACTATGATTGGTCGGCTGTGAGTACTTTCTGAGGGTGTTGATGACGTAGATGATGATGGTGGGGAGGGGGTAGGTGAGGGGCCACATGCCTTGCAGCTGTGGCTTACGGTGAATAATTAATACAATCCATTACTGTTTTGCAAAGGTCGTTGGTGCGCGCGGTGTGTTTGATCGTGTGCGGTGACCATAATTAGCGGTCGACGACAATGAAAGTTCGTGTGACGAGGACAAGTTGGCTCGAGTAGCGCACGGCAACGGCCCGTTGTTGATATACACACACGCGCACAGCGCAAGCACGCCGTGTGTGATACTTGGACTAATAAGTTTGAATACATCAATGTCGAATACAAACAGTAGTAATCAACAGAAAAAATTATGATTGGATTACTGTTCCTAGTTGATTATGGCTTTTCTATTATAAATTCGTAATTATCATTGCTATTCATCAGTAGGGACTAGTTGTTGTCAAGCTAATCTTCGTAATCAATATGATAATGTTGGATTCGAAAATCTATTGATTGAAACTCATAAATATTAAATTTCAAAATATTATCTAACATACAACTGATTATTAATATTGATTCTCTAGTGTCTTTCTAACTCCCGTATCTTTTGGGATGTTCATCAAAGGAAATTCTCGAACTCTCAGTCCAAATTATAAGAAAGTAAAATTGTAAAAAATAAATAATTAATGGTAATAAGTATCACTCATGATAAAATTTATGTCTATTCGATGCCAGCAATTGGTCCCACTTATGATTAAGGAATGAGTCTCTTACACTCAATTTTATTATTATTTTTTGAATTTTTATTGATATCAATCATCGTTACCTTCTAATTATACGATTGAAACATGAATATTGCAATTGATCTGATATCAACTGTTCATAATAATCATTGTTTGAAACACATATAAATAGGGGTAATCTGTTATCTTAATATAATGTAAATTACCAATGTAATTTATGAATAAGTGTGAGAAACTCATGCAAGCGTTCCAAAACCATAAGTGAGTAGGTGAGACCAATAGACTTATTTCATTCTGAGTGTTCAAGCTGTGACCGCACTCCCTCTATGTACTGAGGTCTATGGCATGTATCACAACTTTGTAATTGAAACCATTGCTACATGCACCGGATAGTTTGTCAAGAGTTAAATGTTTCTTCGTGGATATCAATTTGAATTTTTGAGTCTGATTGATTTCTATGCATAATGCTAGATAAATTGAATTACAAGGGAAGTGCTATTAATGAAATGGAATGAAAAAAGCTATTGTCAATTGGATGAAATTCAGCAAAAAAGAAAAAGGATAATAAATTGATTATGATTTCACAGTTAATTCATTATATATTTTCAAAATACTCTCTAGATCATTGTGTGGGATGGTTCATAGTGTTGGTTGTCACTATATTCCCTCGCTTATCAAGGTGATGCAAGCTCAACTCAACAGAGATCAATATTACATTATTAATAATCAGGTAAGCATGTCGAGTCAACCTGTTGTGCCCTGTCAGCTCCATCTGTTTAAGCATCAACAACTGTTAATTATTATTGGTTGCCATCACTATTAGGCTAATAACCATCAATCAAATACTAATATAATCCTTAACATGTAAGATGAGTTGCATATTCAATTAAGAACTTAGGTATACGATACGTGTTTCAAACCAATCAATTGCATAAAATTGATTTACTCATTCTTAGCTTGAAATAATCCACTTCCGTAAACTCATCATCGTTATTAGAGTATGGGATGGTACTTTGAATTGATTCATATAAATCGATAGGTATTGGTCTACCCTTATTATTTCTACCCTTATTAGATTTAACATAATCTATAATAGCTAACGAATTTTTCCTAATCTTATGAAATATAGGTAGTAGTCTTCATTTTCGTGATCAATATTCTTGTTTAGTGACAAATCATGAACAAATTATTGAAGCAGTGACTACTTGACTCCGGAGAATCAAAAAAGCCGTGGTTTCATCAACATCATTTTCCAATACTTCAATAATGAATTTTTTAAATAATGTATATTCTTGAATAGAGTTGAACCGATATTAAACGGTTAAATTACAAGATAAATAAGACCATAAATTACAAGCATAAAAACTAACACAAGGGTTGGAGGGATAAAGCATGATGCTGAACACTGTCACCGTACGGTGCACGGGAATGCCATGCATTCTAGCATGCTTTCACCGCAAGAATAGAGAGCGGGGCATTGAATGGAGTAGTGTCAAGTTGGGAATCTCCTCTACGAACCATGCTCGGATCAATAGGGTAGTGTTCTGTTCAAGAAGATGTGAAATTCGAGAAAGGAATAAGAGTGGGTTTGTGGTATTTGCCTAAGTCCTTTCCCAGAGACCTCAAGCCTAGCCTAGCCTGGCTCACAAAACCTCCTACATGATAAATCCCCAGTCTTGTTAGGAATTAAATCACACGGGCTTTGGTCTGTCGCAAACACTTCTTGTGTTATTTATCCCCTTTCACTGCTGAATGTGTGTTTGCCTCAGTCCTCCCTTGGTGGCGCACTCTACGTCGCTAAAATGTCTAGTCTCACACTGGCGCTACTATTTTATCACACTTTATATTAGATGAATGATTCTTTCCTTACAGCATATTTTTAGAAAAATAGGTTAATCCAAATAATAAGGATATTTCTATAATATGTATCGAGGATATTCAATTCTCTAAGAGAAATTGATATTTACTATCATGTGATAAAATGAAAATTATCTTCTTCTAATCCGATATCTTATAGCTATAACATGTGTGACAACTGTCAAATATCGAATACAATTATTTCCATGATAAGTATCAATTGAAAATGCAATGATTTCTCGTAACCAAAAAGATTGATAATGAATGACACAAGTGCGATGATCATGGAGACAGAAAGATCAGAGTTTGGTAATAAAAAAATATTAGCCTAATTCAATTAATCATTATGTTCAACCAAAAAATCCGAGTGTACGCTTATTATGTAAGCGTAACGAGTAAGCTTAAGTGTAACGAGTTCTGGCTTAACAGATAAAACTTTCACACGCATTGAGTGGAGAAATAGATCCTGGATTTAAAATGATGACCAATCAATTTCAAACATTATTCATATAATGGAGTTGGAGAAGCTCGATTTCATTAAGTATTTAGACACAATAATATTATGAAAGATCAATTTAGTTTCATCTGCTTATACGATTGAAACTTCATTACTCTATCTTTTTTCGAATCTCGTTCATAAACTACTCAAAACACTTCACTCGCAATCCCAAAAGAACATGAATTACATTACTAAGAATGATGGTACAAATATTACGAGCGAAACATTGTTCACATGTTCATATGAAATCATTTGTGTGATTTTTGTCTGGAAAAAAGCATACCAACGTTGAGTATTCAGCTGAGGATTACAGAATGCAATCCAAAGTTGCCATCTATTCATGGATTATAAGCGATCGAGCAATTTCCATCGCCCAAAATGAGGTTTCAGCAGAACAACATCGCCGTGCTTTATCTCGTGAAAAGTGTTTTTTATCATGAAGAGAGACACTTTTTCCAATCTGTCAGAGCGCTCCAGTCATTAACATTTCGCATCAATAATCAAAATACGGTCGGCGTAATGATGATGATCCCTGGAGGAATCCACCAATCATTTCCAGTTCAGTGGCGAATGAAAGCTCGAGGCGATAGCAGTGGCAAAAGCATCATGCATCAATGACACTAAAAAATTACCAAACACTCGCGATTTTTTTGTCAATCAACACAGTCCCACTACAGGATAGAGTTTTCCAATCAATATTTTATTACTCAATGTGATGTAGTGTGGAATGTTTTACTATTGAATGTCATATTCTACATTATCTATGTATCTGTGACCAAGTTTTCATTGTATTTCTCTGGTTAGCCATACTTTGCCTACCTCAACCGAAGAAGATTGATGATATGAACATGGAGTGCATAATTATTTTCTCTTCAAGAGTTTAAGGTTAGGTAAGGCATAGGGAGAGGTTATGTTTCCAATTAACAGATTATGCAGGATTGTCGAAGATGAGTACAGTACCGTTCATCCAGTCTATGTGTTTCCATTTAATAATTTTTCTTGTTCGTTAAACCATGCAAAATTTTAGGTCCACATAATCATCGCGAAGTATTTTTTTAATTGTGAATGAGTAAGAGCACAATCAATCCTACATTAAGAAACTACTTCTCATCTACTTTATTATAATGGAAAAGGAAAAGTTCCATATCATAATTATCCGAAGGAATTGCATACTTTTAAAATACAGTATATTCTATAAGGCGTTCCCATCTAAGGAAAATTTGGTTATATTGTGAAGTGGAACCACCCTTGGATCTCTCCAATATTAGAAACCGTATACTAAAAAATAGTTAATTTAGGTTGAAGAATTCAGTTAATAAGTTTTTTCTGTAACTTTTCCGATAGTATTCAATTTTTATGCTGGTGAGTTTTGCTAAACTTGATTTTCCAAATACTGTATTTCATTGAATATTCTTAAGAAATTTACGACTTCATATATATAAATAATACTGTAAACATTCCCTCTTGAAGAACTGAACTTCCAGACTACTGCATTGCAGTGTCATCCCACTTGCCTAAGCCCAAAGTGACATTATAATTGAATTGGATGCATTAGCACAATAGTAATTAATGCAATTGATGTGAAGCAAGGTTATTAGAAACAGGATCCTCTCCAATTGCTTGATATTGGGCAAAATGTAAAACAGATTGGGAGACTAGATTTCCACGTAGTTCTGATCAGAACTTCTAGTACCGTACGCATGCCCTAATTTCCTGCAAAAAATTTTATGAGTGTGGTTAATGTAAACTACATAATATTCCGATTTCCCAAATCACTTTTCTATCGTCCTCAAATCGGAATCAATAATTATAATACCCTTGTAGTGATAGAAAAAAACAATTATTATAGTGAACAATCAGTAGAGAAAAGGTTTTCTAAGAAAATATTCTATATATGATATAGAGATAAAATTAAGTGCCAAGGCGTCGTATTTACTGAATAATGCAAATGTAATGAGGAATAGGCAGAGCTATTGAATCAGCAAAAGGCATAATACTCAATCAATTTATCATTAATACGTAATAATGAATCAAAGCGGCAACATTGATGACGGTTCGATGATTGAGAGACATGGTTTCAGAATTCAATCAAGCCGCGTCGATATACAAACACTTCACTCGATATTAATACAACATGGCGTCTGTAATAGTAGGTACTGATCGATTGTGTAGGGATGACGCTATATTGCACCTACAGTCTTACTTAATATGTTGAGTGAATTCGCTGCAATTGATTAGAGATTGTTGACTACTAGGGATCCTCATCGACTGAATTTTTGATAATTAGATTATTCCACGTGGAAATAGAGTATGAGATGAAAAATCTTACGTAATGGGAATACAGCAGTGTTAAATATTATTATATTGTAGATTGCAGGATTGATTTAAATAAGAGGAAGACTCAAAAATGTCAGATTTTAGCCCTAACAAAGTACAGAATGGTCATTGAAGAGGTCCTCACTCCTCATCATAATATCTGACAGCTAGAACGGAGAATCAACTGTCATCTGACAACTGAACGATCGATAATCTATCGAAACTATCTAAACTATTGACATATTTCCATTGACATTGATATTCTCAAGATTTAATAATTTTTCAAACACCTCATGCTGTTAAAATAATAATTTCATGCGGAGCGCAATCAATATTCTAAAATTTTTCAACTCACATTTGCTAAAATTGATTCTTTAATAAATTGTCTCTAACTCGCATAATATTTAACTCTAATTGAATTCTAATTCAAAGAAATAGAATTCACGATCAAACATCTGAGACTTTGTGAAAACTTTTAGGTAATGAATATTCAGTGAGTTATCCAATGCAATCAGTCAATTTATACATAGCCTATTAATTATTTGGTCGGAAAAACTCTTTTATCATTCAATAGGAACTCACCACAAAAATAGACCACTGTGCACTAAAATGTTATGGCCATATTCTTCTCACCTGTAAAATAATAAAAAAAAACATTATTCAAGAATAATCCAAGAATAGATTACTATTAGGATTCACGATCCTATCAAAAGACAACCATTGAATGAATCGGAAATATCCCAAACTATAGTATTATTATGAGTACAGTAGTAGAATGTCGATAATCCGGATTAATTGGGCCCGGACCCCATCTGGATTATCGAAATTGCCATACAAAAAGGGCTTGCAGGCTCTATTCGATAAAAAAAATGTTTTAAAATCTTCTTTCAGGAAGTAATAGAAAATTATTTCCTTTGCTTCGCTAAACACTACTACACTATAATTATATTATTTCATCGCCCACTCTTCAGACAAGAACTTAGTGCAAAGGGCAAATATTTTTACTTCTTGCTGGAGACGAATCTGGATTATCGACGTTCTACTGTATTCCACAACGTGATAGTGATCACAATGATAATAAGCAGGCCAAATATCTGCATTAAAATGCAAATTCTCAAATCATTATATCAACGTTTAGCACAGAGCCAGAATACCATCAGTAATTTATTCAAGATAATAGCACAGTACTTCTTTGATTTCTCCTATTCCATTAGTCGTAAAAAAGTTTGATCCAAGCAGCGTATTTGGAATGATTATATTTGCGCACTGATTCATTAGATAATTATTATCTTATAAATTTATAAATATATAATAATAATCATCCAATGAATCAATTCAATTGATTCGCAAATAGGCTACAAGTATAATTGGTATAATTTGCTTTGAATTCAATGTCAAATGAAAAATATAATGGATATTGTTTGGTGGTGATAGAGGGAAATATTTTGAAATTGAATTATATTTTCAAGCAATTCCAGGAAAAGTTTCCAGGATCGCTTTTCAGGGAAGCGAACGTAAAAGAGACTAGCTGTCAAAGAGGCCATGGTATTGAACTCGTTGCTGGAGCCGGGGTCGCCAAGTCAATCAGAGATTTGTTGCGACCGCTCCATCTCTCCGTTGGACTTGAGCCCTTCATTAATTAGCAGACACCAATTAAGCCCTGATGACCCCCTTCCCCACTACAAACCCCTCATTTATCCTGAGTGGTGATTAGTCTGTGCTCATTAGTACGTGCAATTTTGTCCGGATCAAGAGTCAAGTTGTCAGAATTAATTCATGATAATTGCTAAGCCGAATAGAGCAGATTCAAGAATAAAGTGGGGAGAGATTTGATGCGGCACGCGAATAATACCATGAAAAGCAGTCTCCGATTGTGGTATGTCTGCACTCTGCGGTTCTTCTCCCCAGAGATGAAAAAGTTGGTTGCTTTAATTCTTGCGTTGACATTTTTGAGTCACTGGAGACTGAGATCACACATCTAATCAATATCTAAAAATAAGATCTTTTTAAAAATATCTACAAAATTCATTAGCCACATAATACTTTCTGCTATCTTATGAAGTCCAGTGCATGGTAAACTGAATATTACTGAAGAAATCAAATTCGATAATGCTTTTTTGTAGAGTCTACAAAAGGTACAAGGAAAAACCTTGATAGAAATATTGAATAGAGAACCATAAATCTGACAACCTATACATTTTTGATAGAAACAAGCAGTATGTTCAATACTCACGCGTATTTATGGTGATAAATAATTTATAAATAATTAATTGATGTGAAAGTATTGATTCACAAGTTAGTAGCTGCATTTTGAGGTTTTGCAGATGACATATGAAATATTCGTGAATCCTTTTTGATTCTTACTTGTGAATATTACAATATTTGAGGATGTGGATCCTAATTATTTTTCTTATTCTCGGATACCTAGGGTGTAAAGTAGTATCAAAGTTGAGGCCGAATAAAGTTGAGTGTTGGATGAAGTTATCACAGTCAGGTAGGGTTCTTGAGATAGGCCTATATAAGAGTATAGATAAAAAATATTATTGTATTTTTAAGATTTGGAAGAATCATTACTTACACCGATGCATTCACCAATTCATTTCTCTAATTATTACGAATAATCTCTTTATTACTCTTCCAAATATTACCTCACCTAATTACATTTTCTTACTCTCTACAAATCGATTTTCAGTACAAGTTCTAACCCTTGCTTTCCGATACAGAACCAAAGTCATATTATAAAGGCCAAGTCCGATATTACACATTATTATCATTTATATTATCTTATGAAATAATATAAAAGAGATGGAAGTAAAAAATCATATTTTTATTTTTTCTCAATATGATTTAATAATTATAATAATGGAAAGAGTACCGTGTAATTCCGTGTAACTGAAGTTACTATCGAAAAGCGTTGTGGATATCAGTTTAGGACTTTGTCAAGTTAATCGTACAGCTTAGGAGTGGGTTATATCTGAAGAGTTAACAATGATAATTTCTTGCCATTCACCTCCACACCTCTCACTCATCGTCTCTTCTGCTTCCTCCAGCACTCCTACCCTAATTCCCTCTCTCACTCGATCTCTCTCATTCTTCCTGTCTCTGTCTTCCATGGCAAGACTCCATATAGCTCTTGGCGTAACTGAATTACAACGGTAATTTTGCCTGTGAAGCCTTGCCAAGGGCTTCGGCAAAATCAAACTTCGAGACCATGGCCCAGGAAACTACATCCCCTGAGCTAAGTCGGATTATAACAATAACTCCCTCAGCAAACGACCAAACTTGCGATTTTGACCCTCCACCACCACATGCATCCAACGACAATCGCCGAATTATGCTCTATTGCCTTGGATGTAACACAGCCTCCACTTTATTACAACTCCATGTATATCAACTGATACTTTCAGCCATGGTGATTTCATTCCAGTGCGATCTATTTTAATGAGATTATTTTTTTCCCTCTACATGTGTATTCTTTACAATTTAGAATGATTTCCACAATACTCATTGATTAATTTGATATGTAGGATTTCTAAATTCGTTATAAAAATTGATTTATGATAGGAATGTATGATAATTTTTCATAATGATATTCATGTTCAAATATTATAGATTTTTGACAGCTCTATTAAAATATTGTGTTGGTTCCAATAAGAGTTGCAAGTTAGGCCTAATGTTAATTTAAACACTAGTCGGACTGAGCATCAGGAATATCTCTCGAAAAATAAGAAAGGCATTTATTGCAAATTGGAGAACATAACTGTTATTGGTATTATTTCGATCATATCTTAATCTATTGCTAGATTCAAATCAATGAAAAGTTATTGATGTGAACATGCAATCTTCAATTTCCATTCGTGTTTGTACTTGTAATCAATTTGAAACTCATAGAACAAGGATCATCAATAAATATTATTCTGGAACAATCAGCCCTGACACACATTCTCCCTACACGTTCTAGTTCCAAGAGACAGTTAACCAAAGTCAAACATCCAATCATTTCTATCCGGAATCTGAAAGATTGGAATCTCAGAATCAGTATCGTTGTTTATTGTTTGATTTTTACCAATACCACATAGCCTAACAGTTCCAAAGCCAACGTTAGGAATTTTGCACTCTATTTTTTCCCGCTTCACATTTAACGGAATAGATTGATCTCGATTCCTACAAGCGACATACTCTGTTCTGTTTTCTCTTCCGTCTCGAAAACTGCAGAAAACAAAAGATTGCGATTGTTCTTCGGGGAATTTAGAGCACATTCCAGTCAGTAATAACACGCTATCTCAACTGACACCCTTGCAAAACTTGTAAGATATCAGGGAGCCAGAATTTTATGACAAAGACAAATAAGGAAGGAGAACAATACTCGTAGAAAATACAATAAAACCCGTTTCTTACAGCACCATTATGTACATGTACATGTACAGTGGAATTTAAGAAATTTTTTACCGGACTTTTTAAAGTGAGCTATGAAGATACGAGAAAAATAGAATATTCTGTAACGATATTTTCATGCAGCTCCACTATAAGATGTTGTGTCGGAGCTGGTGCTCCTTTTTAAGATAGTGAGAAAGTTCCAACTTTTGTCTTTAGAAGTTGGATTACTTTTTTCTATCAAAAAAGTTGTGAGCTCGAGGGATCTTCTCCTACTCCAACTTTTGATTATCTCCGTTGATTCCTTTCTCATTCACTCTTCTCTACCGTCCTTACTCTCCTTTTTTCTAGTATTATACACTTTTCGCACCATTCTTCTGATTGACTTGTCGCTCTATTGTCGTTCGAAGGTGGAGGCGTACTGGAGTTTTTCGAACGAAAATTTTCCTCATTTCTCATTGTCAATGGATCACCCGAATAATGCTTTGAACTTTTTGTCAAGGGCTACTCAAATGTTTGAGAGGGTTACTGAAGCTCTATGGTGACTGTTTTCCCAACTAAAGTCATTGAATACATCTTTAATATCTTTAAACGTCAGATCTTTCCTAGTAGAGCAACGTGAACGGTATCTAAAAACTTGGATTGGTTTTTAAAAAATAAAGTTTTATTAAGAGGGTCCAACATAGAAATTAAGTTGATTAAGTTCTGTAGATCCAATATAGGAATTTATCATACGTACAAGAGACAGACGGAACCACCTCAATTTTTGTTGCAAACTCTATCGTCCAGCAAAGATTATAGGGAAATACTTCCCGTTGAGCAATTTATAGTAGCAGTAATTTTTTGTAGTAGTATGTTGCGAAAGTAGTAACAGTGATTGCAATGGTATCAACCATATTTTTCAAAAGATCAACTAATATTCATGCTGTGTTACTAAGTTAAACCAATTTTTTGTAGTGTCAATTCATGTTTTTGTAAATAGATTGAGGATCATGGGGGCAATGAATGAATAGTGTACATTACAAGAATATGTAGTGTACATTACGAGGCAGTACAACCAGATTATTGGAAATTGTCCACCTAAAAAATGAGCTAATTTGTCTTCAGAGGGAGACAACATGTTGAGTTAAGTGCTTGAGAGATCAAAAGATGAACATTTTATCAAAGGAAAAGAAAGGTAGCTTATAGAGGTCGACCTGGAGGCATGATTGTTGGGGTGCGTCCGGTTTATCAGTCCATCGATCAAAGGTGCCTGTCACACATGGTTGGAAGGGAGGAAGGGGGGAGGACTATTGAGTCCGCGTGATTCACCTCGGCGCATGCGTGAGCGGATTTTGAGATGCTGCAAAGTCGTCAGTCACGTGCGACGGGCCAGCTACGTGACGCAACAGCGATTATTCGACGCACGTCGGCAGCGGCGCAAAATCTGAACGCAGCTGCGGAAAGATTGCCGGCAGCCCCAGGGAGGAGACCCAGCCACTGTAAACAGCCCGCTCAAATCTCCAGTGACCACCAGGCTCCAGGTCATGTCAGCATGCCGCTTCTAACCACAAATGTCTGTCGAAACAAGTTGCAATGGAACTTGGGGAACAAGTATGTCATGGATGTATAATACTGATCTCAGTTCATGAGACGTTGGAATGACAATTTATGTTTTTAAAGGAAGTAAATTATTTCCATAGAGTATTCAATCCATAGATGAGTTCAGAATTATAATTACACATATAGGTGAGACAATATAATTGGACAGATTATTACAGAATCGCATCAATTCATCATTGTTCTCTCGTGTATTTTTTCCATCAATCACGCTATTATTACATTTCAAATTTTGTGGAAATCGTTAGTGACGATTTCTAGATCATTGGTTATACTCACATACCAAATTCAGAAATTACTCGCTCAATTGAATAGGAATCCATAACTATTATTCGGAAATAATAAATTCAAGCAGTTATTCTAAATTATAATCCACTGCTTTCCTCAACCCAGGATCAGCCTAGCCTATTGAAGTACTGTATTCTATCTCAAACAACACATTCTAGCCTATGATATAACGTTTACATCACTGAAAAACCATTGTAGATGAAAAACACCCTCTATGGACCAGAAAATAGTCAATATTTCCAAGGGTTTGCAAGAAGTGTTGAATTGGAAATGGAATATCCTCCACATAATCCTATATTCACGGCAATATTATACAAAGTCGAAGGGAAATGCACCTAAAATTCATTGTGCACTTGCTGTGGAGGAAACATTACGGGAGAAATGGTGTGGTGGTGTTACTTCATCGCTTGGTTCGAGTTTCTGAAAGACAGGGAAGAAAGATTGAAGAAGTGAGATGACGACATAGGAGGATATAGAGAGTGACTGTGAGAAAGTAAGGATGAACCTGATTTGGTTGTTGGAAGCGTCTTTCCTTTCCCTATTATGTACGCTGAGAACACCGCATACGATCCGATATAATGTGCGAAAAGTTGCAGGTAAGTTGGGAAGACGATGAAGGTCATAATGCATGTAAATGGGGCGAAGCTCTTTGGAAGGAAGCATCCCGAAGCCAGAATACGGCATCGCAGCGCGCATAAAATAACGATTATTGTGTAGTGGGGCCGGTTTACGAAGCTAAGCAAGCGCAAGCTTTTTTTCCTAGACTTCACTGGACTCGAAGGAGAGCAAAGAAAGCCTCTTTAACGGCAAATCACAAGAAAATACAAAAACCACTTCTTGGAGTTTATTAGAAATCATACATGAAAGATCACTTACAGAATCACTTTAATTCTTTAATTTATTGTCTCTTACTCATTCCACTCTAATAAGAAATTCAATATGTCTGAGAAGTTCACAAAAATGAATCTGTTTTGTTTAATTGGTTAACGAAACAACATTCATCGAATTACATCAACTCCATACCTCACACGAAGAACCAAAGTAGTGGAAATTCAGTGAATATCTGTAGACTGAAACCCTCGTTTCCATAAATATCACACTGGAGGAATAAAATCTCAAACTCACTCCAGCCATAAAAAGCTCATAAAATTGCTGACTATCCTACTTTCTACAATAAATACCCATATTTCATCTTCTTGCCCATTCCTATATACTTCGACGCAAGGTCTCCACTTACACTAGGAAACTTCAACGGGTCTGAATTTACAGTTTCCCTCAAGTTCAAAGTAGAGCAGGAGTTTCTCTCCTACCCAAGAGCGTCCGCACAATTATCACCATGGCAACTAACTGTGCGCAAAGCAATGGTATGGTGAGTGGCGGGGAAGGATAAGAAGATGAATGTTCATAAATCATGGGTAAAGGCACAAGTAGCTGCGTCCTATATACAGATATAGCCTACCATTACATCGCGACACATATATTCGCGTCTAACATACAGATATACGCCTGCAATAAAATCTATGTAGCACTGTATTATACACATATATAGTGCAGCAGTTGGATTATCTATGTAGGAGCGTCGTTACTCCGCTATATCTAGTGGCAGATGCTGCTGATGCTCTGTCTGAGTTTCTCCTCAGTCACTCGTCTTACCAGAACTTACAAATTACATAACTCCTCCACCCAACTTTGACTAGTTTGTAGTTACAGTATTCTTACAGAGAGAGAGTCATCAATCATCAATACTCATGCCGATTTCCTAATGAGTTTAATTGTATCATTCAACCAAAACTAGATTTGATGCATGGAAAAATTAAGTGAGACTTCATGCTACGTCGCCAATTCAGCTGATTATAAATGGAACATTCATTTTCACAATAAATCTGACAAAATTGCAGGATGGGGGTCGAGGGGGTCTCTGCTGGTTCAGTTTCCATTGGACTATTTTCATGCATTCAACTCTAATAGCTGGAAAGACACTTTATCTCTCTCAAAACCTCATATAATTCTCTTGGATTCAGGATTTAAATTGAGTTTATACTTCAATTTATACTTCAAGTACTGGAAATAGCGACACAGTAATTCAGTCTAGAATAAAAAAGCTAGAAGATTGAAAGATTATGGAGGAATGATCCGAATGTTAAAAACTAGATAAGAAATGATCAATACAAGAGCTCTATAGGAAATCCATAGATAGGAGATCCACAATTATGAACTCATGTTATTGCGATCATTTGTGATGAATACAATGAGAGTTTTGAAAATCCAGAAACATAGGCCTACAGGATAGCATAACCGAATTTGTGGAAAATTGCATTTGGAGTTGCTTAGTGACTGGATAACCAATCGATATAGTTTTCGAAAATGTTATTCATCATGATTCAAGCGTCCATAAATACAAAATTTCAATAATCGTTTTGCCACTCACATTGATCTGTTTATACGTCGTACAGCTCAGAAAAGCAATCTTGCAAATTGACTATGAATTGTAGTGTCGAGAGTCGCACCATCGGAAATTGTCGCTCTAAAAAGATTAATAGGCAAGCAAGTTACAATGCGTATTATTGAACGGTATGAATGATTTCCACTGAATGCTTTCAACTGAATTGTCTGTTTTCGTCTGGGTTCTACAATCCGGTGTGGAATTCAATGTTGTCAATACGTATAGTCTGTCCAAGCAAAGAAAATATTCTGGTAGGATAAGAAAATGACTCCAGCTCGGTCAATATAAATTTCATTTCGAATTGTGGATCAGAATGTTCCCTATAATTTCAAACCAAATTTTTATTTTTGATCCAATATTGACCGAGCAGAAGTCATTTTCCCATCTTGCCAGAATGTCTTCTTTGCTTGGCGTAGCAGAGTGTGTTAAGCGCTGGCGTTGCAACCCAAAGGTCCCGGGTTCAATACCAGGTCAGACCAGAAATTTTTCTCAGGCCACTTCCCGTGTTTCGGATGGACACGTTAAGCCGTCGGTCCCGGCTGCCTAAAAACAGTCGTTAAGTCATGTCAGAGGCCCTCAAATTGATCAGGAGCGACCTAAGAACTCTAACACCAGACCTGAGCCAGCCAGGTTACACGAATATTTTATTTTATTCATCCACACAGTTCTAATATCATGTAATTTATACATATAAAAGCGAAATGGCACTTATTCATTCATTCATTCACTCACTCACTGACTCACTCATCAGCAGAACTAAAAATCCACTGAACCGAATGCGTTCAAATTTGGCAGGCATGTTCAGTTGGGCCGTTAGACGCGTACTAAGAGAGGATTTTTAAAACTTTATAAGGATACGCCAAATATTTGAGGTTTTCTATAGTTTTTCGGCGTTTTCTTGGTCTTTTCGAGAACCTATCGGTAAAAAATGTTGATATTTGGTGGGCAGGTACAGATAAGGTATAGAAATGTTGTGCTAAAATATTTTTGAAATCCGTTCAAGATTACGCCAGTACTTATGTTTTTTTCAAAATTGTAGTTGTATTGCGGGTTGCATATCTTCTGCCTTGATACGACCAATCCTTACTGTAAATTCAATGTTTTACCGAGATTATAGAAGAACTAATTTTGAAGATCAAGTTTTAAACTATGTCCGATATACTTCTCAAGGTTACGCCCAATATAAGCGTTTTACTATTTTCGGAGCTTGTTTGTCTCAGCTTACACTCACAGAGGTTTTGCAGGCGAGAGATGCGAGCCTGTTTGACTCACACTGCCGATACTGTCGGGGGTCCAGGGGGCGGAGCCCTCTGGCTAGGCGGAGAAGGCGAGCGAAGCGAGCCTGCCGGGTAGTTTATAATAAAGCTCTAGAATATTTTTAAAACATTGGACTGTATTTAATATATAATCATGGATTATTTATTTGAAACTTCAAATTCTAAAATTGAATTTTGAATCAAGTAAATACTACCTGATTCACATTGAATAAAACGAATGATTACTGCCACAGAAATAAATAATATCAATTTGTACAAATAGCACTTCCTCTTTCGACGTTTTGAACGATGGAATGAGGCCCCATATTCAAGGGGCAATGAGGCCCCAGCAAGCATTCTTTTTAACCTATATCACCTATATAACCTCTTGCAGTGTGCGACTTTGTACAACAAATCCGACCGATGGTGGGGAGGGGAAGGGAGCCATTGTGTTTCTCAGATTTCATTCGCATAAAACATTGTTGTGAAAGGGAATGGTGTGAGGTGAGGAGCGGGGGTTGATGATTAAGAGGTGAAGTAATGGTTGATGGTGGTGGGAGAGGGTAATAAATCGGACCGCGTTATATTGGAAGACTCGCGTTGTTTTGGCCACTGCTCGTCCCTTTGTCCCATTGTCAAACTGTGTGTGCGCGCGCGTGTGACCGCTTTTGTTGACTCGGAATTTATATCGTCTGATATTGTACTCAGTCCATTTACACAGCGTTCTCAGTCATCCGGATTGCAAAGTCACCTGCGCTCTCACCGTTACATGTAACCAACGGCTGAAACGCTGCTTCCCTTATTGCCTCTGAACGCCACTACCTACATACAAGTTCAATCCATAGGAAGAATAAAAATCCTAAAAAGCAATCGAACTGGAATGTAGCAAGTCATGCTCGACAACCGTTCAAATTCCAGATCAGTAAGAGGGCCATGGACCCTTGCTCTCGATAAGATAAAACTGTTTATTTGAGAATCAAATATTATTTATTAGAATATTTTAATTAGTATAGTTCTATATGATACGGAATACCATGATATATATAAGACATACCCAGTTACCCCATAATATAAATTATCATGTCCTGTTCTAAGTTATTGCTGGATACCGTTATTTATTTTACCGAAATTAACTTTATTATGATTTTATAATTTATTTATTCTTATTTATTTCTATTTACCCGCATCAACACTATAACAAGCATCTACTAATGAACAAATTCACGTCTAATCAGATGTTAGCATTTTTCTCATATAAGATGTGATCAATTTCCTCATTTTATCTATTTTATCTAAGATATAGACCCTGAAATTTCTGGTTATCATACACTTTTGGCAATAGGATACCTGATTGTAGGATTGAATGGATGTAGGGATCAGACTAGAAATAAATAGTATTCACAAAGTCAATAGTGATAAAGAGCTGCCTGGAATCTGTTACAGTCCTATTGTTACTGGAGCTTCATATCAATGAAGCATGACTGAGATGCATGTAGGTGGCAGTCTACCAGTTGTGTGCGTAGTGATGAATGTTTGAGAGACTGAGGTCCTTTGGCGGACGGGCGGCGTTTTTAGGTCTTCGATCAAGCGGCGGATGATAAATCGCACATAGCCGCCCGTGGGTCGCATAAATCTCATTTCTCTCACGCTTCGCAAGAGGCCAAGACGCCCTATCAGAGAAAAGCTCGCGATAATACACTTTATTGCCAAACTCCTCACTCTCCCCACCATCAAATCTCACAATTTTTCTCCCAACATCCCCACATTATTCCTGGTGCAAATCTGGTGTGCAACGAGAATCGAGGTTATTTCACACTATCTGATTGTTGTTGTGGCTACGGTACGCTCTGAAACATTTTTATAAGACCTTATAGTCACCTTATAAGAAAACGTTCCTATGTTACCCACGATCAACCCTCTATCACAGTATTCCAAGCAATATATGAGATTCATTTTTCATATCGCTGCATGAAACCCCTTTAGTAACATATCAACAATTTACAACAGTGAGGCTCCAACATGGTTACATCCTCGATCAGCAACCGTGAATTTCAACAATGATACACTACTAAGGAATATAATTACTGTAGATCTAAATATATATTTTAGTGGCAATATTATAATACACCAACAGTGTATTACTTGTTTAGTAATATACAAGCAAATACGTCATGCAGGCCGTCAAACAAAGCTATCAAGCTTTTGAGAATGTGAAAAAATTGTATTTGTGAATGATTGTTTCAAAAAAGTTTACTTTTCAAAGGACAACTATGCGAAAATATCGAGCTACTATTTTTATAGTCGTTGTGTTATGTTTATTATGGAAACTTACACTAAGTCATAATATAAGGTATTTGATCTGATTATAGATAATTCTCTCTTATAGAAAAAACTCACTTTAGATGGTCAGATAAGCTACACTTTTTATTAAAAATGTTATGGGCTATGTAGGCTTATCAAAAAATCTACATCAATATTGAAGTTGGAACACAATCATGACATACAGGTTCGATAGGTCTAATTGTAGCCTATGTATTGCACGATGGAATTGATGCAAGTGCGTAGAATTATTCGAGAGTTGATGAATTCAATATAATTATATAGAGTCCGGCAGAAATTTTAAACGTTTTTAAGGAGAGTAGTACTCATTCCCTCCGTCGCCGAGAGAGGTGAGGATGGTGGCGTTTGACTCGTGTAATCTTACAATTTTTTATTATAGTTCTAGTTGTCGTAATGGAGCGTTAGACGATGGGACATACGTTTTGCCTATGATTACTTTTTAGAAATAATATGAGTCATTTACCGTCGTACAGCTTGAATTTCGACACCATTCATTTTGCATGGTTTCATGTCTTTCGGAGGAGACGATAAGCCGTCGGTCCCGACTACCTAAAAAGTAGTCGTCATCTATCATCCATTTCATTACCCACGCACAAGCCTATGAGCTCATGTGGGCTTCATCCTCATAAACAAATAAACAAAATAATTCATCAACATTTACTCCAACATCCATCGAGTAGAGCTGTTCCTTCACAAAACATCATCCTATACGACAACAAGACTGAGACTCTGGACGAAATTCCCGTGGAAATCACCCAAGTTGAGAGAGCAATGTTTTAAAAATTCAAAAAAATATTTTTTGTTGATGGAAATGATGTTTTAGCTCTAAATATGTAATAGAAAACGTGAAAAAATTTATTTTCCAAAGAAATCCCGTTTACTTGAAGTTTTTATCACTGATGGTTCCTGTTCTTTGAACGCTTCTATGGAATGCGGCATCCACCATTTTAAATCTGCCATTACGTGACCCAGTCGTGAATCTAGAGTGGCATCAAGTGGTTCGGATATCCTTAGATACCCTAAATAACGAAATATTTGGTTCTGCTGCTTTCTTTACGAACCTGCTCACCGGAATACACAAGCAACCCTACCATTGAAGAGTGTACGAAAAGTTGAAGAATGCAAGGACGCACTGTATCAACTATTTCGGCCACCACATGCGTGATGTGATTTTCAACACTTAATTTTTTTAAATGGTATTTTCACGCAACATTTTCACACCAATAAATTTGTTTTTAAATGACTATTTAGGATTTATGATATTTTAAAAATCGTTCATCTTCACTGCCAGACCCGATACTATAGAATTGGAAATATCAAGTTATGCCTTGATAAATTAAAATAGAATCATCTAGATAATACTCCTCATCTGGAAATAATATAACATAATTATAGTGCGATTAGGCTTGTGGAATCAATTCCAGAAATACACAACACAGAACATTCAGATGAGGGTAGTGTTCGGAAGCTACCAGCATTATTTATGGCACAGGCGAAGGAAATTTACTGGTATATTATCGCATATACGGTCAATCTCCAGAGAAGAGTCGAGTTTTGATAAACGATTGGAGAAGGCGTTTTTCATTATTCTCGAGGAGATCTGAAGCATGAGTCATTCAGAGGTGTGGATGCTTGCAGGATGGTAATAGTAGGAACTCTCACGAGAAAAACCATGCCTGCTCACTGTAGAACAAAAACCATTATCCATCCTTCTCAGTCCTCCATTGTTCACGATTTCCACAGCCATTCTCCGTCTCTCTTCAACAGTACCAGAACAGAGCTATCTTTACCTTTAATTACACGGAAAACCGGGGGGAAATAAGTTACAGACACAAACGCGATAGTTTTTACGCTCCTTTTCCCGGTTTGTAATCTCGCAAATTACATTTTACCTCTCCAAGCTCGTTTTTCCTTATGAAGTCGAGGAAATTTCACAATTTAGCATTGTAGTAGCCGTTTCTTGGGGGAATCCACCATTATATGGATGTAGTACCCTTAATCTCGGAACAATAAACTTCCCAAACAATTACGATTCAAAATGAAATCTCAAGTTCTATCGCGGCCACCAACTTATTAGTAGGAATATGTTCGCAGAGATTTAAAAGGAGTTATTTTCGCAGGATGAAGGTGGAAAAGCTGAAATGTCTCAAGAAAATCATAAATGGAGAACTACACGGTACTGAACTACTTCTTATCTTCCAAAAATTATTAATAATTCATTTTCAAGTTTCTGAAGAATTATATTATTATGATACTTCATAATTAATTTTGATATGTTCATGAAGAACAAGAGATTCTGAAAATAATTTTATGAAAGTTACGTCTCAAGCATGAATATGAAAAAAGCTACAGACTTTTCACAAGATATTTGATTAATTTTTAATTTTTTCCTGACACTAAGCGGGCAAAAGTTGAAAAAATACTAGTATATGTTATTCGCAAAAAAATTGACACCCAAAGGGTTAATAATATCATTGAAATAGATAATGAAAGTCAACAGAACAACACAATAGGGATCGAATAAAAGTTAATGATAAAGTGTCGTGCCATCCACAATGAACTAAATAAAAATCAATTTTGACGAAGTAATGATATCGATAATGGGTTATAATAGTCGGAATTGCATTATATTGTTCTATCTATATTGTTGGATTATGTTGTTTATCTGTGATAAGTTGTGGAAATAGAAAACAATCTCTCTTTTCTCGAGATATTTTGAAAGATTCCAATCATTAATATTATCATACTCGAAGTAATCCAGGAGAATTCCACTGTACACTATCAGTTGAATATCGTTCAAATGGAGCCTTTATGTGATGCAGTATGAGTACGATAATTATGTTATAAATTAATGTGTTTTTCCCCGCTAATGATGAATCAATTTGAAATCAATTTAAAAGATGATTGCAACTATCTCTTCTTTTTCAATAGAAACATCCACTTGACGAGAAAACCATTTGAGAGCAACAAAGTTGACAACCGGGTCCAAGGTAGCGCAGCACAACACAGCACAGCACATCAGGTTGAATACTTTCATCTGTCGGCAATTGCCAAAACTTTAAATTTAACTTGTGTGAAAGTTGATGCTGGTGACTTATTTATAAATGTGTATCTGCTAGCCTTCACGGTATGATTAATGCGCACAGCTTTACCTCTGTTTCAGAAGAAGCATTGCCTTCAGCTTGATTTGCCGTGGAGCCGCCTTTGTAAAAATTACAGCGTTTTTTCTCTCTCACGGCGAACAATACACGCTAAGTGTCAGTGGTGCTATAAAATGCGGACCCCTTTGTTGTCACAAACATTGCTTGCTACGCTTCAGTTGAGAATTTCTGTTCCATATTTTTTCATCTCAGCGGATGTTGTTTTCATTCCCCAATGATATTTCCTACTTTCATATGTCACAAATAATTAACTACAGATCTAGACCAACAACAATCAACACACGAGTGCAATTCGCTTCTCTGATAACTTGTTATTCAGCCATGCATTAAATTTTGTGCCAATTGAGAAAAATTTTAATATTTTCTACCTGGACCAACAATATTGCTATCAATGTTCACTATAGCCTACTAATTAATTATTGAAGGTTTGGATCATGTAGCTAATTGCAACTCGTTAATGTAATGATAACTCGCAAAAAATTGATATCTCCAAAAAAGCATGGAATAAGAGATTGAATTCGAAGCTGATGTTTTTAAATAACAAATTATTGTCCATTTCTTCACTTCTTCCAATCGAGGGAATTTTTGAATGGTTGAACTTGTGGAAGATCAAGGATATTGAGTGAGAAACATAAACTGAGTATCACATTGAATATATAAGATATTTCAATCAACCACCATTTTCCATAGATAATTTTCCATAGCTTAGGATAATTAAAAGGTAGGTATCCTACGTTTGAGATACCCCTCGTTCAAAAGATAGTTAGAAATGCATGAGCACCATGGAATAGCTTCAATTTTTATTCAATTCCAAAGAAAACTCCCTGAAAGTATAATACCGAATGAGAAAATTTCAATCATCATCCCTCCAATCCATGATATGACTTGCTTCAGCTTGTATCCATGAGAATCTATGAATGAACTGAGTTTGAAACCCCATAAAATCATTGAACATAACAAAATTGATATAACTTGAATATTACTAACCAAACTAATATTCAATGCTTCTCTAAAAATTAAATTATATTAAAATGGAATGAAAATATCCTCCATTAGGCGGAGTTAGGACCCAGGAAGACCTTTCTACCGCTCAACATTGATGATGAGCGAAAGATGATTTTTTCACGAGAACCTCACCAAATCATAAAAATAGAACTAATAGGAAAATGAATATTCCATGAAGCTTTTCAGCAATCTGGAGAAATCAGTAAACCAAAGGGAAGAGCTCTCCACTATTTGAAATTTCCTTACTCTTTGAAAAAAACATGGCAAGACATCAAATAAAACCCTATCGCCTGTTGAGATGAGAAATGAAAACTGAAAAGGGGCGAGCACCATTAGTATTGCGAAGCTAGAAAACCAGAAAGACGTTGGCGTACAGCTTAAATTAATTTTCATTGATTGGACAGAGCCTGTTGATGTTGGGCCAATTGGTGGGTTCAAGGAGGGTGAGTGGGGGGAGCTGCCCAATTAGGGGGCCAAGTTTGCAGTTCATGAAAGACTTGTACAACTGACAAGTAGCGATGCCCGGATATCTCCGAATCTGCCAGGTCTTGTTCAGCCACTAATTGCTGACATTGCTGACTGCTGACTGCAGCCTTCATTACGTTTCCAAGTTTCTCAAGACGCGCATCTTAGAACGCCATTTATTGCAATCATCCCACTTATCATATCAAGCTGGTAAAATTAATATCATCTGTAGCTGGGATAAATAATATTCGTAGCAATGAACGTTTGACGTGAACTTTCTACTTGACTCTCTTATTTCCAGGAGTATAGGAGAGCTATCTAATTGCCCTTCTTGAGAGGGTATGATTGGACAGGTACGTTTAAAATTGAAAAATTTTCCTTGGATAATTGGGTGTGGACGATCATCATCATCATCATCATGATCTCTTATCAAACTGATATTGCTGATTAGTAGCTAAGTACTGAAACTAAAAGATACCGAACATCACTGGCGGCTCGTACCCACGGAACAGGTGAAGTGCTTGTATCTTTTACTGTACAACACTTCACTTGTTTCGTGGGCTCGAGCCGCCAGTGCCGGACATGCAGACTCACCTGATTAAACAGTAGGTTGAACAGTAGAAATCATTTCATTAAGTATATCTAAATCCATCCGAAGTTTGGATTATTCATCCAATAATATAAAATTCAAAAATAAATAATATTATTTATTGATATAGCCCACCAATATTATTATTTATTGAACGTATTAAATGCTTTATCAATATAAAAAACTTATTCCTTGCAAACTACTCGGTTTTTCTCATATATTTTTTTATTGCGGATGATGTCCATATAAGTATCTAATTTCAATTGTGCGTGAGTAATGGATAGTGAGAGGGTGATTTATTAGGTGGTTATACGACCATACCTCTGGTGCGATTCGAACCCACAAGCGGGTAGCGCTAGCGTAGGCCTACTGAAGGGTTGTAACGTCCCAGACCACTCGGCCAACCAAGCCGGCGGGTTTATTATAACACATTATACAATAATATTATATCTTTTCAAAATCATCATCATCCTTTAAAAAAAGCTGTTGTGATGATGTCTCACTTAATGTGGGTGACAGATGGAAATTTTATTAATTAAACATATTCAGTGATGAGTTCATCGTTTTTTCATTGTTGATTTCTGTCCCCTTCTAAATAGTGGAAATTACAATACTTCCTACAAAGTGAACACATTCAGGATGAAAATACCTAGCCAACTAGCCAATAAAAGAGAAATTCAATACTGTTGAGTGTTGTTCAATGCATTGCCTGGCAATACTGTGAAGGCAGTCCAATCTGTATTGTTGGTTCACGGTTCAAATGAGGAATGAAAAGAAAACTCGCGCTACTTGTGATTCTGGTCTGAATGGATTTCGAGAAGCGAACCTAGTCAATAACCTGGCATCCAATCACTAACTTCGCCAAGACCTCTCGAACGAGTAGATTTGTTTTCTTCATAAAAATTCCCCCAATACAGGTTTTATCGTTTGGAAATTGCGTTCATATAATATAGCTTTTTCGCTTCGGAGACGAGGTCAAAAGTGAATTTTTTCTCCACGGCTATTACTACGCTGCTGCTAGGGGATGAAAGACATAACTCAGATATACTTCCGATCCATTACAGCGAGCTACAACCTTTACAGCCCACTTCTGGCCCCGTTGCAAACAAATACATAAAATCCAACGGATTGAGATCGAACCACTGTTATTTTGGGCAGTTCCGTTGAAATATTTCGTTCCTTTATTTCTCCCACCAACCTTTTTCGCTCTTTATATCTCAAGAGAAAGCATGGCACGTCGAATGTGTAGTCGCGTTAGAGCTGCATTTGTCCATTTGAAGAATGGCCATCAGGTGCTTCTGACAACGGCCTTTAGTGCCCGCACGCACACGCACCACTACTATAAAATGCTACAGTACTTGCGTTTGTGACGCGCTGCCAAATGCTCCTTAAAGAGCTTTTCTAATTCGGGATGTTCTCTAACTATCAACAAGCATCGCAAACATGTACACTTAATGAGGAAGGGTTTGTAGCAAAGACAATAAATAAAACTGTGATAGACCATTAAAATCGTGTTTGAGATGCGGTCCTTATAACAGCCATGAGACTAATAATCTTCATAATTAATTATTTATCCATGTCTCTCAGTTCCAATAAATTACGAAAAAGCAGGAAAAAACTTATAAGTTCTTCTGTTCATAGATGTTGTATTCAACTTTTCTTCAACTACTTCGAAATAAGACCAGGCCATATAATCAACAAGATGTTAAAAATGAGCACGTAACATATACATATTGTCTTATTCGGATATGAATCGATAAAGCGAGGGAATTCATACCACAATCTCAAAGCCACTACAAAAGTCATTGAACATTTTCAAGCTCTTCAACTACAACCTTAACTTGCTGTTCTGTTTGGATTGATTCTAGAGAGGTATGCGGTATCGAATTGAGTCTTACCAACGCTGTGTCTGAGAGTGCCGGATATTGAATTGGAGCTTGCCATACGAGGTAAGTGTAATCTCAATATCGTACAATCAGAGAGTAGGAAATGACATAGCCGGAGAGTAAGTTATTCCCCCGACTCTCAAAGTCTCAACAATGAACATAGCTTGTAGAAGTGGCGAACCATGATGGAACACGTTCAGATAGATGGAAGATGGATGACTGGTGTCTTATGAATGAACTGAGTGGGAGAAGGGAGTTGTAGATGTGCAGATAGTTTCCAATATCAATTGGAAGAGTTATTTGGGCTGTGGAGGCGGCAGCTTATTGATAGGTGGTGGAGTATCGCAAGCCGCCTCCTGTGAAAGGAGGTCTTCGCTGCCGCCATTTGGGTCAAACATGGGAATCAGCATTACTAAAGATGGCTCTCCAGAGTCCCGTAACGTTCCGCTTCCGCCCCACCCATCCAAGGTCCCATCATCCCACAGGACTACTAAAAGCTATTACTCCGCTTTCCCGTAGTACGTATTGTTGTTGCATACGTGCCCCCCTTACACCCACCACCCACTCGCAATGGTAATACGTTGAGTGCCTCACAATGAAATCACAAAACGGAAAATCTCCTCAACTTCAGCCATCGCTTTATCGCCTCCCAATGCCGATTTATACGCTCCGTTTCAGCCGACAACAGCTACTACATAGATAAAAGCCGCACCAAGAAACCGACGCTTGCTACTCGAGTGGCAGCTCTCGAACCAAGGTTGTTGTACTAATAAGCTGAGTCGTTTCACCAGGAATCTCCACACTTCACAAATTTCTGGGGTTTCTCCTCATTATTGGGAGTTCAGCTTGAACAACTTTGGAAATTTTCTCATAAGTCATTATTGTGACGATTTCATACCCTAAGAGAATAT
Organism: Sogatella furcifera; assembly: GCA_017141385.1. Taxonomy (NCBI): domain Eukaryota; kingdom Metazoa; phylum Arthropoda; class Insecta; order Hemiptera; family Delphacidae; genus Sogatella; species Sogatella furcifera. The sequence continues at coordinate 18,422,474 of CM029550.1, read as the reverse complement.
TACATTCTATAATTCAATAAACTCACAATTTTGTAATAGAACAGTAAGAAATGCTACATTTTCCGTTGAAATGTACTTGTTATTCATTTATTTGTGATGAAAATGGGATACAACAAAAGTTATGACAAATACCAGTAACAAATATCAGGGTATTTCAGGGAATGTAAAATACTTATCAGGCTGATTCCTTACACTGAGTAAAGAAAAAGGTTCCGTGGGAGATTTCCGTTCCGTTTTCCCCCAAAAACGCTTTGTTACCGAAATGATCTATTACATAATTTCTGAAGAAATAAAATTAAAGTGAAGATTTATCAAGAGAAACAAGATTTCTATTTTGGCAATAAGCACTGATTGCTGAACTTGGAGACATAATAAGTTTGACATAATAAGCACTGATGTGAGTTCAATAAATTTTGAATGAAAGGCCTATCATCAATCCAACTCAGAATTAAACCTTGAAACCTTGAAAATCATCATTAAAACTTCTTACTCAATACAAGTGCGCGAGCAAGCAATGGAAATACTTAACATGTGCGAAATTAGTTACCTGGGAGAATGGAGACAAGGTGCTAGTGTGCAATTCAAAAAGCAGTGATTGCTGAACTTGGAGACTTATAGAGTGTAGAAGTAAAATCAAAGTTTTTTTTTTAAAATTATTATTTTCACTTTCCAGATCTCATAATCCAAACACTAGAGACGTAGCCTACTCTATATTTAAGTTAAATCCTCAATTCTGGCTAAACGCTTGATCCTATTTTCCTCCCTTGGAGGAAATACATGATTCTTCATAATTATGAATATTTAATAATTGAATGGAATTTTTTCCTACATACCTAGCCTATGTCCCTCATACATGAAAAATGTACGTCTACATGTTCAGAAAGTTAAATTATTGAAATCAAGAAAGTAGGGGATTGACAATAGGGGGCTTGGAATAGGGGGGGGGGGGAAGGGGTTTATGATTTCGGAAGAAGGGACCCGGAGTTTTTGTTTTTGCGGGGGAGCGGTTTGGAAATGTTACGTCACTGATTATAACTGTATTTGAAAATATTAATTTGTATTCTCAATAGATGGAGATGAAATAGGAGCAAATTCTAAACACAAATTTGAAAGATGGTGATTGTGTGAATCTTACCCAAATCTCAAAAATCGCAATCATATGAAGGAAACGTAGCACAAGTGGAAAACCAGTGTACTCGTATAGTGGCCATATTAGCGATTTGTGATCTTGATTTTCTGAGATTTTGGTGAAATTCACACGAACACCGCCATATTTAAGTTGAAGTTCACAATCCGTTCCTCTTCAACCTCCATCTTCAAAAATACAAATTCATGATTCAAGAACACTAAATTTTTGAAACTTGTTTTTAGAATATATTTTCAAAATTATCCCGATAGCTGTTAAATTTACAAAGTTCTCACTGACTTCATCAAACTTCCCAGCCAATTTCTTTTTCTTCTCATGTAAAATTTTCATTTTACAAAAAAATTGATAAATTTGAACCCCTAACAATCCAGAATTCTTCCAATCTCATTTTTTAATGCAGAACAAGTATCTTCAACCACATTTTCCAACTGTTTTAGCTGAGTTAAATCGTAATAATTTTCATCAATGTCACCTTACCTGACTTATCTCTAGGGTAAAGGAAGCTATCATTTTAATCACAGCAATCATTCTATGAATATTCTCTAATACAACAGGGCATTGGTATATACTTACAAGATTAAGTGGATGAAAGGACACTGAACTCTTTGCTCTACAATTGACATTCAAAAGAAGAAGAAGAAAGTCAAGGAATAGGCCAGAAAAATGTCAGGGAGACAAGAAGTGTTTTTGGATTTGAGAAATTTCGATTACCTCTATTGTCTTCAGCAATTTCCCACTCCAAAGAACTAATCTTCTTTCTAAAACCAGAAATCTCTCCACTTAATACACATTATATAATTTACTTGTTTTTCCCCTTTATTCGAGAAGCTCTCATTTAAAATGTGTAGGGGAGAATGGGGGAATGCCGGTATGTTGAGTGGCAACTCCTGTAGTTTCTGCTAAAAATATTAATTATCATTGGCAAAATTGTTTTTGGCAATAACAAAATGTCTGACTACAATATACAGTTTCGGTAGATACGTCCTGACAATATAAGTACTTGAGAAAAAATATTTTCCAAACCCTTACATATATCGGTATTTCCCCACCCCATGGGGTAATGGCAGTAAAGACTTCCCCATGTATTTCTAATGGCAAAAATTCAATACATAATATTTCATGGAATTTTTCTCAAATATCAACCAAAACCATCTAAATAAATGATAGGGACTGAAACAGTAGTCTCAAGTTAGAAAAAATTGGCTTTTATTCTAATATTTAGTGGTGCAATAATCCTATTATATTAAGCGAGCAATTTCTGTATGTATGTATGTATGTATGTGTGTATGTATGTGTGTATGTATGTATTCATGTATGTATGTATGTATGTATGTATGTATGTATGTATGTATGTATGTATGTATGTTTGTATGTTTGTGGAACCACGGATCTAGAAAACGGCTCTAACGATTTCCTCGAAATTTGAAATGTAATAATAACCGTGATGGAAAAATAAGATTGCACCAGGTCTCATGTCTGGGAAAACTCTCTGGCAGGATCAATAAAAGAATAAAATATTTCTTATTCAGGCATAATCCCAAGTACTGCGTATAATGGCTGTCATCGTTAGCTGACCAACGCTATCCAGCTGGAGTGAATGAAGTTACATTCAAGTCTATAACACATGTTCATGACTGTCAAAAAATTTTGAGAGGTGATCATATCAATTTTGAAATAATTTTTTATCTACGGGTGTGTTGAAAAATTTCTATTTCAGTTTTACAATCAAAATCGAAATGACTACTATTTCAAAACTGAATCTCAGAACCGTGTCGTAATGAGCGTTTTTCGATACAGGAGGAACTTTATGATACAGTCCACAATTCAATTAATTCATTCCGCATGTTCCACTACTATTACAAGGAGGTTCCTTGATTTTTACAATAACATATTTATGTAATTCAACAGTTCGGCAGCAGCTTCAGAGCGAAGCTCGGTACCAGATATTATATATTATAATTATAGTACTTGTTGTGCATATATTTGAAAATTATTTTTTAATTCAAACATGAAGGTAGATTATTCACAGTAAAGGCATATATCGCAAAAATGTTAAGTTGCAATATGAAACAGCAGTTGTTCAATATGAAACAGTTGTTTCAAGCTCACAATATTTTTAGCTTGAAACAACCATTAGAAACAGTGGTGGGGAATGCCGGTAACCTACTGCCATTACCCCACAGCGTCCTACCGGGGCTACCCAAATTGCATGATATGGCTAACTGACGAGCATAACCAGAATTAAACAAGTTTGGTCAATATCTTCTACATTAAATTGAAGCCTTATTAGTGTAGTAGACGATAATGACATAGAATATATGATAATATCAACAATAACAGTATTTATAATGCCGGAAATGAATGTGAAAATTACATGAGAATCTTGAGGAAACAAACCTCAAATTAACACACCACGAAGCTACAGCTGACTTTTTTCGCGCTCAAAATTAGTTATCCTTCCTCCCACTAGGCAATTGGTGTTGTTAGAAATGAGTAGAAGTTTATAGACTGGTCTACAGACTGCCTACCGGGGCTACTTCCGTACCGGGAATCCCCCCATTCTCCTCTATAATCTACATTATTACTCGTATACTGAGCTATGAATATAACTGTGATACCGTAGATCCTGGATTAACCGAACGCCGATTAATCGAATTGTCAATTATCCGAATCGGTTTTGAGTGTAGTAATAAATTAAAAACCAGCGTTTACGCGTAATCGTAGCTCTTCTCATTTTTTTCTCGAATCAAACTTACTGTACTGTAGTTTAGCACAGTATTTGTTTTGCTTTCCATATTAATTTAACTACACGGTACTTTTGAAATGTAATAAAGTTTATTGCAAGTTTAACACATTGTTTTCCTTTGATACAATTCCATTTCAAATTATCCGAATTGACCTCGGTCCCAATTAGCTCGAATAATCGGCGTTCTACTGTACTTTTGTTTGGTATACTCGTACTTGTGATTACAATACTCATAATTGAAGTACTTCTGTATGATGTACTTGCGATTGTTGAAGTCGTGTCCAGTGTAGCCTACTTACAATTGGAGTACTAGATGAGCGTCAAGACTGAATGAATATAGGCATATAGAGTTGATTATCAGTATTGCTACTCACCCAGACATGAATCTAAGATAAAACTCACGGCTTAATAACCTATTGAGCTCCAAATAAGTTCAATTATGAGAATCATAAATATAGAAGGCAATCCATGAGCCGTTCAAATTATCGCAGTCACAAAGCTAGAGATTCAATTTGCAAACAAGCAAATCGATGTCTTCCGCATGAAGAAATATGTCTCGACTTCCCCCAACTTAGCCTCGTCATTGATACAGGATTATGCGACCCGGATGAAAAACTTGGTGGAGAGGAAAAAGATTAATGATCCACTAAAAACTTTCCATTCAAAAATCCATTCTTCAACTTTTGACAGTCCTTCTCGACGGCAGAAACGTGCTGCACCGTCATGAATGCCCTCTGTGAAAATAACAAGAGCACTTCGCATTCCCCACTGAATACTATACTCACTGCTCTTGAACTTCGTTCGCTACTGTCCCAGCCGCCGATAAATCAATCTTCGTCGCCCCAAGAAATATGAACGTCTACTCCACTCCCCCTCCCATATCAACCATGGTGTGTATTCCAATTCTGAGGCTTTTCAACTTCCTGCGATTTCCCCCTAATAATAAATCAATGAAGTGTTACTAACCGCTAACAAAATACGTCTTCTTAGTTCGTTTTGTTTGTTCAGTTCGGGTTTGAACAAAGTTCACAGTTGAGTTTATTCTCAAGAGTTTGCAAAGTTGAAACCTGTGTAGCCGGAGAAAAGGCTAACAAGACTATTTCCAATAAGAAAATCACCAATTTTAATTCAATAAGAATTGGGTAAAAGTTTCATAATACCTTACCAGATTCGGAATGTGTTACCCTTGATTGCGGCTTAGCCTATGGAATTACTCACCTGCAAAGAAAACAGCGAAAATTAGACAAATTATGTAATAATAATTCAACAAAAAATATAATAGGCTTACTGGATGAATAATAGTGTTGCGAATAGTAAATTCCTACAATGAATTCTTTAATAAAAAAGGGGACTTGTAAGAGTGAAATATGAATTGTCAACCAAGATTGCTTGTATCCATACTCGCAGAAACTATCTTGTAATCAATGAATACTTTCCTGAGAATCCAAGTTCCTCTTCGCATCTAACAAACATGAATAATACACAAGTAACGGTTGTATACATCATATACTTAACTATAAATGTGTATTGGGAAATGTGTGTCTGTAGGTAGGATACTGAAATTCATCCACATAAAAAAAACATCGTTAGGCCTATACTAAAGAAGTTCAGTCCCCCTCTTCACTCAATAGCACATTTAAAACTGTTGGAAAGAGGAAGATAGAGAATAACATAATAATCACAGTACCTTTTTCAGTTATTTTCTAATGCATTACATGTTTCGACTATTTATAGTCATTAATCGATGTCTTTACATGTCTTATACATGTTTCGACTATTTATAATCATCAATCGACAGAAACATGTAATGCATTAGAAATAACTGAAAAGGGTACTGTGATTAAAATTCAGAATAGAAAAACAGTATAAGATGAATATGGAGAGTACTATAATTAGAATAAGAGAATGGATTTGAGAGAAGGATGAAATAGGAATCAATAATTGGACAATGAGGGAGAAAGTAGATTATGAAAATTTAGAGATGAGGCAGAACCAAAGTGGTGAAATATTGAACGATTATAAGAAGAAGCCTATAACCGTCATAATTTGAGGTGACATTCAGATCCTTTCCAAAACCTACAGTGAAGAGTAAAACATGTAAAGATTTGGGTAGAGGGAATCAAAGTAACATGATTTATCAGTTTTTTATCATAATTGTCCAACCAACTTTTCAAGAACGGAAACCAGGATAGTTGTAGAGTAGAAGTTGATATTTTTATAAAGAGGATCGAATACATCGATATAATAGGATACTATACTATATTTGTATATAATGTACATAACCTAAGCACAGTATACTCATACTCAGAGAGGAAATCAAGAGTATACTTTTTATGGGGATGAGATGAATACTCGGGAAGAGACTTGATCTCAAGCATACTTGTAGGGATGAGAAGGGGGAAAGGATAGGAAATGAAAGGACTGGAAATGAGTGAGAGATAACCATAGATTTTCATGGGAGGAACAGGAGGGAGAAGAAACGGAGAGGGAGAGAGAGCAGAATAGTAGAGAAAATGAGGTGTGTTTCATCAATTCTGTTCACCGAGGCGACTGACCACAAAGGTTGATGATTGGACAGAGGACAAATAAGAAAGGAGTGGTGTTGATTCAGGACCTTCATAAATTATTTAACAGCTCCAGCAAACAAACAGAGAGACGAGTTTCTGCGCCGGGGCAATAGTTGTGCAGTTTCCCATCGAGTTGCCCACTGCTTTCCCAGCGAGCGGGATTAAGTTCCTCCATTCTTCAGAATTATACAGGTTTCCAACTTCATTCTTCGCTCTCATTCATGGAAAGTTGCCGATCCTGAACTCCCACAACTGTCTTGGCCCAACTAATACCCACCCCGCGATTCACCCCAATTGCAACTTCTTCATCATCATCATTTGGCTCGCTTGTGAATCACTCCATATCGACGTCATCTCGTCAGTAGATTACAATTTGAAGAGTGGATCTCTTTAGAGATGAAAAAACAATGTCTGTTCAATTATATAGATTCTATAATGATGGAGACTATCCTACTAATAAAAATAGTTCTATCTAGTTCCGATATTAAGTTCTAAGACGCAACCCTTGATAAAATCATATATTAATAACTTATATCTATCTATTACTATGGTCCACTATCAACACTGAATAATCTACTTCAATTTATGAAATTGACGGAATAATTGTAAGGCTAGTATTCAGTTAACAGAATTAGTGTTTGAACAATACAGAATGAAAGTTTTCAATAGGAAATAAAACATGAAACCTTCATGAACAATCAAAAAATATTATTTGTTCATTCAATATGAAATAACCTCGAAAAATTTAAAAAAGAAGAAAATGTATTGTTGTTTTTAAACATTGTTGTAATCAATACAGAAAACCGAGAAATATTAATGAATCTCGAAAAATTCAGCGCCCTTTTCAAGAGCGATGTAAACAAATTATCATATTGCTCCAAAAAACCATTCTTCTTATCCGTTTCATTTGTTGATGATAATATTATTATCTCGATTATCCTGAAAACTATCATAAATAACAAAGAATAAATCAAACAAGCCTCATCTGCATTTTTGATTGCGTCTCTCATCTGAATTGTATCATCAGATACGTCTATCAGAAGAAGCAGTATTCCTTCTGATCGGAATAGCAAGGAACAGAATAATCATTCGAATAAACTCAAACATTATTCTTGATATGAAATACGTATTGACTAGAGAGACTATTTGGAAGAAATCTAATAAGAGACATTCAAAGTGAGAGAATTCTGTTATCTTGACACATCCAATTCCAATTCGCTAGCAAACTAATTAAAATACAAGTATAGTCAAAGGGAAATGCAATTTCAATACAAGAATAATCAAAGGAAGAAGAAATCGCAATGCAAACATAGTAAAATCCCCAATGGAATAACATAGGCATGTATCCTTCTTTGCTGTGACAAATTAGAAAATTTTCCGATCTGATTGGATTTCGAGGTTGGAAACGCCGAAAAAACACACCTATATGTGATAAGCTTGGGGATGCTATCATGGGTTTTGCGTGAGGTGACGGCGTGGTGAGGTGGTGGAAGGGTGGTGGATGGAATTTATATTGGGTCTCTCTCGCCATCAAGAGTTTTGTTCGGAGGCCCTCATTTGTCTTGGCTGACGTGTGGCGTTCGGTCTCCTAATGCATTTCAGACTTCCCAATTCATTAACTGCGGGTCCCTTGGAGGGCTCTCGTCGCCTCCAGCACATTATTGATTCATGCTTTTTACGACTGGGGAAAAATCCATCTTATTCTGCAGAGACCCTGTTACGCGGTAGACTCACTGTGTTGCTGGACTCATTCCGTGTATCTGTTATACAGTTCTACTTGTGAGTTGAAAAATGTGTTGACCTCACGTGAGTGTGTGTGAGTGCGAGCACTCCACCTCACAAATCACAATTACACTCTTCGCATTCGTACTGGACTCGGTGGACCTCTTTAACGCTCGCTGCACTCCCTGGGGGCTTAACCCCATTCCTAGGAAAGGCTACAATAGGAGACTGAATAAATGAATGTGCCGAACACATTAACGTTTCCTTCTCAACATTCCCAAAACAAATATGAGGATTTGTACTAGAAGCAAATGATTATGAAAATACTTGAGATGAATATATGGGAATAATAAAAAGATTACTATGTCTTGGACAGTAGATAGTCCATTCAATGTGGGTGATGTACCAGATTGAATTCAATGTAGGGTGAAATATTCATTCTGTGAGAGTTTATCGGTCCAGATAGCAATTGCAATCCAATTGTGGGAAATAATGTATTCGCATCTCCTATGAAATTAAGCCAATGATAACAATATTTTCGCTTTTCAGACAAAATGTACCTGTCAGCTTGCGCGATAAGCTTCCTTGAAAAATATTGTTCCCCATTTTTTTCAACTACTTCATTCGCATCCACGCAAATGGAATTATTTATACTTCTCAAGAAGAAAGTTTAAACTTTTTATTTTTCTCAGTACACCACTATCTCATCACTTGATTTTTATCATGCATCTTCCAATAAGCTTATTTAATGTATTCTTATACGTTATAAAAAAGATCCTGGAATAGATTTCTTGAACTCTCATTCAAACATTCTCTCCGAAAATAGTTCTAGCCGACACAAGTACTCAACATGATAGTTCACGAAAAGCATTCAGAAAATATATATCAGATACTGGATGTTGAGAGCAAAAATACGATTATCAAGAGTATGATTCATAGCTGACAAATTCATCCATCACAGCCACACTATTAAAATATTAGATAAAATTAAACTAAAATGCGATCATTAAGATTTTATTGCAGAGAGTTAACAAAATTTATTGTCTGTGAGAATGTGCGATAAAATGATTTCCTAGCTCATTATTTTGGCAAGCATGAAGGCACAGTACTGTGTTTAGCACGCTGCGCCCGCGCCCGCAACACACCAAGACACATGGTTAATGTTCTTGAAACGGCGACATCGCGTCACTATAATGAGTACAATAACGCTGTCGCAACTGAATGAAACCCAGGGCCAAGTGCACGTTCTCTGGGCCCAGAGCAGAATAATGTTCGTTGCATAATAACAGATTCCCCCTTCTGCCACACTTCAACTGAAGCTACGTATTCATAAGCGAGGCTATAAATAAGGCCTCCACCTGTTCTACTGCCTTGATATGTAGTGTTCCTCTATAAATATACATATTATATTGTGTAAAGTTGACTTCCTAATTGCGACCATTATCCAAGTTTCTTCTAGCGTAAACTTTTGAAACAGGATATAACTTGCCGCAACTACCATCAGCGTTTAGATTATATTAAAAAATCTGCATACAACTTCAACTGCGTGACATACTGTGCGAGCTTGTGGAACTTTCCGAAACTCATAAGATATAAGAATGCTTGTTCAATTAATTTTTGGTGGTTTTATACAGCGGTTGGAGATCAATAAGAATATTCCACGTTTTCAAACCTCAAAATTATTAAAATATCCGATTAAGAAAAAACTTTCTAAGCTGGATTGAACTGAAAAAGCATGAATATAAAATCGTGATTGATTAGAAAGTACAGTACTCGAAATTTAACTAAGATCTATAATTTTATAGGAAGGTATCGTAAAATACCACTGATTTGTTCTCAACATACCCTATGTAATTGCGATCATGAATTTAGGTTATTCAGGATCTAGAAAATCAAGTTCTCTCACGAATGTCATTCATCGCTCATCATTCTTCCAGGCCAAAGGTCGAAACACATATTATAGAAGCATACAAAACAGAACAATCAGATACTTTGAAAATTCGAAGTGCTCATACACCAGAGATATAAGCAACCATCAAAATGAAAAACAATATCATTATAAGCAATAATATCTTCAATGTTTTATTGCACTTGACTTCAGCTCCTAGATGATCTCTTACACCGATTTAATAACAATATATTATTATTGCTTAAAACTATGCTTAAAAACGCCATTTTTCAACAATAGGGGCTATAACTGGATAAGGAATCATACATTTGTATTTTTCATTAATGGAAGTTGAAGAGGGTCGGATTCTAAAGAAAAAGTTGAATGGCAGCGATTGTGTAAATCTTACCCAAATCTCAGAAATAGCGATCAAAAATCGCAAAATTCGACTAAACATAGCACAAGTGATAAATTTGCATTTAGTAGCGATTTTGCGATTTTTGATCGCCATTTCTGAGACTTGGGTAAGATTTACACAATCGCTGCCATTCAACTTTTTCTTTAGAATCCGACTCTCTTCAACTTCCATTAATGAAAAATACAAATTTATGATTCCTTATCCAGTTATAACCCCTATTGTTGAAAAATGGCGTTTTTTAAGCATATTTTTCCAATTATCTCAATAACCGTTGAAGTTACAGACTGGTTTCATTGAATTCCTCAGCTAATTTTACATAGGAATTGATCATTTTGGAACCTTAGTAAAGCCTCTAAAAAATTAGAAAAATAAATATTTTTTGAAAAATCTTAATTTTCCGCCATTGTTATCTCGGTAACAAAGCGTTTTTGGGGGTTGGTCCCATCGAACTTTTTTGTCTACTTGGTGTAAGGAATCAGCCTGAGAAGTATTGCACATTCCTCCTGAAACACCCTGTATATGAAGTGAAGACTTCTCAAAATATGAAGACTAGTAATCCATGATCAACTATAAATAATACAGGTGTAGAACCTTGGAAATAATCACTGTAGCATAAACAATGACAGACAACAAGTTAGCAGGCAACTCAGCTTGGGACCATCTTCATGGATGACAATTGCTTCTTTTTGGGTTGAGCCAAGATTAGCATTCATATGCTGATTGATATTCAGGATGTGATACAATCACATCCTGTCATCATGGAAATCGAAATATTCAATGGTATTCAATTACAAAAAATAATCTGATATTTAATGTCATTAATGAGAATGTACGAGTACGTACGAACGCGTCATAATCAGACTGTCTTTGATTCTCTTCAAGCGTCAACAGAGCTTCCTTTTGTATTATTGTTATGCAAGCGTTTGAATGTTTTCGAGTGCCGAATGAACTGAATTTTGACGTGACAGTACACGAATTTCCAATTCTTCTCGTCGAAGAGAACTTGCTGCTCTGCTCTTGTGGCACGCTTCACACGAATATTTGCATTTCAACAGTCTGTCGCGATCGGAAATGTGGTTAGCATCCAATTTCCCGTCATTTAGTTCGTGTATTCTTCTTCTTCTTCTTCTTCTTCTTCTTCTTCTTCTTCTTCTTCTTCTTCTTCTTCTTCTTCTTCTTATTATTATTATTATTATTATTATTATTATTAATTATTATTATTATTATTATTATTATTATTATTATTATTATCATTATTACTATTTTTTCTTTTCTCCTTAAACTTTTTTATTCATCATACTTCAGTTCCGAATCGCACAACACTCTGTCAAACCCTTGGTTTTCAAAATATAACACCATTTGTAATTGTCTAATACCTTTTTCGATTTTTGTAATTAATTCATCGATGAACAGTAACTGGATGTTTTGATAACTTTCAATTATTCTCTATCAAATTTGGTATTTGGTATATCTCAAGAAGTTTTGTGATCTAATTTTTTCAAGCTAAACAAATAATTTTGTCCTGCCATCTAAACATTTTTGTTATATCATTAATTTATCCATGAATCCATCGATTCTTAATTCAATTCAATCAACAATTTAAAAGTCTTCGGTTAGCTTATGAATGCTCCCCAGTTCAATTGGTCAATGTAAAATAGTTATAGTTATGGAAGGTATAACAGTTTGATTATTCAACACATATAATAATACTTCCAATAATAATACTCAAGTTTTCCTGAATCTCTACAGAACAAGAAGCCTCTTCTAAGTGAATCCTTAATTAAACAGCAGAACGTAAATATCATCGATGCATATTCGTGGTTAATGGCGACGTTTATAGGATCAATGGGCAGGAGGCAATATATTGGTGTGCAGCGGAATTATGAGATAGCTGTAATTCATACGAGCTTTGGCCCGATTTCAATTTCCGGTCTACGACGACGCTTATTCCCTATCTGATGAAGGGAACCGAACAGCTATAACTTGTCTGTGCTCTGCCGCTTATGCGCCGATGCCATGCCATTGCAAATCTTCAATAACATATGGTTCTCCTATTGATTCATAGGAAGCCATAATCCAGCAAGATTATACGGCTTGATGGACTAATAGCTTTTTTTAATCATCAATAGAATACTTATGCTCTTCATACTCATGAAGTACTCATGCACTTGATGTACCGATCGGAATGCAGGAATGATGTTCTCTTATAAAATTTAATTCCTCTTTTTCTATTATAAAAATTATATATATCTTAGTATTTTTTGTTGCGTTGTATTTCAATGTCACTTGTTTAGGAATGGTGAAGCAGAGAAGCTTAGATGAGCTCTATGGTTTAACGTGAGTAGAGGGGTGATTAAATAAGAGATGACCACTTCTTGGACAGCGGAAATCGACAATGGTCCATTAATATTTTCATTGTGTGTGTTGATAAGTGAATAATGTAATAGATAAATTCATTAACTGCTCAAGAATCGCTCAAGAATTTTGCTCAAGAATCGGAAGGATTCATTAAACTTCTTGTTCATAGTATTTTTCAAGTAGCTTTTTATAAACCTCTTTCACCCTTTATAAACTCTCGCAATTATTTTAAAACTGTTTGTAATAGGGACTGTGAAAATATTATTCTCTGTGATCAACTTACTCGATTAATAGCCTAAAAGCTTAGCTTCAGTTAATAATTTAACAACTAATTATTGCTTTTGGAAGAAGTTGGACCTTTAAACCTCGCAGTTTATCGGGTACATTGGTAAGCTACTTTAATAATTGAAGATTTAATATTTGATATGTCATATACATGAGTATATCCTGCTAGAGTTTCCTGCTTGATAGGTTCTTTCGCAACCTATGAATCAGTTTAGCTGGTTAGTAGGTCTTCATGTTTAAGAATTCAGATAGCCTACAAATCGATGGAAACCTTAACTACTCTAATAATCACTTTCAAAATAAAAATATTATTAATTGCAAATAGACCCCAACATAATATCTAAGATTTTTGAAAACTCGTTCAACTTATCAAGTGCTTTGCAATGGGGAAGATGGGAATAGGAATTAACAAGCTCATGAGAGAGTCTTGAATGATGGAATTTGGAAAAATTAATAATGTATCAGTAAGAAACATTTCCCAAAAACAATCAGTCAAAAACAAACTTTCATTAAAATACGAAACTATATTGTTCAATAATCTATATTTTCCTCTCTCAATAATCTCTTTTTGAACAGATTGTTTTAACAGGATTCATAATAGAAGAGATGCAAAGCATGAAGCGACCCAATAATGTCAAATACATGAGTATATCCTGCTAGAGTTTCCTGCTTGATAGGTACTTCCGCAACAGGAAATCGTTCCTGATTGGATAAATTCTATATATTTTGAATGCGTCACTCCCACGAGTATATTTCCAGTTACACTCAATCGATAAAATCGGTATGTATGTGGGAACGAAGCCAATTATTATTCAGCTCAAATTATCGGCTATCGGCTCAAAGCTCCAGTGACTCTTGATAATGCAAAATTAGGAATGGAGGAAATACGAGTATGATTCTATTCTACTAATTTCAGAAAATTGAAAGGTACTGAAATGAGGAAAAAGTATGAATGAGATCAGAAATCAAAATAAGTATCGTTCCGATAATTTTAATGTTAATTTTTAGAACAATGTAATTTTGAACAATAATTCATACACAAAATAAAACCAAGGAAAGTCTTATTTTAAAATATCAAGAGAAAATGTTGTGTGTAGAATTTGAATCTTTTGAAAATCATGAAATATAAATTGAAATACATTGGGAAAAAGGAACGCTAAATAAATCATATTTCCAGTATAGGCTTTATGTATTTAACCAAGAATGCTTCTCCCTCAGAAACATGTTGGGGACATGAAGTGATTCAAATGATTGAATAAACGTCATAAAATTCAAATATTGATCCTTGTATCATTATCAACTGGATTATATTGCTTATGATAAATTGGATAATTATTTTTTATAATAAACTAGCATAGTTGAGAATTAGTTCAAATCCAACGTAGTTTCCATCTCCAATCATCCCCCTCATTACCCAAGCAAAGGCCTTAGAGCCCTTGTTGACATCACAATCCGAAAAAAATCCTTGTCAAAAATATTCTGATGCTTGATATCATGAAATTGTATAAGAGTTATCTAATGAGAAAGCTCTATATTTTTAGAGACATCAGTAGTTAAGAGAGAGAGTACAATCTAAGACTCTCGGCTCTCCTCAACAGAAAATTTGAAATTCGAGTAAAGTGAGAGAGTATAAATAATGATAAATGAGAGATGAAGTCGATAGCACAAGCAAAGCATGAAAGTAGTCTCACGACTCAGTGGTCCTTTTTTGTTGCTGGAGGAAAGTTCTGAGGGGAAAGGTAGTTTGATGAAGTTGCGTTTTGCGTTGGAAAAGTCTTTGTTTCCTCGGGGCTATTCCACCGAACGATAGACGGAGAGAGCATGACATTGAGCATCCTTCTCCAACCAATGGCGGTGGTCGGCTGATTGGAGAATCGTTTAGGGGTGTGTGGCTTTGGTTCTGTCAGGTTTATTCTCTGGAGAGTAGTTACCGAGCTGATATAGGCACCGTTGAAGCAGTCGCCAGAAGGAATTTGCATAATGGCTCCTTGTGATAGATAACCCTCACACTTTTAGCATAATCGACCCGGATCCACTAACCACCAACACCCCCTCTCCCCACAACTCACGATCCCCCTCCCTGCCACACGACAATCACCTCACCAAAACTAGAAAACCACAACATCACACTCATTCCTGCTCCTTTATACTTTTTCGTCAGAATATCAGACGATTTCATCTGTACGCTGGCTCCTTGTACGCTGCAATAGCTGATGTTGAACAAAATAACAACTATTTTAATTCAACAACAAATTCCTTCATTTTCTCAATTCCATGTCCCAAAGAGACTTTAATTTCTTTTCCAAATGAATTTAGCACATCATAATTGATTATTACTGTTTAGGATTAGTATATTAATTAAATTTCGCTTTGTCTAGGTTGTATTGCGAAGCGAATAATAGAATAATGTCAACAAGCATAATTTTCCTGCATGACTTTTAGGATAAGTTGCAATAAAATTTGCAGTCCATGTTTTTGGTTCGATTCCAAATGCACAAATAAAGAGAATGTACAGCACTAATCATGATAGGGGTAGGAATAGAGTAGCCGCATGGCACACATAATTTCTGTCATTAAACGTCATAATTAGAGCCAGGTCTTTATAAACTAGGTCGGAGAATTTGTATGATTACCATTAGTATGGTTCAACTGCACTCACTTATTCTGGCTTATTGATGATGTTATAAAATGCTAACTGTTTTGCAGTGCCGTACTAACAGTGAGTGCGTCAGTGGAATAAAATGGCTGTTGATCTTTTTCCAACTGATATGACTCACAGCAACAAGCTCAGTGTCACGATTACTGAACCCAGTAGAAGGATTAGGCGGGAGACCCGGTCCTGTTTCGTATTACCCGGATCGAGTCTGGCTAATAACTCATGTATCTACGTGAGCGATAATCGTATTACGGGGTTCGATATCTGCTTAATTCATAGAAAGAATAGCGGTCACATAAATTTCTGATTAATGTTTGTCGAATTACATTGCTCACTGAAATATTCAGAGGAAGAGTTATTATCGCTGATCTGTATCCCTTACTTTTATTTTCCAAGCACAAACTCTGAAAGCTGAATATGAACTATTGTAAGTTGTAAATCTTGCATGATTGGAGGATGGGTCATGTTTTGACCCAGAACTGAACTGGGCAATTGAAAATGCTGATCATTAATAATCAAGGTTAACTGCCATTTATGTGCCATGCCTTCATAAAAAGTGATTTGATTACTTTATTTTCTGAAGATTTCAATCATAATTTCAAATTACCAAATCACCTCCTCAGTTTAGTTCTTGGTCATTTAAAATCATGATCAACAAATCACACTGTGTATTATCCTCAGCACATCATACCGGTCGACACTGTTTATGTGCACAGCACATATAAGGTCGACACTGTTTTACTGTTTTAAATTGAAAAGAATTTGGATAAATCATTCAAAATCATGCAGATCATTTAAATTGAGACTCTAACACGTATCTCTCTGATTGTACTCATCTCCAGTACAACATTGAATATGCAAAGGAATGGTCTATATCAGATAAGAAATCAATAAAATCCAGGTGAGTAGCGATGTGAGTAAGAGAAGTCGATGATTAACATATTTTTCAATGAATGTCAATTATTGTAGTTAGGTCTCTTTTATTACTATTGAAATGATAAGTGAATTGGTAGCTGTGCTTATTTCTATTCCAATTCATGCACTCTAAAGATAAAGTACTAGGCTGATTTATTATTAAGCATTCTCAGAAACCTGATAATCCCACACTTTGCTGGACAAGATATAGAATTAGAGCAGAGTGGTATTCATTCATGGAACACATATAATAACATAAAATAAGTAGTGTCACTAAGATATTGGGGAGTTTCTCCCAAATTCATTTTTCTGGGACTGAATTTTGAAGACACATTCATGTAGCACACCTTCAACGCATCTGAATGCTAACTTAATTTCTCCTCAACTCACACATTTCAGTGCAAAATACTTTATTTCAGCCCCATTCTCACCAAGTCGTTTTCCTCAAAGTCTCGGAAAGGAATTAGATTTTAAATTATGCGTGCTTACTCGCTTAGAATACGTCGTACTTCATGGAGGCTTTGGAGAACACGAGACTTTGGAACTGAGAAAAGATTTCGCCCCTTTTCTTATGGAAATTTCTGGAAATAATCCATTCCCAACGAGAGCTTGGCCCCGGATTCTCAGAAAATATTCCATTTCGCGTTGGAAATATTTCGGCCATTTTTGTCATTTATAATAACGAAACGTGTGTGGGCTGGCTGGAAATTCTCACTTGCTAGCAAAAATGTGAGCGTTCACAGAACGACTTTTTGAATCTACGGTGAATAAAAACTGATATAAAATGATGAGAGTGATAATTTATTAGTAGTATCTTATGAGAATAACTTTTAGTTTGATTATTCCAATAGTACCGTATTAATTTCTAACCTTGAAACTAATAACTGAAGAACAAATTATACAATTTCGATAAAGAATAAATTTGGTTAAAACTGTGAAGCCTCCATGAGACTATTACACACACAAGTCAACTGCTGCTTCGACTGTTTGTGAGATGACTGATATTTTCCAATAAGGTTTAATGGATATTCTGTCTCTGGGAAATAATTGTTATAACAGGAGGCAGTTTGCAGGAACAGGTCAAATCCAGAATAATGTCGACTATTTCAGCTATCTTGCCGTATTATTTGGTCACAACTGTAGACGTGTTTTATACAATTCATATACGGCGACAGGCAGTAGAATAGTCGTTCGCTAAGTTTTGATGTCCTCAAAATTATTGCCATAGGCCTATAAAGGAACGAATGCTTCACCATCCTTCTTCACATTATTTCATATATGAGGCTGCAATCTTGCACATTGCAATTGGAATTCTTCCAACAAAACACACGACAATTTTCTGTACTGCGTCTTTAAATTCCTGATCGACCATCAAAGCGTACTATTTTTGAAAGGTTGATCGTAATTTTCCCTCTAATGTTGGTTTTACACCTCATCGTCGAATGATATTGTGAAGTGAAACAGATGAACCATCTATCAATGGAGATTTGAAATCTTCGGGGAATAGAGGAAACCAATCACTTCCTTAACACATAAATAGCTTGATTATTAAGTTCTTGAAAAAAGAACTGAAGGATTTTGAAAGAAAACTTTCAAGATGGATTTATAGTCGAATATATAGTGAAATCAAGGAAAAGTGGGAAAACCTGTTTCAGGGATAATTTAAATTATTCGAAATTTATAATCTAAAGGATATTTGGGCGTCAGTCTAATCATTTTACTTCGAAAGAAAGATTCTATTACTTAGACTTGAATAATATAGAATGATATTATCATGACTATCAGGCTACTTCCCCAATGACACAGCAAACTCTAATAATATAGATGATAATCCACTTTGTCTCACCTGTAACACAATAGAAAAGACAATAATTATTGCTAGCGATGCATTAGTCTATTAAATAAAAGGAAGGTCAAATGGGGATTTCATACGATATGTTGGAAGATAAACGATCAGTTGACCATGAATTGAAAAATTCATCAACCTCATGATGACGTAATTCCACAGAGATCATGAGGCATAGGCTATTGTTGAAATTGTTTCAATTATTGGAAGTACACAATACAGTATTACTTTCTTTGATGTAAATGACTGCACACCTCATGAAAATCTCTCAATAAGAATGATCAGGCCTATTGCTTTTAAAGTAGCAAGACATGTTGGAACAACTCTAAAATAACCATTGAGAATTTTCATCACAAAAAATATTGAAAACTCTAACCAAATATCACAAAGAAACGGATAACCACGATTCGGAAAGTTCAAGCTATCCCACATGAGTTCAAGATAGTTTCGTTTGTCTTCCGTTTGGTGGCCTACTTAACCCACAACCCCTGAATTGCGATCCAAGACGGCTGGTGTTCTGCTTAGTAGCACTCATCTGTGCGCGACTGGCGTCTGAGTTTGTGAGCGGCTTACTAGAAGTGAGGGCTTAGTGCGTTAATGGCATGCCCGCCGCGGTTGGAGCAGGTGGCCGCGATCACACGCCACTAGTGTGGGACGACAGAAAGAGAAAACAGTAGGAGAGAATATGACAAGATTGGTGATGATGATGAGTAGGATGAGATGGAGAAGAATAAGAAGGAGGAGGAGTAGGAGGAGGAGGAGGTGGAGAGGACAGGGAAAGAGAATCAGGAGAATTTGGAGATTAAGGAGGAGAGGCAGGAGGATGAAAAGAAGAAGAAAGATAGGAGAAAGGAGAGAAAAACGTTTCAAAGAGTATGAGGAGGATAAGAAGAAGAAAAAAGGAAAATGAATATGAAGAAGGAGATAAAAAACGGAGATGATGAAAGTTATAGGAAGTAAGAGGATAAGGAGAATGAAAGAAATATGAAAAAGGAGAAGGAGGAGGAGGAGCTGGAGAGAATTCCTTGGTCATATGACAAAAACCACTTAAGTCCAAAACTGCAGTTTTGAGAAAATGGAGCTCAAAGTTTTCTAGTATGTTCAAACACAATTTTTAATAATATTTTTCATCCTATCACAATGAAACTCACAAAGTAGCTCAAAATACACTTATTCATGATTTTATCATTCCAAAGTGATGTAAAAATGTAAAATCACTGATTTAGTCATGACTTAAGTTGATTGGACCATGTAAAAACATGAAATAAGTGGAGTTAGATCATTTTACCCGAATGAAATTAAAGACTTAAGTTATTTTACACATCCTCAGAACAATAGAAATAGTAAGTTAAGTGGTTTTACCAAAACATAGATTCCCATAATTCATCTGTAATACCTGACTTAAGATGTTATAAAAGTCTTAATAATGGAAGTAAGACTTAGGTTGTTTTACCAAAGCGTAGATCTCAAAATTCTACACCCGGATATGTAATTATCTCATTTCCTCAAAAAGTGGACTTAAGTACTTTTGTCAAATGACAAAGGAATTCAATTCTAGAAAAAGTAGGAGAATGAGAAGAATGAAATTGATAGATGAAAAGAAATGAATGCTATTGATGAGAGGGAAAAATAGAGAGAAATATAGATTTTAATTCTGATTCATTCACTTTATTCATATAGATTACAAAATATATCAGCTTGAATCCATATTATGATGATGCTACAACAGAAAGAAAATTGTAAACTGAACATCATAATAACTTATTAATTTAATGCATGCTGTACTAAACTTTTGTAATAATATTGATTAGAATGTTTTGTAGGAGTATAATAACTCAAGTGCCTTGATTTTCCAGTTTGATACAGTCCCCCAATTAAGAGATCCATCATGATAATAAAATCAACAAGGCGCACAAGTTTAAACCAGTTCAATCCTCATCAATAAGCCCACAATTTCGTTTCCACTGAACAAATTGAAATAATTGGCTAGCGCTTGACAAAAGCGAATGAAACAGAGATATGCACACCAATTTCTATGGCACTGGTACTCTCTTTTTTCAGGTACAGCCGCATGGCCGAGGCTGGCTGCATCGTAAATTCAGGCGTTTTGTGAGGCACCGACAAGGTGTAGCCAACAGAATTGGAACGGAAATAATTTCCCAGAGGGAAGGGAGCATTTCGCACTCATTGGGAAACGGCTAGGGGTCCAGCCGACTGCTCTCTCCCTTCCTTTCTCTCCAATTTCCATTTTGCGAATCGATAAACACAAGCGGTAAATAATAATTCACCCTTCCTCGGTTGATGGGTGAGGGGTGGTTAGTGGAAGGCGGGAAATTTATTTCCAAGTCGTCCTGTTTTCAGAAGGGCTGATTATGGTGAGGCGGTAAGGAGAGCGAGTTTGAACACAAGAGAATCATCTGACGGAGGTGAAGTATTATTGTATCCTTTTTCAATACAGAGTGCAAGAGAGTGAATATTTAGTGTCGACCTTAATAATAATTATTATTTCACTGTGAGGAATAAAGTGCCAGCCATTTTTCCCTAAATCAGTAATGAGGGATCAATATGAGGAAGAAAATGTATGGCAACATTTTCCACCAGTGTTCTAGGGAGGCAGTTGAAGCAAAAAAGTACTGTAGCCTACTCTCCTCTGCTACACTGTCAGAAGTTGATATTTTCGAATCAATGGTGAATAAAGTATCCTACTCTAACAAATACAAGAGGAAGATATTTAACAAATAAAACCACTTTTGAACAGACTTTTCATAAACTTAATCAGGTTTATTGTATCTCTCTTCTCTAAATTGAACAATTTTGTATTGAAAAACGATTGGTTGCTCAGACAAAGATTTGATCTGGTCCGTTGATTTTGTCCGTTCAACTTCATAACGAATCAATTGATTTGGTCTTCAATGCCATCGACTGAAGCATTTAGTTGTGACAACATCATATTGGCAGAGATTTATATATTATGAGCGAACGTTTAATGTGGATGAGCGAAAATAATGCAGTTATCATAGTATGATACCAAAATAGGTCGATTTCGAAGAGAGCAATACCATTATCCAAAATAGGCTTCAGCAAAGAGCCTTATTGAATACTATATAGAATTAAAATATATCCAAAACTCAAACATGAAATCGAGTACAAAATTAACAGATTCCGGAGGAATCTGTGAAATAAACATTTTATCAAAAAGTTCACTAAAAACGTGTGGGAAATTCATGAGAGTCATAATAAACAATTCTGTATGGAGTGATCAGCATCAACTCTTCTTCTAATGACCTATATTTCATAGCAAAAAAAATCTACAAGATTTTTGTATTGAAACACTAAATAGAACAGTATGTTTAGTCAAATAGAATTCCAGCTCCCCATTCCGAGATGTTTCATATGAATATTCCATTATTATTTATTCTACTTGAATCTCAGGTTTCTAAGAACTGCAACCTAAAAATTGAGTTTTCCTTCTTTACCATTTCTCGTGGAAAGGTCAAAAGTATCTCTCAACGGAAATTGGGTAATTCATGAACTAGTAGCTTACATCAGGATTTATCCAGCTTTGAAGCAGGGAGTGCTTCCTGGATGGTCAACCAACTGGACTCAGTGTCTCGATGAGCAGGGAAAAATGTTTCGATCCAGGCAAATAGAAGAAGGTAGCCGAATGTATTCTAGCCCACGAAGCAAATCCGCTGCTTTCCCCTCAACGATACTTTCTCATTTCCCTCTGTCCATTTAAATGCATAAGGTACCTCCTCCTCTCCCCTCGCCATCACCACCAACCATCAACCTACTCAGGTGAATATCTCATTTCCTCCGTTCTCGTCGTTTTTTCTCCGGTTCGAAACGAAACCGGGCTTAATGGCTCTGCCATTGCGTGCTGTCCAATCTGCCCCCCTTCTATTCCTTTCCTCTCAAACCCCTTGCCTCATCAGATGAAAATTATGTGTTTCAACCGGTCATGTATCTTTTTGTTTGATTGCGAAGGGTTTCCGTTGATATTCAAACATTAACTACACTTTTCGTTTTCCCTTCTTTGAACCCAATGAGAGAGACCGCATTATGTTTGTTTTCTTTTTGATTCACGAGCTTTTAAACAAAAGGTCGAAGGAAAAGAGTAGAATTATATTTCCAACAATATCATAATTATTCTCATATCAACTTTCAAACTATTACAGATTCCATGTTTTTTCTGATAGTTGAAAGAAAATGTAATTGACATTCCAATTCACCAAGACTGGTAAATAATGCTTGTTCAGGATTGTAATAATCTACAAGAATTAAAGATACAGGTTATTAGAAATTAAATGGAAAGTTTTCATGGACATAGAAAACATCTAACCAGTGTACAAAGAATAAATGAATTTTAATTTGAATCTAACTAAAAAAATTAAAAAATTGGATGACATTGCAGGTGTAATGAATATTTCAAATTTTGTATTATAATAAAGCAACAGGCAACAATAATGGCAACAGGCATTCATGACAAAGCACCATTCAGCGGTTTTCAATCCTTGATAGTTTCAAAAATTAAACATTTAGATTCTACATAAACCAACATGATTGATATTAATAATACTATAATAATTAAATTGTTCACTTCAATTCATACTTTATGATACTTCTCTGGTCAAGATTAACAATAAATTCCATATTCCCTCTTAATACTCTTGTGTTGCCATGGAATCGTAATAACAAGTAGTGATAATTGGCCAACCAAGTGTATGTGTGGATGCAAATCGGAGCAATGGCCTCTTGACCACTCCAAACTTCACTTTGATGAAGCAGTCTACTCCAGGTTTGGCGAACAAGTGGTGTGTAAACGCACGAGTTTCCAACTTGGGTGATTTGAGGTCAGCGTCAGGTACACTTGCGTCATAATCAAAATGTTTGCATAACCTAAAGTTGAAAATTGAGTGGAATCACCATTCATGAGCGCAATTGTTTCAAAAAAAGTGCAAGGATAAATTCCACTATCAAAACTCAAAAAATAGGAATACACAGATAAAACAGAATTAATTTGAATTTTTTGTAGTTTGTTGTTTTCCTATGATGATAATAAGCTCATTTGATGGAAAAAAGATATGAATGAGCGTTATTTTTTTATTGTCATTCATAATCAAGGATCTATTGTTTCTGTCTCAATGATTACAAGAGGGATGGAGATAGGAATATGCCACAGTATTTTGGCATCATTGGCACTATAATAATACTTTATTTTTAAATTAGATTTTTTTCATTAACAGATTCATCAATGCTATCGTTAGAAAAGGCATACCTGTAATCAATAGAAGACTCAAAAATTTCAAAATCATTCTCTGAATCTGATAAATAATAATTTAATCCATTTCTTTCCACTTATCAATGACAAAATCATAAACAGTCACATACAGTCACATACTGTTCGAGATTATCTTCCTTTTAATTAATACTAGCGATCATTGTAAATCATAAATTTTTATTCGAATCTCTTCCATATATTTCACCAACCCCAATATACAAGAAATATTTCTGATTTTTCGATTTTCTGTGAAGACTATAGTGTATGTGAGATTGGGACATGGTTTTGAAATGGGGAGGATTGTGAAAAATAGGAATAATTCTATAAAGACTAGTGAGATTGAATATTCATACGCAGTTGTAATCAGACCATCATACAAGAATCAATGTATTAATTTGTGAAAGAAATAATAATGATTATAATGTTTGATAATAGTGAATAAGGGTTGCTGGGTAGAAGAGTGTGTGCTCGCTGTCATTAAAACGTTGCAGACCGGTTCAGATTCGATCAATGAGACGATGTGTTACACATCCTCCACTTACCCGATTTCAATCAATCAGAATCGATGCATTGGCCGGCTGCCCGCTCCACATAGAGTTCAAGAACGCGGAACGAAATTAACAAACAGATTTGCGGCCGACGTCCAACTTTGCAATGGTCTGATTTGGTGGCCAAGGAACGTGCTGCACTCCATTATCTGGCGCAAATGCATTCCTAACCGCTCGAGATTGGCCACTTAGGAGTCCTGCTCTCAGAAACGCTTCTTTAAAATTTCAACATCACTAACGCACTGATTAATACCATTTTGCAATAGGTCAAGCTTTATCAGTCAGTTCAGCTGCAATTCAGCAGGTTATCCGATGAACAATTCAAATCAGCTACATTGAAAGATAACATCGAAAGAACACTTGTGAATAAATCTTGACCTTAGGATCTGTCCAACTAGTTTAATTTTATTGCGTCGAATTTCTCCATTTCCTTATTTTAGTATGACTTCTAGACATCAAGAGATGTGATTTCAATCTTCGTTCGAAACTTGGTAAGGAATGTCGAGTTCAAACTCCAGTAAATAAAGAAACCCTGAATGCTAATTATTCATAATAAGAGCCATGTAAGTTGTAAAAGAGAAGAGAAATTCAGGGAATCCTGTGGAAGGCAACGCTAAAGAGCTGTTTGAATTATTAATTCCAGGTTCAAGCCGAAAGGTATCTTTTTGAAGAATTTCCTCTACAGCAGTGCATGCAAATGACTGAGCACTGAGCAGCAGTAATTGGGAAGTTGGTCATGTAGAAGTTACCCTACAATAGACGAGAAAAATTCAGGTATATCTCTACTTCTCTATTTCTCCACATTTGTTTTTGGAAAGGTTTCAAAGCAGGTCGAAAGAGGGAGAATAGATTAGATTAGTCATTTTGTTTGTTGTCGGCTGAGAATCGAGTAAGAAAGGAAGGAGAGACAGAAAGAGTTAATAAGTAAGTGAGAGAGAAAGAATGATGGAATAGGCGCCCCTTTGAACATAGTCCTCGAGACATACGTTTAATTGAAACAGTCTCAACCAACATTCTCAACTAATTTTTTTTTTTTTTTTTTCTATCGTACTGTGACGCCTCTTGAGCTGCCTTATTGGAGAGATTTAGCATGCGCTGACAAAATAATAAAATCTAATTGATACATCTGTTCTGTAACCAGTTTCAATTCTTCTAGCAGAAAAGATTCACTGGCTGAAACTCTGGAAAGTGTCAAGAATCCCAAGCGATACGCTTTGGGTGATGGAGCTCTTGTGGGCTAAAGGTCATCTTTGTAAAGGCAAAATGTCAGACGAAATGTTAACCGATAGAAATTCCTCGGAGACAGACCGATCAGACCTAGATTAAGTGCCTGAAATAAACTTCTGTTCCCTTTTCTAACAAACTCGGCTCAAAGATTGGAGAGATCTATCGCATTTCTAGAATCTCATGTTTGAACACACCTGTTCAGATAACTCTCTGTCAATTATTCACATCACATTACAGAAAGCTTTATCGTTCTCAAATACAACAATCATACTTCCTTCTTTATTGAGAATAATGAATGTCATTTGAGAAAGGCAATTGCAGACATTTTTTTAACATTTCTATAATTAATTGTGATTAATGTATTCTTCCTCTCATTATTAGCTTACTCTACAACCAAATCAAATTATTTGAGAGAAGAGCGAGATAACTGAATAGATGTGAATGAAGAATTTGAAGTAAGATCTGAATTTCATCTCTTCGAATTTCAGTTAAAAATTTAAACAGAAAATACAAATTCATTTTTCAAATGAAAAACAATAATAATTACTCTCATATTTTCCAATTATTTTTTTTATTAGTGTTTTATACAGTAAGCAAAAAGAGGGATTTTTCTGGTATGTGATGGAAAAGTCAATATTCTCTCAGAAGTTATTTTCCACAATTTTGACCGAATTTGACATATGATATATGAATTTAGACCGCCTTGATGAGCTGAAAAGAATGAGATATGGTTTGTTGAGTTCCGATGACTTTTAAAATAGTTAGAGGTATCCTTGGATTATGACCCTTGAAGGGTCCTTAATATTGAACATAACCTAAATTCCGGTTGGTGAGTAACTTATCTGCTAGAAGTTGATATGAAAGACATTATTACCAGAGAAAATATCAATACAAGCACGTTATAAATTTTTTTGGAGACCATTTCCCCCCAAAATAGGTTTTTTTCAAATACAAGGATATCTTTTAATTGCTCTAGTTCAAAAACTATACAAGGGAGAAAGGTCTACTTGGTCTCAAATTGTAGAGGACAAAATTATCCCCAGAGGGATTTTGAATTGAACAACTCAAAGGAATATGTCAAAAGATCTGAGCGAGCGAAAACTAAAAATACTTAATTATAGTTTTTCTTGAAAATAAACCTATTTTTTGAAAAATCGTAACTCGGTTTCTAGTGAAGATCAAGAAATGATTCTACCACCATTCTCTTGCAAATTTTATTTACTAAAAAAAAGGTTTGAAAAGTTTTTTCGTCCGACGCTTCGTTTTAACGTTATTCCAAGAAAACCAAAAAATGAGCAAAATTTTCCAATATGGCGGCCATAAAAACAACTTTCCGACACGAGTTGAGAGTGGGATTTTTTACACGTTAAATAGGAGGGTGTCAGCTACCATTTCCACCATGAAACAACTTTGTTGCAATTAGTTCCAGGTTGACCCCTGTTTTGAGCTAGAATGACTCGACTAATAACGCAATACATTCCTATAATATTCTTATTCTGGTGGCGTCGTTAGAGACGTCGGGAGCTCCACCCGGTCAGCTGTTGCAGCTGGCGTCGCTATTCACGAGCCAACGGGGAAGCATATAATTTCCCAATGGAGTCCAGTTGCAGCGCAGGCATACTGTCCTACATTCTTTATCGCTCGTTCCATCACATTCTCCTCCCCACAATAATATTTCTCTATTCTTCATCTCCCCTTCATCATTATTTGTCATCTCCACTATATGTATTCCATCTAATCTGTATTCTAGTTTACCATTATATACTGGAGAATGTTGCATGAATTTTTCAATGAAAATGATCTGATGAACAAATTTCCCTTACAAAGGTAGACTTTTAAGTCCTTATTCAGAATGCTATTATAGAGGTTTGTGCCAGGCTTAGACGCTCTCTTCAGGAGGCTTCACTGTTTTCGGCTTAAATGCCTGAACTATTTTTATTCTCGACTTTTCTCAATTATATTGTACATTCCGGTCCCCTGCACTCCTCTGCTTACGTACCTCTATTCCTCTTCTATATTTCTTCTATATTCATTGCATTCCCGAAAATCATTCCTTTTGAGCATTTGAAGGATTACTGATTTTCCTCCGTTCTCAATTCTACCTTTGTTTTCTTATTCACTCTACTCCTACTCGTCTTTTAAACATTTTTCCCATCTCTCCTCGAGTTTTCTCTCTCTCCTCATTCTCCTCTCGCCAATATTCTCACTAAACCTTTTTTCTGTCTTTTCTACTACTTATTTTTTCATCTTCCTCCTCACTCTCTTCCCTACTCGTTTTCCTTCCTCATTTCTCTTTACCCCTACTCACTATCACTCTTCGTACTCATTTACCGTCCCTCATTCTACTTCTCTACCCCCATCATTCCACCATTCTCTCTTCACTCAACAGCTTACCTCCAACTATATCCTGTATCTTTCGATCATCTCTCTCTCTCTCTTTATTTAATCCTCTCCCCCCCTTCCAATCTCTCTCTCGGTTTGCTAACACGCCCCGCATATATAACTATATAAATAGCATCCGCAGATAGCGTTTCCATCCCTGTCTGGATTCTGGAGTGCCACAATGACAACAGCTGTTCGCCAACTGACCAGCCGCGGTGGCTATTCAAAGCAATTTCGGCGAAGATTGGTCGACTATCATGAATACAGATTGCATTTATGTAGAGTACAACTGTTACATGAGATTATTGCGCTTGATTCAAGAGTTACAATTATATTATTGCATATTGTTGGTAGCGGTATCTGATGTATTCTGGACAATGTATACCGCAGATATATGGAAGCATCCTAAAGGGGTGCTTCCCGAAACTACGCCGGTGCTCAACGTACAATAAAAGATACATGTTCTTATGAACCAAAATAGACATTCGTGGTAGTGCTGCTATCTCTTGGCACGCTCCAGAACTAGCCAATTTCCTTATGAAATTATAGTAGCTCAATTCTTTGTAAGGCTACGCGCCTAGTTTGGGTAGTCAGTCACTAATTTACAATGGAATAGGCTACAATGCAGTCGAAATGTAAAATAAAAAATATTGTTATACTAATTCGGAATAGAAAATATTGTTTATAAGACTGATTAGTATAGCTGGTGCCAGAAAAACTGGAGTTGGCAAATGATTGTTATCAATCCTCAGCTCTGACAGGGTAGTCGGCAGGCGGTCTTGAAGAGAAAATCGAATCTGGAGCAACCTCAACCGTTTTGCTCTTGCGGACAGCTTAAAGACTGTCCTGACAGTGATGAGCATAAATATAACAGTCAATCGCCAACCTCCAGTATCTTGGAAAGTCATCGGAATGATCATGTCTTATACAAATGGGCCTACTTGTAATGAATAGCGATAATACGACTAATTTTGTTTTTAGTGCATTTCATTTGAAAAAAATGCACTATTGGTCTTGACCGGATAATCGCAAATATATGATGCGATATATTTTTTACACGTTTCCGAACCCCCAAAACACGAATCTGATGTCCGTTTAAATTTATATATCTCTATATACATATATATATATATATTTATATACTAGCCGGCAGGCTCGCTTCGCTCGCCTTCTCCGCCTAGCCAGGGGGCTCCGCCCCCTGGACCCCCGACATTATAGGCGGTGCAAGTGAGTCAAACAGGCTCGCTTCGCTCGCCTGCAAAACCTCTGTCAGTATCAGCTAAGACAAACAGGTTCGCTTCGCTCGCCTGAAAATTCCGTTCAGTAGGGATTTGAAATTTATTGAGCACAGCATTTCTACACCTAATCTGGACCTGTTTACCTGATTTCAACATTTTCTGCCAATTTGTTCTAGAAAAATCTAAGAAAAACTCTGAAAATTCCAAAAAATAGTAAAACGCTAATATTAAGCGTAACCTTGGGAAGTATATCGGACATAGTTTGAAACTTGATTCAATATCTTCCAAATTAGTTCATCTATAATCTCGCTGAACCATTGTATTTACAGTTAGGATTGGTCATATCAAGGCGGAAGATATGCAACCCGCAACACATCTAAAATTTTGAAAACTTGATTACTGGCGTAACCAAATTTGAACGCATTCGGTTCAGTGGATTTTTAGTTCTGATCAAATGAATGAATGAATGAATCAGTGCCATTTCGCTTTTATATATAGAGATGTACAGATTCTTGTTAACACGATAACTCCTGAAGGGCTTGTCGGAGAGCGACCAAATTTTGCACAAAAATCATTAGTGTTAATATCTCGGTCAAGTTCGTTAACCAGCCAAATTGGTCCAAGGGTAAGGGGTGAAATTATGGGTAGAAATTTTTGAAAAATCACTATAAATCGACCAATAACTTGATCGTTTTGAAAATTGGTGTGTATAATACCCTTAATATGCCCTACAATTTGAGCCATGAACGAAAAAATCCAATCAAAAATGGCGAATAACATGCCAAAAATTGTGTTTTTATGGGTTTTTGAAAACGGTATTAATTCATACCCTGAATAGATCATTATAAGTCATATGATTTGAGCCATCATAGAATTGCATTTGAAATGCACTCTTTCCGACCGCCAGCTGCCAGAGCGAATTTTTTAGTATGGATTTGGCATGAGACAAGGAAAGTGTGTGGTCGTGCACTTATCAGAAGAACCGAGAGGAACGGAAGAGGAGGGTAAGTAAAAGATGAATAATAAGAAAGAATGGGAGAAAGAAAAATAAAGCCAAAGAAAGAATTCAAGAAATCTTCAAGTATAAAGTTCATAATCTCGATCACTTGATTTACAGTCACATTGAGTGAAACCTCATCAGCTCATAAGCATTTATTTGAGTTACAGAGACAGGAAAGGTCCCAGCAAACGTCACAGTGTCACAGTTAAGCCATGTCTGCCTTGGAGAGATGAAAAATTCATGTCTCTTTTACTTAGATGGTGTCTGTGTACACTAGGACTTCACACAAACTTTGGGAAGTATTCAGGGGTGAAGGCCGCAACTTATTCAGAGTGGCAAAAAAGCAAGCAATCGGTCGAACAAAGGGAACAACGCGTGAAATGAGAACGAGACAAGGAATAGTATAATAGGAAGAGAGAGACAGTGTTGCGAGAATGAAACCCATCCCAAGCACAAAAAAGCCCGTTTCGCCATATATTTTTCTGGCAGCAAATCCCATACAAAAATATATCCTTGAAGTTCCTAGACGACACCTCATCTCCCTAGCAACACTGTCACGAAATTTAAACACTCACTGAAAAGTCACACTAACTCACCAATTTTGAAATAGATTTGTGGAAATGGGAGTTCTAAAGGGAATGAGATCTTAATTTCTTAAACTGCGAACCTGTCCAAGGTTCAAAAGCAGGTGAAAAACCCAGACAAACAGAATTCAGTGTGAAAAATATAAGTGTTTATCTTCGGTAGAAAATTGAATTTCGTATTATTATATGTACACTATACGATAATTTAATTCTGAACATATGTATAGATCTAAGTTATTGGCTGGAAAAAACTTCACTGGTTAGAAACAATGAACAATCATTGTCAAAGCTTTTTTAGAGGATCAGGATTTAATTTATTTGTTTCATTAATTGCAATTTCTTAATTGATTCTCAACTTGATTTCCAGACTGATGAGGAACTGAAAATATAATACGAGTTTTCAATAATGTATCAAGTATTTGACAATGATTAACATTAGTAAATTGACAAATAGTATGGACTAACCTTTAGAGTAGGAGTAATCAAAAATCAATCTTCATATTATTGATGGATGGATAATTTTCTCAAAGTATTCATTGAGAAATAATACAGTGTGATGATTATATTTACATGATTTATTCGGGAATATTGTTCAATGTATGAAGAATGAAAGCTCTTGAGAGACATTTATGGTTAAAACTGCTTGATCCTTGACTTTTTACTGTGCTGAAACCTCATACTACAACAATATTGTTATGTTCTGCTTTCTGAAAGCGATAGGTAAACAGAAACACCAATATAGAAACTATTCCGCATATAGAAGCACCATCACTAATAATAAGTTTATTGTTTGGAATGGGTTAGGGAAACAGGATGTTAGGAGTCATTATATTTTTACGCCGTTCCAGGAATAGGACACGTAAACAATTCCATTCCGCTCGTTAACTGATTAATAATAGGTTATTGGTTTCAGCCACTTCAACATAAAAATATGGTTTCGTTCTAGCTAATGGAAAATTTTTGTAACTGTTTTATGATGAGAATGTTGAATCACATACTGCACAATACTATTCTAAGTGGAGAAACAGTATTTTAGCTCATAACATTAACAGCCCAATACACTCTAGGATAATTAAAGTGATAAATTATGATAGTGAATAATTTTTCCTTAGAAAACGAGCTCACAGTAGTCCACTTCAAAGTTCTTAGAGTACAATAATAAGATGTTTGTTCGGAAAGAAATATAAAGGGTTTGGAGCAATCTCTTTCATGTTTATAATTATAGTCTAAAGACAACGTTCTGTTCGTAGATGAAGTGACTACGAATATGAATATGATTATAATTGAAACTATGAATATGATTGTTCCCAGTTCACATTATTGCCAGCTCATAGAAGAGTTTGGTTCATCCCTTTCCCAATCACCCGCATCAGTATACAAGAGATGATATCAAAGGTAAAATATTTTTTGTGTTGATGGAAACGAATATTCCAGAAGCGACGATGGAAGACTCTTTGATGATTTGGAAAGAACTAATCAATGCCTAAAGAGCGCTGAATTATTGATTGCGGAGAGACGTTATTATGCGTTGGAGCAGAATAATACTGAACTCACTCGTTATTCGTAATTTTTAAAAGAGCCAGACAGTGTACACGGGTGAATTGGAATATTCTGACTGGAATAGATTACATGACATGTGAGCTGTGTGGCTGTATGAGGCCCATCTACGTCACGGAGACCGTGATATTAATGACCGCACTGTGTAAAAACAAGGCTTGAGAGCCGCGGAAAATTATAATCCTACCCTCGCCGTTTCCAATCTGTTCGGCAGTAAGCGATAATGGCTTTGCATTTTTCAAAATGTGAACATAACAATAACCCCAGAATCACCATATATTCCAGGCAGCACTCCGCGAACTGACATGAATAATGAGTGACATTGAATCATTGAGCTTCAACAGAGAAAAATCATCGCTCGAGCTTCATCTAAAAGGATTCAACCTTCATTTTTTTCGTATCACGTCATGATTTACAATGCTCGAACTCTAATTTAATTGATCAGAAGAGAATTGTTAACCGCAGATATGATTAGACCTGTTATTGTTTTTTTATAATTATTCATCCTCTTATTATAACCTGATCAAATAGCATGAAATATTATACAGTAGTAAAAAGTGTTGTACAGTTGTACTACTGAGTACCAACAATTTGGTACAATTCATATTATGTAATAGACTTGACTACATTAAGCTTATTGCATGGTTGATATTAAAGACTACTATTAGGTAGTAAGTTATTCTAATAAGCCAGTATAATGATTATTATATCCGTATATAAGAAGCCGTTATGCATGCCTTAGAAAATGTTTGTTAAGTTAAATATTTGTAATTTAGTTAGTAATTTCAAATCAATTTCGATTCACCAGTTTATAAAAATTAAATTGTACTTGGTTGTTCATTTTTACAACGTTTTTTTATTGTGTTCAATCTTTTCATTTGTATTCGGTTGTTCAGAATTATATTGTATTCTCTAAATGTGCTAATAAAGGAAAAAATGTAAACATTAATACTGTACGTTAAGATAAAAGTATTTCTTGAATTTTTCAAACTAAATTCATGAATAATATAGGCATTATTGTGCTAAAAAATGTTTTTGAACTTCCCAATAATTTTTCAGTTTACGAAAAGATTTTTCAAATTCTTACATACTTTCAGATTATCATACTTTAGTTCTGAGTTTCTCAAGAAAATGATTTAATCATCTAGAATAATATAATCAGTTTCCACAGAAACGATGGCAGTCGATGGAGGCCGTCTACTTGCGTATGTCGAATTAATCACAGTATGAATGTGATGCTTGTGCTCAACAGGTCAACAGCAGAGTGGTGGTGGTAGTCGCATGTTGCAGTAATGTCACTGTTATTACCCCAAAGCTGTGTTGCTGGATTCAATTAATGAGCATCGCATCGACCAAGACACAGCGACCACCGTTATTAGATCCGGCATCAACCACCGCCGAGCCCATCGATTCTCCAGTGACCAACCCTCGGCTCAGGACTCATACAACCAGGCCTGTTGAGCTAAATAATTATTATCTACATTACCTCTCAAGCTAACTGTTACTTCTGAAATACTCTACTAGATTCACGTATCAGCTTCATTTTACTTTTATGTACTTGAATAATTATTATAGTTTTTGGATTATTAGGGATTTCATTTCAAATTCAATTCACTTTGAACTGTGATAATAACAGGTTGATGAGATTGAAGTTAACAATTACATTGTACTTCAAGAATAGACCTCCGTTGATGTCTCTTTGTACATGACTTCTCAGAAGTCATTGTTACAATGCATCTTGTTTATAATGAGTAGCCTATAGTCTCTAAGGGGAACGGTAGAAAAGGGGAACGGCTGTCGGGGAGACAGTTTGTCGCGTACCCGTCTCTATCATAGACACTGTAGGCTGAAGATCTTGGATTATTATTTGTTTCTGAATAGAAACAGGAAAGAATGACTACGATACTTTAATATACAGACTTTAATTCCGTCCAATACCATAACAAAACCAATGTAACTGTAACTGTCAAACGAGTGTCCAATTTCGACAAATTTAAGCTTGGATAGTTGTAGAAAGTGGTCCTAATATGCAAAAACTGATATTACAAAATACTATTGAAACACGGTTATCTTCTTGGTAGGAGCACCAGCATTTTGGGGAAATAACCGGTCGAAAGGACATGTCCTGCGCCATTACAAAGCTAACACGTACGGCTTTATCACACACATGTGAGAGTGAAATCACATGAGGAAGAAGGGTTGATAAAGAGGGGTAATGCAATCATAGAGGGTGGAATAAGGAGAGAAGCAAACGAGCAGAAAGATCTTCTTGCTCTGTTTGATGGCATTGCTAGAAGCAAGGTTGGCTCTACTGCCTTTCCGGATGCATTAGGGCAAATGCTGATAAAACAATCGCATCCAATCCGGCCAAAAAAGCCCGTATCGTGCACGGCCTTTTGTCGTACATTCCAAGCAATGGCTTTATCTTGCAGAAATACGTGACGCGAATTTGAAACGCCTTCACTAAAGGCTTTTGCCTGCTAATGCACCTCAATCAACCATCTTCTTTCTTCTGATTTTCTGAATACGCTCTTGAAATTACTAGTAGATTACAGCAATCTGGTTTACTGGGCGCTCTATTCTTCATTATACAGGCGGACAATGGAATTGTTGAAAATAGTGTCACTGTAAGTATGCATATTAGTAAATAGTATTGCATTATTCGTTTTCAATACACAAAAAACTCTAGTCTAGAAAGACAAATATTAATACGTTTTAAATACAAAACGGAAATTCATAAATTGATGTTATATTTTATACAATTAATAAGTGAACTGTGTTCAAATGTGAATGAAAAATTCACGAAACTTTCAGCTTATAAATCTGAAGATAATAAATAATATGAATGACCATTGGGCCGACCCAGCAAAGTAATATAAAACTATTCATACAAAAAATTAATGAATGAATAGGACTTTTATATTTGATATCCAATCTTCTATCTCCACCTTTATTTCTATAATTTATCAGTTGTTCAAAACATTGCATTCAATTGATTGGAGGAATATCTGGTAATATTCGAACTGACCTCACATAATAATTTGATAGATTAGAATAGCGCCTTTGAGACATACAAAGATCGTTGAGTAACGATTTATGTTCAGTAGGAAAAAAAACAAGAAATGTTTCAAAGCTGATTATGTCCAACACAAAAAGCGAGTTGTAAGAGAGATAAATGAGTTACAATTGATTTGTATTGGATATTTTTATTTATCTACATTTGTCACTGTTCACGCCAAGGACCGTGGTCGGGGCAAGAAAGAGAGCAAGATGCGAGACACACAAAAACGCTACACGCCGTCAAAACAACTTCTATTTGGCACACCGATTTCGAGGGCGGAAGATTAATAACATTTGGAGTGATCTCAAATTCTTTTTCGCTTCTGAAAAGTATCATCGCTCGCATGGTCACTCGCCATCTACATCCATGTGTATGTTAAAACAATGTAAAAGAACCCGTCAGCGAATTCTAGTAAAAACAACAACAACTTACTGTTGTTTGATTGTAAAGTGTGTATTTAGGAAACGTTGATGAGTTATTGCTGGTTGAAGTGATTTGGAGCATGGTAAAATGTAGACAGATAGTATAGGTTTGGGATAGAATATGATAGTATGAACACAATTGTTTTTTTCTTATTGTTAATAGAATAAGTTTCGGGTTAACGTCTGTTTTTTCATCCCTTTTATTGTACTTTTTCCACTTAAATAGATAATACATACTGTGTTAAGTTAAGAGATAAAAAAAACTATCCGCAACGACTGGAAGTCTTCGAAAGGTGGTATAAGTGAGTATGATAAGAAATAAAAATAAGTAAGCTCTTATAAAAATGACGTTTTGATTAACAAGAACACATAAGATGAATTACACTTAATTATAGATGATAAAGTTTAACTTTTCTCATAATGTTTAAGAGAAAAAACTGTTTTTCTTCTTTGCCCACTGAATCATTGATAGTGAGGAATGACTACTTTACAGAATATTAGGCTTGTCTAAGGAATAATGAGGTGATGTTCATTACTTTTGGTTGGAATTGAAGGTCCTCTATATCACGTAACTAAACGTTCAGAATTCCACGTCCTGGAAACTATCAAGGGATGGGAAAAACCTGAAGCAAGAAAGCACGTGGAGGGAATAGACATGAAAGTTTTCCAACTGGGGAAGAACCGTGCCCGGAAAGTTGGAATAATTGTGGCTGAGAAGCCGTACCGGAGCAAAACTCTTCGACTGAACTGTTTCTTGAAAAAGTTGCACAGTTTGACTGGTGAAAAACTTGTTAACTATTGCGAGGCACTGCTGAACATATATTGCTTTGTAGTTTACAGAGTTCTCGCGTCTGTCATGCATTTACTTACACAGTTTACGGTCGAGCATTTGTCACTGTCTGGTGAGAGGTGATTCAGTAAAGTTTTGTTACTGACGTTGGGGTGTGATGTGTACCGCAATGCCATGGACGGAAACAGATTTGCTGCTAGGACAGCTGAATGTACAACTCTGCGCGAATGGTGTGAGGCGTGAGTTACGCCCTGTACTTGTGTTATCCTATTAATCGACCAAGGCTGTAATTAAGACGTCTATTGTCAGCCGAAAATAGAATTTATGGTTGAGGATAGCAAAGCGTTGCTAAATTAGAACAATATTCAGCTTCACAAATATCGTATTTTACGAGTATGTTATGAGTGTACACACTCATCATCACCTTTGCTTAATATACTTGCTATCAAGTAGTAATTGTGACAAAAAATTAAGAAGGGTAATCCTTGTTGGTTTTTCAAGATCAAAACATTGCAGTTGGGAATAATTGTGAATCTGAATGTCATGATTACAAATTAAATTCAAGCAAGATTCGATCACTGTAAATACTATTATTGATTGTATGATTGTATAATTTGTGACTCCAGCAGGTAGTTTCATCACCAATCTGGGAGAGTAGAATCATAAAAGCAGCTTTTCGATACCTAAAATAAGTCGTTTAATCCGTGAATGATCACACTCCTATGGAATTCACAATTCTTGAAAAAAGTAGATGTAAATTATGGATAGCATCCAAAGATACCGTCATATATTTAGTCTATTCGTGTGTTAGGTGATTCTCGAAGCTTAGCATTTGTAATGACAATAATATTCTTCAAGATCTTGCGACTGAATTCCTCCCCGGATCAAACGGATTAGAACTGTGTGGATAAGCTATTAGATGTACAAAAATATTATATTAAAAGGTATAAAAATCTTTTTAAAGACTCACCGAGTTTATAGCGGTCATATCCCTGCCACGCGTCGTGTCCCCTCCTGTCAGACACGTGTCACTCTGAAATAATAAAAGAAAAACATAAATAATTTTGAAAAATATCATAAATCATTGAATAACAAGACTCTTGTTCTCAAACATGCAAAAACATGATGGATGAACTAGCATTGACATAAACAACACAATAAAGTAATTTTGAAGAGTGAAGGAGACTAGACTACACATTCATCTGTTAGTTTATCTGAGTTGGATAGTAGGTCATCTCCTATAAACGCTGTCAATTCTGAACAACACGAAAAAAGTGTGCGTAGAACTATCTCTGGCTCCATGCCAGTTCTTTCGCACCAAAGCAATGGATAACATGTCATAGACGATCCTCACTTAAAATACTTCAACGTCCATAAAAAGCTATTCTTAAGCTTTCTCCAAATACCTACCATCACTAACTAAAATTTCACTAAGAATTGAATTGAATCACTCTAACTCTTCCGAAAGTCGGTGTTGATAGTAATCTTGTACTCATTTTTCCATAAATAAATATAAGATAACTCTACCGGGAATTCGAGTAGAGTTCATTAGTTTCAACAGGATTTTTAAATATTCATGAACCGAGAAATGGAAGAAATGTTGATAAGTCACCATTAAGATCGACAAATTTTGATTTAATGATATCAGTTGATAAGTAATCAAGAAATATTACAATATTATATCATCAACTGAAGAAGAGGTGGGACATTAACTTGAAATTATTGATGGAAGTATTAGAGAAGATGTAAGTTTATATTATATTTCAATTGTCAGTACAATATTGGATTAAAAAAATATCAAATTTTCAACATAATGACGAAGTAATAATTGAGTATGACTATTTAAAAATTGACGTTTTAATAATGAGTGCACTGTATTATGTATACTTGATAATTATATACGCATATCAGTTGTAGAGTAGGTTCAATCCAATAGATCGAAGCAAAGACTTAATGTTTCTGGTTTAATACTTAATTCCTCGGTTAATTTTCTGATCCCTGCTATAACTCAACCCAATCTGTGATTGATGGTCTGTGTATCTTAGTTGCATGATAGACATTAAGTTCACGCTGTAAATTCAACTGTCAAAAAAAACAACATTCTAATTATCAAACGAACCAGTAACTGTTTTGTAGTTTATGACTACAGTATGCAATGCAACAAACTAGACCTCACTGTGAAAAACGAGAAACGATATACTCTCTGCTCACATTTCCAGTTTTTCCAGCCAGCTTTTCGACGCAATAGTTACGTAAAAAGTGTTCCATTCCGCAACTTGCTGTGGAAATACGAGTAGCAATCAGCCCCCTCCACTTTGTTCATACAACAAAAACACCCCCCGTCCAAAAAACCTAACTAATGTCTGCTGTGTCCGGCTTTACTCGTGAATGCTGTCGGCCCATTCCTAACCCTCTCGCTCACCCCTTCCCTGCACCATACCATCGCCCTGTCGGCGGCAAAATGGTCAGAAAACGAAAAATTGTAGTCACACAACATACATAAAATTCGTATCTAGTTGTTGGTGGAAGAATTGTTATGACTTTCTCGTTTGGCCGTTGAAAGTCCTAGCTTGAACGAACATTATTATTTTGTGAATGCATTCATGGTGAACATCATGTCTGATTTGTCAATTCCATAAATAATGGTCAGATTTTTTAATTATTTTTATACGAGATATCATACTTCCGACAATTATCTCTGGAAGCTAAGTTGGTTGTGGAAGAAGAATTGATGAAAGTTTGCTAAACAATAATTATATTGGAATAAAAATGCCATTATTATCAAAGCTAATGTTGAACTAGTATTAGTTCAATATCTCAATGATACGTAAATGGTCAATCGATGAGTAGACTACTTTCGATAAACAATTCAAAGAGATTACTTTGGATAATGAAAGAGTTATCCTAGATAATTAGTCAATTAGATAAATAAGATAACCATTGGGTGTACATTGACACGCTATCAAACTAATTTGTAAGCTTATTTAGATTTTATTAGTTCGATACTATTTGGATTGATGGTAGTTTAGTATTAAATTCAATCATCCATCACCAACACAGGGAAAAAAGGTAAAAAGTGTGAGAAAGGTGAATGTATGTCGCTCAAGACAAATGCGGAGAGAAAAGCTTTTTGTGTAAGAGATTGGCTATTAATTAGGTCGCACTGTGCTTTTCACTGCAGCTTCAACCAATTAAGAGTGAATTCCTTGTTACAGCGCCAAAACACTCTGAACGCACCATTTCCTTGAGAGCTTCAACAGTCTAGGAGCAAAATTGGTTATAATTTGTGATTATACATAATTTCTGAATTGCATGTAGAAAGTATGCAATCATAACTGAAGATTTTCATAATGTGAGTTTCAAAACATATTTAGCCTTATCGTCCTTTACATAGCCTATCAAATGGCAGCCTTATTCATGAGAGCTTTAGCAGTTGCTCAAAGTAAATTTCGCCAAGGATTGACAGATTGCTTTATAGATTGATACTAGATGTTCACAGGTCCATCCTCAACTCTCAGGTTTTCCTGGTAATGGCATTCTATTCATTATTTATGTATGTATTAGGCTACAATAATCAGCTATTATAGTAGATCCCAGATTACATTTCCAGATCTCGCTAAAAAAACTCATTTTTTAGTTTTCTTGACAATTGATTTCATCATAACATTGAATTTTATTGTGGTATTCAATATTATGTACCCTACTCAACCAATGATGCATCGTGAAACTAATTGAAACGTTCAGCTATTGATTGAACTTGTACATTCTGCATGGCCCAATGCGTCTGACACCTGAAATATTCACGACGATAATTTAGATCGCCTTGCTAAATCTGGAGGAAGCTGTTGGAATTCAGCGAAGAGTAATTAACAGAATTTTTCAGATGCCCACGTCAGCGACATCTAATTCCGTTTAGGCGCTCATCTTTGATACAAGCGGAGACAGAGAAAGAGTCATGATGAGGGAGAAGGAAGAGAAGACGAAGGTTGTAATAATTAATGGAGACACAACTGCTTTGCTGGCACAAAAAAGTTTCGAGAATATTCAAATGACCTCTCTTTTCCGGGGGATATTCGAGCTGGCTGAATTATGGCACCCCTATTTATGGCGGTGGTGGGAGGAAGGGGGTTGATTAGAAAAGTTGTGAACTAATGGCGCTCAACTTAATTGGATTTTGCAGCATCTTGACACAATGTTCTCTTGCTGACCATGATGCTCACGTGTACACTTTTTACAACACTATAGTCATCATCCTATTAAGA
Source organism: Sogatella furcifera (assembly GCA_017141385.1). Classification (NCBI taxonomy): domain Eukaryota; kingdom Metazoa; phylum Arthropoda; class Insecta; order Hemiptera; family Delphacidae; genus Sogatella; species Sogatella furcifera. Next base: position 18,381,574 of record CM029550.1, on the reverse strand, counting down.
CCAATAGAAGCCGAAAATGGCATTGAGATAACTGAATTTGAAAAAGAAGATATCTGAATTTCAAAAGAGATGTTGAATTGAGTCCATATAATATCAATATATTAATGTCCATATTATATCAGATATAATAATCTAATAAGGTTTTTTCAAATATGAATTTAAAATCCATGCTTGAAGCCTTTTTACCGGAATAGAAACTTGTTGGGTTGAAAACTGATAGTACTAAATAAAGCTCACAAACTAAAACACGCTTTTGAACTGAGAACCTAATAAATGAGGAAAGAGAGCGCAAACAGGACTATCTGCTGAGTGTCTTGAGGATTGTACAATTATACACTATTCCATCTGTTCATTTCTAAATTTATTGATTCAGATTAGGCTTATTACACACATGAGCAGTTTTGGGGAATCAACGCTCCTTCCGCATCGCTGTGACTCGAATTGCTATGAGTTGAATAAAATTCCGGTAGCTCTCAGTTGCAAACTATAAATTGAGACACAAGTCCACAAGGCCTGGAAATTGAAAACCCTCTCTCGGGAATGTGGAGGTGAAAAGAATCACTGGAGGTATAAAACGTGAACACTATTTATGTACGTCGCCGTAATGGATGAGTATCGCTCGCAAGCTTATGTGCCCTGGTGTTAGAAAGGTCCTAGTTTTGGGATGGCTGAGGGGGGGGGGGCAAAAGTAAGATTGCCTAGATCCCCAATCCGCCTTGCGCGCGCACACTCCCACAACTCGAAAACAAGGGATAAAGCTGATAACGTGTCTCTCAAGGAATCCCCCACTCGCCCTATTTATTTGTTAGCAAGATTTGCTCCCCAGAACAGAATCACCAATTCAAAGCAGTAAAGCCTTTTCCACTCTACATTTTCTTGATTTTTCCCTCCGCCCCAACGATTCGCCACTCTTATTGGGGTCGAGACACTGCAAGCGGCGCTGGCTTATGAGAATGAGCATCCTAATAAGTGTGATACTGTAAAATAGGGCGAACAAAGTGGGTCTTACAGAGACAGAAGCTTGTAACAATGTGTTTTTAGAATAAAAATTGGATTTTCTCCGTTTCAAGGTCGATGTGAAAGATTGTTCACATACAAATTTTCAAATCGGATCATACAAATTATCAGTCGGAATAATATTTCATCATTGTTATGAGCTTACGAGTATGATAATTCATTTTTTCTTTATTCCATTTTTATAATAGTATTTTTGATAGTTTCTGATCGTGATGCTCTCATTGGCATACTATCATGGTAATGATTATTCACTCAAGATTTCAGAATGAATCGAACGTTTATCACTAAAGGTACAAGATTCATAACTATGGAACGTATCATTATAATAGTGAGATAACTCACTGATAATTCATTCATTGTTACTCTTGCCAAATCAATTTGTGAATTACTGTGCAGTGAAATATTTTTTTAAGTACAGTGAAATATCTTTACACGCAGATTTAATGAATTATAATTGATCAATCAAGTAATTCCTTTTGTTCTAGTCAGTTATTATGTACTAAACTTAAGTTTAGTTAGTATATGTATTCCATGAAATATCTTGAATAAATCAAAATCTCCTACTCTTTATTGTGCATTTTCATCCACTTGAATGACTATCTATTCAAATAAACTCTCAATACACATTAATCCCTATTGAATTATTATTTTTCTCCTCAGCTATCTCCATAGCCTCCATTTCTATAACATCAGATACATCCCAAGGTAAGTATAGGTCAAACTATAAAAATATGAAAATATATATAACTTGGATAAATGCAACTTTATAATGAAATTATTCAGTAATTTTCTCTGGAAACACAACTATAGCCGACATGATAGCTCTATTGCAGTCGATCACTAATTATCCATTGATCAATGCAGCAGAATATAAATAAGCAGTGTATTTCCTATGCAGCTGTGATGTGTGACAAATTAGAATTTTAATAGCGCCAGCTCACAGCGACAAAAGCCAAAGTGATTGACGTTTTGCAAAGGGGTGGTTGAAAGTTTTCTCGTTGAATTCGTTGAATTCGTTGTGTCAGTTGGCAGTAGGCTGTTGCAGTGGAGCTGTTACTTTATTCAATGGCTACAAAAGAGCGCGAGCGATGAAATCCCAACTCACGTTGTGTTGTTTGGCTGAATGCCTCCTCATTGTTTCTGACAAGTCGAATTGGAAATTTAATTTTCCCCCATGTAACTGCTGCATTTTGCCAGCGTCAATAATCACCGGCAACAAATTACTAACTGAATAATAACGCTATCCTATTCAAATTATTTCCTTTGTATTCTCTTCCTATCGCATATCACTAATATCGATTATTGATGAATGTTAGTGAAGGGATAAGCAGTATTATTTTACAGGAGTAAAATTTTTACACCAATTTTATCAGCTTGGAAACATGGAATTTCAGAACAGAATATCGTTAAAACAGAGTGATATTCCCCAACAATTCATTTTGTAAAATGCATGATACAGTTATAGTTCATTCATAATTAGTATCGATTGTGATGGTTTAAAGACCTGAACTTGAAACAAGTTTATCTTGCCCCATAATCTCATTTTCCCACTATTGAAACGTAAAAAAACACTTCAGGTTGAAGGATGAATCTCAAACTGACAATGCAGAAGACCCTGCAGCCTCCACATTTCACTGTTGACTGTGATAGAACTAAATTCATTGTTGGGGACTCTCACATCTACCCCAAAAACTCGATATTTTGAGAATAACGAATTTATCAATATAACTTGAATAACTAGATTATTATTACAACAATATTGTGTATTTGACATATATGAAACATAAAATATGTGGAATAAACCGATATTGGATGAAGGAATGAAGCTATCCTGTGACCTACTTATGGAAATTCGCAAGAATACACCTACTCTGCGTTCCTTGAGGTAAACTCAACAAAACGTGGCTCATTAAGCAACATTGCTCCAAACTGCGAGAACTAGCATAGCAGCCCTCTCACATTAAAGCCTACACTAATATTAAGCGCAATTAATACAAGCATACCTACATGTATTCTGTGACTGCAATGCGCTGGCTATTATCCAGCAGCCAACACCTCATCCTATCTACACAACGCGGTAAAGATCTCTATCTTCAAGCCTACTAAGCAGCTACTTTGTATGGAACTATGAATTTATAAAAATAACAACAGCGGAATGCGATAGTTATAAGGGACAGCAGTTGACGATAAAAAAATACATAACAAGCCGGCAGGCTCGCTTCGCTCGCCTTCTCCGTCTAGCCAGCGGATCGCTGACAGTATCAGCAGTTTGAGTGAGACAAACAGGCTCGCTTCGCTCGCCTACAAAACATCTGTCAGTGTCAGTGTCAGCTGAGACAAACAGGCTCTCGAAAAAAATGAGAAAATGCCGAAAAAACTATAGAAAAACTCAAATATTTGGCGTATTCTTGGGATGTTTCAAAAATCCGTTCTTAGTACGCGTCTAACTAACTGAACATGTCTGAGAAATTTGAACACATTCGGCGCGGTAGTTTTTAAGTTCTGCTGATGAGTGAGTGAGTGAGTAGGTGAATGAGTGCCATTTCGCTTTTATAGATACAGATATATCCCGCATAAAGCTTTCTTTTTTCAATAAAAAATAATATTTCAGCAGCTCGTTAACTGCAATACCTAATAAATTTTCCATCATCAAAAAAACATAGCCTATATTTTTGACTTGTATCATTTTCAAAACTCGAGGACTATCCATGTTTTCAAGAAAGCTTGACCTTGAATCGTTATTATTTCTTTTTAAACTGTTTTCTTGTACTTTAGAGAAAACTCTTCAAAAACTTTCACAGAACTCCGCTTAATATTTAATACTTTGCATGTGAGGATAATCAAATGGTTAGAAAATTGGTTTCCTACTAGACGTGTTGAACACTAAACTCTATGAATTTGCTACATCACTATTACTTTATCGGGCAATTATTCATAATATGATCCATAGTGATTATCTATATGCTATTAATTACCTGAATAAGCACAATCATATAAAATATCTATAGAATCCATGCCTCAAAGCACGTTGTCTTTATAATTAATTGACCATATATAGTTCAAAGATTTTAGGGTGACAATAATTGTTGAGAGTAACAGTTATAATTGAGGTGGGCTAAGTAGGCCTGCTAATAATATATTATTACTTCTGCCAAAATTCACTGTATTTAACAGTATTAAGAGAACAGCTCAACGACTGGCTTTGATGAAAACACAATCATAGAGTACACTAATCGAGATGTTACAGCGTTGACGATAATGATGCAGTTGATGATTGTGAAATTGTAACAGAGAGACAGAATGATGGAAAGGGGAATAAGCAAAGAAAAGAATCGAAAGGGATTGCAGAGCCGGAAGAGACAGAGATGGATCCGGGCAACACCGGAAATGAGAGGCGCAGCCCCCATCATTCCACTTTTGTCTGGAGGAAAAATATTTCTGAAAGATTTTCCCTTGAAAAAAGTCTCTAAAAGTGATCCTTTGAAGTGAACTGTAGCACGCTTTTCACAATGTGCCGATAATATCACCAGCATTGGCAACACTTTGAGCGATTCTCCACTTTCGTTTGTGTTGCAGGAATCAGAGATCAAAATACTTGCTAGAGACCCTTGAGAAATATTTGATTCCCACTTGAATTACATGAGAAAGTTCAAGACACACATTCAAAATAACTTATAGCTGACATAAGTTAATGAAAAAATCATTTTTTAAATTGTCGTGAAGATGATATTGTGGTAGCCATCCATGTTGGTAATAGAGACTGGATATTTTTAAACCATGGAATCTATTACAGTTTATTTGCGGTTTAATAATATCTATAGTCCATTCACGATGGCTTGAGACGAGATAAACGAAAGCTCTGCACGTGTGCGACTGGCTTCGTTATAGCCAAGACATAAACAACTCACAGCAATGCCGAAATCCCGAATTTTGTTGTCGGGACTGTAACCAAAGTATTGACACAAAAACTTTCACTATAATTGTTTGTTCACTTTAGGTTCATGCAGTCGAGAGACAAACTAAACAAGCAATTTCCCAATGTGAATCTATAAAAGAGATTACTCAAAGATACTTATTCTGAATTGCCTACAGGAAAATTCGGGATTTCGGCGTTGCTGTGAATTGTTCATGTAGTGGCTAAAACGCAGCCACTCCAGTCGCACACACATACATGCAGAGCTTTTGTTTATCTCGTCTCAAGCCATCGTGAATGGTCTTTTCATTCAATCAAAATATAATAATTGGCATACTAACCGAAATAGGTTTATTTGCCCACAATTTGAAGGGAAGTAATACATTTTTCCTCTTGAATAAAGATAATGTAATAAATAGGTTCAACGTTTTCAAGGGTTGAAAATCAAAATCGAGCCAGCTTAAAAAGCAGGGTAGGAAGGAAAGTATTGATGACCAATGTTCGACAGGAGATTGAATGTAGGGTAGAGGAGGATTGGAGATACAAGGATGCAGAGGAAAAGAAAAGCGACATATAAAAAACTTGTAAAACTTCAAAATAATTTGTAAGGAGAAAAAATTGAAGACCATGTGTCAATCATGCTATTATACACATATAAATAATCTAAGACAGATACGTAGAATCAAACAATTTCAATAATAGTTGAATATGAATTAACTAGGAAGTGATATTGATATATTGAATAGATTGGAAAAACAAAATACTTTTTTTTTAACTTTTCTTCGCCAATTAAAACTAGAGTACTGTACCACGAGCTTCATTCGTTCAGATGGGGAGACCTACCAGCAATGGAGAACCTATCTGGATTTGAGATACAGGAGCACGTTTCCATCGTAAATGAGGGAGATTCCATAAAATCCCCGTTTTATTTGTCAGTTCGAGAGTAAGAGGAAGACTGTGTAGTGTGTAGCTAATTGAACAAACAATCTACTGTTTTATGGAGCTATTAGGATATGCAATGTCCAACAACATACGTTGGCATTGAATTCAATGGGCTAAATAGCAAGCTTTTAATCAATTTTTAATTTTTTTTTTTTTTTTTGATAGCTTCCGATCGAGTACTTGAATCATTCAATATATATTCATTCGATTCTTTGCACCATGACACATAATTTTATGCCATACCAGCTGGTAGGCTTTAGGGCTGTTGAGCCATTGTTAAACAAACACTGGAAAATAATATTGTAATAGTTTTACATTGACACTTGAACATTACTTATTCTGTGTACTGTATTCAACATTATACATTTAACAGGGCTTCATAACATTTGCTGCAAAGGAATAATGGAGTTGCATTCAATCCAAACCCCGTTTTTCCATATGAAATATTCAATTCAATTCAATTCAATTCAATTTTTATTAAAACACACAAAAGACAAAATAAATACAATAAATTTCAAAAACAAATATACAAAACAATGACACATTAAACAAAAACACAGGCTTCATGGTTGGGTGTGCTGGGAAGAAAAGAGAGAAGGAATAATACCTAACCAACTATGGTTTCCCATGTAATAGGCAGGTAGGATGAAGAGATAGGAAGGAATGGGAAGGAGTAAGACGTTGAGAAAAAAAAATTAAGGAAGAAAGAATACAGCAGGAAGAACAAGCAAAAAGAATGGTGAGCGAGTCCACTTTTAACCATGGTGAGCGAGTCCACTTTTAACCGAGAGAAAAAAAATCATAACTAAAAAAAAACAATGCAAAAAAAAGTTTGCGCAGAAATCTTGAGTCTCATAAATCTGAATTGAAGAAAAACTACTATTAGTCCAGTTTTTTATATCTAGTTTAGTTTTTCCACTGATCTTAGAGTTTATGAGAAAGTGATCTGGAATAAGGTTTAATAATTTAGTACTTATGTAAATCAACTGCCTCCTTATACATTCAATATTAGTATTATATGTTACATATTTGTTAGCAGTATTCCTCGGATCATAATTATTGAGTAAAGAGTTCAATGTTAGAGGAAAATCAGATTTATATTTTATTAAGTATTCTATCACGGTTTTTATGTATAATTGTCTTATTGTCATGACCCCAAAATCACTAAAAACCATATCAGTTGGGTACAACCTAGGTTTGCGAAGAATAATTTTGATAATCAGTTTCTGTGCTACAAATAATTCATTGATATGACAGTTGAAACAGCCATACAACTATGCCATACTGTAGAATTGATTTAACCAAAGCATGATATATCATTTTCAGATGGTTCCTATTTAGAATTTTGTTTACATGGTAAAATTTGAAAGATAGATATCTAATTCTTCTACAGATGGATTTAATATGAACATCCCATTTAAGGTTATCATCAATTATAATTCCCAAATATTTAATATTAGTTACTTTTTTATGGTGGGACAATCACAATTATCTATGTTTAAATTGCATCTTGAGTGGAGTCTCAAGTCCTGATTATTGATAGGCTGCCCTATTCTATTTACAGAGAAAGTTTTGTAATTAGTCTTGTCTATATTTAAACATAAGGTATTTCTGTCAAGCCAATTCTTAATGCAAACCAAGTTTTTTCAGCTATTGTATGAACTTCATCCCAAGATTTACCGTGAAAAATAGCTGCAGTATCATCTGCGAAAGATACCATAGTTGAGTTCAGAAGTCTTAAATTTAAAAAATCATTAACATAGAGTATGAATAGTATGAGAGATAGCACAGTTCCTTGAGGCCGACCAAATTCCGTTAAGTTATTGACACTAGATTGATCATTTATGGCCAGGGACTGGGTTCTATTACTCAGGTAGCTTTTAAACAATTCAAGTGAGACTCCCCTGAAACCATAGGACTCAAGCTTATCAAACAAAGAATTGTGAGGTATTGTATCAAAAGCTTTGCGTATATCCAGAAAAACAGCAATATTTTTCATATTGGAATTTATATTTTCGGAAAGGGTATTGATGAATTTTATACAATTTTTTTTAACATCAGATGTACTTTTACCATTTTGGGAACCAAATTGGTTCTTATTGATTATATTGTTTTTATTCAAGAAAGACACAACTCTTGACTTTATTAGTTTCTCAATAATTTTAGCTAGGTTGCTGATAAGACTAATTGGTCTATAATTACAGGGATTAGTTGGATCACCTTGTTTGAATAGAGGTTTAATTTTGGCAGATTTGAGATGCTTGGGAAAATATTCCTCTTCAAAACATCTATTAAATATGAAAGAGAGAGGTTGAGATATGGAATTGGCAATTTTCTTTAAAACAACATTACTCAAACCATCAATACCAGGACTACAGTTATTCTTGAGACTCTTAATAGTAGCCTCAACCTCAATTGAGCATGTCGGTCTCATGAAAAAAGTGGGATTTATCCTGATTATATCCCTATCTTGTGTAGGAATAGCATCGCCTGTATTATGTGGAATATTAATAGTTTGAGCTTGTAGTTTACCCACATTTGTAAAAAAATCATTAAGAGAGTGAGCATCAAGTTCTGTACTCTTTTCCTCCTTTCTGTTCTCACCTATAATTTCGTTTATACACTTCCACAACTTCATGCTGTTGTTATTGCAATCTTCAATTTTCCCTTTATAATATACTTCCTTAGCATGATTTATGATCCTGTTTAAACCATTACGATAAGCCTTATACTCATTCTTAAGAACATTGTTATTAGGATCTCTTCTTAGTCTGGAATGCATTTTATCCCGCGCAATTATAGATCTTATAATGCCCTCAGTTATCCAGGGCTTCAGTGGACGAAGTCTGTTAGGTATCTTTTTTACCTTCTTGCATTGATCGATGAGACTGGTTAAACGATCGACAAATCTATCCATAATAGTATCAATGCTATCACCTACGGGATAGATACCCTCCCAATCCTCATTCCTAATACTTTCCAACAGTGCATTATAGTTAATTCTAGTTATTGTGTTGACTAATACGTTTCTTTCTCCATTGTTGTAAGGAGTCTTTGCCAAGTTCAACACAACAGAGTAGTGGTCAGTTATGGTTGTCTTAAATATAGCACCTTTCATGGATATAAAATTATTGCTTGACTTCTTGTAAAAAATGTGATCAATGCAGGATTTATTTGTTGATGATACTCTGGTATCGCCATTTATGAAGGATTTATAACCATTACTATTGAAGATATGCAGGTAATCTTGAACAGAAACACTAGATGAATGAGTATTTATATTCATATCTCCAGCCACACATACATTTATTCCATTAGGAATGTTAATGATTTCATTACTTAGACTATTGAGAAAGTTATCAATGTTATGATTACTTGGTGATCTATAAACCCCAATCACTTTCAAAATACAATCAACTATTTTTAAATCAGCACTTATCACATTTGCATCAGAAATATCAAGTTCAACTTGATTGAATTTTATATAATCTTTTATGTACATACATAATCCATCACATTTATTCTGTTTAGAGTACTTGTTTATTGCTGTATATCCAGGAATGTTGTAAATGAACGGCATATCTACAGTTAACCAGGTTTCCGTTAATATTATTATGTGTAGGTCAGTTTCCAATTCATTCAGACAGCAAATAAATTGATCGAAATTGGCATTTAAACTACGTATATTCATTGACAGAATATTTACACATTCAGCATCTTTATTCCTGTCAGCGTAAAAGTGATAGTTCAAATAATCATCAATTACAGCTGTTTCATTTTCTATTTCTAAAATATTGAGAATCTCTTCAGTGTCACCCATAACTTATACTATCAAGTCTTCTTCTCCTTTCCTTGTTCCATCTTTCAAGCTCCCCACCATCTATCAATTTAAGATTCTTGATTAGTTTGTCCACAGTGTCTTCTACTAGACTGGTTGTTAAATACCTGAAAGTTCCAGTGTGTCTAGACAGCGCAACAATCGCATGGGGCATGCTGTTATAGATATAATTTTCCTTGTAATTAATTCTGATTAGAATTACATTTTTAGAAGTTAGCCCTTGTGCTTCATGGATTGTATGAAGAGCAAGATCTTCTTTCCACTCTATAGTATCACCCACCATATGCTTTTCCTCTTGAGTGAAAGTTAATATCAAAGTATCAGGTTTTATCACATGGTATTCCCCATTTCTGTAAGTAGGCAAGATAGAGAAAACTCTTTCGTTAATCGTGGTAATATTTTCATGGATTTTGGAAAGAGCAAAACAAATATCAATAGGACATCTACGAGATACCGTTTGTTTAGTATGAGGTTCACAGAATTCAGAAATTTTATGCCATCTTGTAACGTATGTACTTCTCTCAATATAAGGTATTTGCTTACTGTCACCAACTACAATTATTTCAGAGGCCTTACTCAATTTAGAAATAAAACCTATGTACCCTGCGTGCATAAGTAAAGCTTCATCAATAAAAACTCTATCGTATGTTTTATGCTGGGTATGATTTATTATATATGAGCCAACCGTCCTGTAATCAAGATTTAGACGATGACTATGTTCTTGCCCATACATTTCAATAACAGCATCACGGATTTCTTTAATACCAGCCCGTGTTTGAGTAAGTACAAGATATCTTTGCCAGGTTCATGATGTGAGACAATAAAGTGAGACTTACCACATCCGGGGACACCATCATACCATTTTATTTTGAGTAATTTACACTCACGGAAACTTACTTTATTTATAGTTTTTATTAATTTACTATTTAGCATAAGTGTAGTATTACGAGTTACCAAAACATATCTCTCGTTGGTAGAGAATTTTGAAGTATCCTCTTAAAATTCCACGTAAGTTCCGCCCTGCTCCAGGCAATATCCCATACGGTATTTAGCATTTGTTTTGAAAAGGAATCTTCTCAATAAATTATCATAGATGTTCACATTGCTATTCATGACGCTTGTTAGTTCAACACCTGATATGGAAATGTTTTTATGAGTGATACCAAGAAGAATATTTTTATATGTTTTGCATTTTCGTTATCATTGTTTTGAAGTAAAGTCCGTAACTCAATCATCGAGTTCAAGTACGCTTCCTGTTTATTTTTGCCTTCAAAATATCCTACCGGATGTTCTACTCCCGGGCTATCAGAGAGCTCAGGAATATTTAGAAAATTAATTCCACAATAGCCACGATATTAGAAAACAAACTTCAAATTCCTAGCCTTGATGACAGTACTTAGAAGTTCAGTGGCAGGAATATCAAAATAAGTTTCACTCAGATTGTTGAAAGAATCAATTCCTATAACCAAAGGGTAATTTGATTCACTCCAATCGTTTATTCTATTCAAGAGATCATGAAATAATTTAGTATCTACATCATTCAATATTATAAAAATAGGAATGTTTCCATCAGTGGAAGAAACTCTAATATTATTTGAATCACTTAACATATCAAGGTGATTCCATTCTTCAAGGGAGAGATACTTTTTGTTTTTAAGCGAAGAGAGACCCTTAGAAATCTTAATACTATTTCTTATTTTTGCAAAAGATATCATAATATCAACCCTCTCACCAAAATTATAGACTAGACTTATTTTACTCTTATCAGTGTTAGTTGTTGCATAGAAACTAACAATCTTTTCGAGGATGCTATTTACTGTAATACTATTGGGTTTGATAGATTGCTCGATCTTACTATCTCTATTTTTCTTTAGCATGTTAAATAATTTTCTTTTAGATTCCATAATCAGTTCTATCAGTTAATTGTTGCAACGCTTTTTGATAGGAAGGGCATTCTTTGTCACTTACTTTGTGTTCAAAAGGTTTTTTATCGTTTTTGCAGTTCAAACACGATGGCTTTTTGTCCTTGTTTGGGCATTCTTTCACATCATGCCCCGTAACGGCACAGTGGGCACAGGTGTTTTGTGCTTGGGTGCAATGTGTACTAACGTGTCCGATTTTTTGACACTTCCAGCAACGAGGGACAGCAACATAGTCATTAACACGACAAACCCTCCAATCTATTCCTATCCGCGATTTATTTATTAATTCTCTTCTAATTTCACCAGAGCATTCAACTACCCAATGCACGGTGTTTTTGTTTTTTGGTCCTAATTTGAATATGGGTTTGAAATTTTTCAAGAAATTCTCCTTATTTAAGAGTGATGATGACCCAAGATTTCTCTCAAACACATCACTTGCTAATTCAATATCAGTTATATCTGAAGATACATATATATAATAATTCTCGGTAATTTATATTGTGGCTCGCTTACCTTAAGGTTTGGACTTTGTCCCCTAGCACTTTTTCTTTATTAGTTTCAGGATCTAGGACCAGCAGCACACCACCACCACGAACATTTACAGCTTTTTTAATGTTTAGATTTTGTTCACGGCTGATGTTTCTTTTTTTTAATTGTCTCTCTTATTTTGGCACTCGTCTCCTTCTCGTTCCCTGAAACGTCCGATGGCTTAATGATCACAATGTTCTCCTTCGGCGCAAGTTTTTTTATCCTCGGCTGCGACTCGGCTACTGTTTTGGGGGCGGCACTCGATGTTGACGGTTGCAATTTATTTCCCTTTGGCATTTGCACGGCCTCATCGAATGAAATCGGCTTTTTGAAACTTTTTGATACTTCGTTTGCTAGTTTATTCACACTCTGTTCCAGAGTGTGAATTTTTCCGAAAACTTCATCGTTGTTGTTCTTGATGTTCACTTTTACGTCTGTTCTCTCAATGAGAATCATTAGCTCGTTGCACAGAGTACATGTTATACATGTTATAGTACGTTGTACATGTTATATATTCTCTGGTTATTTTTATAGCCTATTTCATTAATAATAAGATACTCATCAATGTTCAAGAAAAGATAAAAACAAGCTCTTCTCTCCTCTTTGTTCCAACCAATACCATTTTTCGCCAACAAAGACTCAGAATGCCTTGACTGGAAATTCAATATGAAGAAATCTCAATATGGAATTCTATAGAGGAGTAAGCTTATTCCAGTTCGTCATCTCTTTTGACCATGTTTCAAAGAATCAGCAGTTTCTCAGAGAAGCAGAGTGGATTATTTGGAGCGTTGAGCTGATAAACCATTTTCTGATATGAACAGTCAGGCGAAATCTGTTTCAAGATGAATGGAAGGAATCACGCCCTGATGGCCACAAAAGATTTTCAAGCTCCAGATGGATACATTGCTTTGATATTTTCTTTCTTGATTCTATCAAAAGTATAAAACTGGACATTCAATAAGATTGCTCAACTATACAAGTGAAGGGTCTGCAGTTTATATGCATGTAAGAAACTGAGAAATCTTTGAGAAGTTACATCAAAGGAAAATTCGTTTGCTATTGTTGAATTTTTTCTGTTGTTTTAAATCAGATTTTAAATTTAAATCGGTTATCATTATATTCGATATTCTATCATTATAATACTCAGAACTATCTCTTCCAGACATAGTTTCTCACCTGATATCTTCATTTAGAATCATTGCTCTATTATCTGTTATTGATTAAATCTCAATTCCTAAAATATAACCATTTTCAATGCAAACAAAATTGAATGATATCGACTGGTATAGGTTAAATTTGTTCATCAAATCTAAATTTGAGAAAACATGGGAAATCAAGTGAATGATCAATTCCTATCCAACTGCTGCATTCACAATGTTTGCTATAACTTACAAAGTTTGTTTATCAATGGTTCAACAGCCCAAGAAGGGCCTAGTCCCACCAAATGTTCCATATTCACTCCACTATACAGTCCGTGCAAAAAAAGAAGACAACCCAGCAAAATGGGAAAAACGACTCCAGCCCGGCCAATACCGGCCCAAAAGCCATAAATTGTCTAACTGAACTCACCTATAATGATAGACTTTCAGTAGGCCTATTCATAACTTATCAAAGCCTGTCCTAAATTATGAAATCAATTCCAATGATTTTGATACACAACCACACACACACCTGAAAAAACCTGATAATTTGAGTAATTCAATAACTCTTTCAAGTTGTCGAATTCTTCATCCCTGAACAATTGTATAATTCAGTAATCATTTCAATATTGCGATTAATTTGTTTACAATCGGTAACCTATAAAGCGAAGAAACATGAAAATAATTTACTGTTCCACATAGGCCTATCATCCTAACAAATTATTCTATTGATAATGAATTATGATTGGTGATAGCTTCATTCGATTAGAGTGATTGAACATCAAACTGAATAGACGAATATTCATTTTCTATTCCCTATGACTCCAATATTGTCACGGGAGTCCTATTCGCAAATTACTGATTCCTAGAGCAATCATCTGTCATCAAATACAATCAATATTAGCCTAACCTTTAAATGGAGCAGTTTAATTGATAGTGGACTCATTGTATGCCTCCACCTGCCAAATTGCTTGATCCATCGATGAAGCCTTGATTCAAAGATTTTTCATTGTTAGAGGTATATTCCATATTACCAAGTGAGAAAAATCATGAGATTCTGAGGGTAAAATTGGATAATCACGAATTTTGTTGGTTTTGACTGAAATACTGAGTACTATTCATTTAACTACGGGCCTATCTAAAGCAGGGGCCACACCAACGTCTGCTAGAGGTAGCGAGCTCGCTACCGCGGTGGTAGTTCAGGCCACACCAAAAAACGTCTCCTAGCGGTAGTTTGGTTTTGTTTTTGTTTTGATGAGTTATATTCATTACTAATATACATCGTAATACATTATAATACATTGTAATATTCATAACTACGAAGGAATTATTAAACGTCTATCATTATAGTTGTATGGCATAAATCAGTCATTAAATAATTTAAAAACTCAAAAGATTTGAAAAATTTGAAATTTAATATGGTATTCAGTCATTGAATATAATATCTTTAAAGTATGTGCTTGAAGTAATAAGTCAATAATAATTCATGTGATATAATTATGTCACCCAATATATATTTATATTATAAATATATTTATTTACGGAAATATATCATTGGGTATCTGGACACGCAAGATGAATAAATTTAGTGAACAGTACCATTTTTATTACAAAAATGATGACCTGCAATGTTGATAATAATAATTCACAATGAGTCAGGTATAATCCCGCATTCTTTATAAGCGTGAAATACGAAACAGAATAGTATATACATACAAAAGAATAATATGACTGACTACAAAAGAAGAAGCATGTTATACTAAATTTTACTGTAGTAAGTGAAAGTGAAAAATATACTGAAGAACGTGTTAGTACTTTTCTGCGCATGCGCTACCGATGGCGAAGTTTTAAAACTCGCCTTCCATGTTATTCAATTGTGCAGGCCAGACCGAGCTCGCTACCTCGGCGGTAGTACCACCAGCAGACGTTTCAAAAGTTCGCCTGGCTCAGCGAAGTAAAACTACCGCCGAGGTACTACCTCCGCGGTAGCGAGCTCGGTGTGGCCTGCTCAATTGAATAACATGGAAAGCGAGTTTTTTTAGCTCGCTACCGCCGCGGTAGCGAGCTTGGTGTGGCCTGCCCTTAATAATTCCTATGTAAGTTCTACACGATTGTCATTCCGAAACGGAATATTTCAAATCAGTGTTGTAATGAGAGTTTTTCAGCAATGGATTCACTTTTCGTAAATGTTCCAGAATTCATTCCATGTTCCATTTCGGAGCCAGCTGATAAAAGCAGAGAGCGTTCTAATTCTCTAACCTAAAAACTGCGACAAGTGATAACGCTCTAACGTACCGGTATCTTTTCGTCATTATTTCAATTTATGAGAAGCAATAGTGCTAGCTCGTAGCGATTTAGGCTACCAAGGACTAGAAACTATATCTAAGAATAAAATAAAACGAACTTTAAATATACGGTATTAACTGCATGTATTCTTTCACTATAATATTTAAATTGAAATTTTGGACTATATTTATATGAAATAATGTTGGAAATACCAAGAGCTATGCCTGTTCTTTATTGCCAATGTGTGTTTATCATTAGATTAATGAATGAATAAATACTTGTTTACCGTAAAAAAGCAAGCCTCAAACCATTGATGAAATACACTGAGAGAATCCACTGTACATTTTCCATCGTACAAAATCTTCATGTTAAAAAAGAAGAATTCTAATGTTGATTATCACATTGCTTCGTATACTTTTCACAATTGAGAATTTTTCACAATTATACATTTCTTGAAGACCTTTTTCTTCCTTTGATGTCTATGGGTTCAAACCTAATTCATGACCCACATCGATTCTGTGACTCAGATCAAACTTCTTTTTTTCTCTATCAATGATCGAAAATGTGATATTACAAATGCGGTGTGAGGAACTGATTAATTCCGAAATTATCAAGGATGAAACTCAGACTGTATCTATTCAGTTCTAATTGTGAACTGTATGCAAAAAACCATTCGATATCCGAAACTTCATTAATTAACTCGGTTCAAGGGACATATTTTATATTTAATCACTTTCTTCAGTAGACAACAATACAATAATGAGAGTCACATAAGAAATGGAACGGCACTGCTTCTTCGTTTAATTAGCTGAACAATTCAGTCATTGTCACATGTCCTAGGCACTCATCCAACAACTAATTTCTCATCTTGATGCAGAATAACTGGCTGCCGCCTCTAAACCAGACAAAAATAGCCATGGATAATTGTTTTCAGCTTAGCCACAAGTTTTTCAAAATGGCCTAGCAGCAGTTTTTCATTTATGGTTCAGTAAAAGGTTTCAAAGATAGGGGACTGAAGACAATATTCATGAGAAAGAAAAATCTGGAAACTTTTATTTATATGAAATAGATTACGAACTTAAATATAAAAGAACCCTGAAAATTCAAAATTCAAATAATAGCATGAACTATTATCCTATAAGAGACTGTACTTTTATGAAAAATACAAGATAAGAAGTGGATGATATTGAATAATGAAAAGGAAGCAGGGTGAAATATAATGATATTGTAGAGGATGGTGATGTATTATAGTTTTCGCCATACTCGTATGTAATACACACCTTTCCAAGCTAGATTTGCGTTTGGAAAATTGCCGTTTACAGGAGAATCAAAGATCAGCTGTTCTGAATGCGGGAATAATCATTTTGATGATTATTACGGCACTAGTCATCATCACGATGATAACTAAAGCACTGAAAATCTAGCCCAGCTGTTTTTTCCGAACTCCGATGTATGAATAAACGAGTCGAACGAGCCGCCATGACAGTTCACTGTGTGGGTTTATGCTAGTGTTGTGTTGAGGTTATGTTGGCTTCAGGTAATGTTTTCAGTTGTTTGAGGTTTTAATAAATCCTTCTCAGTCTAGTATGACGAGAAAAAATGTACATAATTCGTGTGGAAAAGTTTACAAACTCATAATTATTTTCCAAACTCGCGTACCGCTCGTTTGGAGAACATAATTATTCGTTTGTAAAACCGCCTTTTCCCCACTCATTATGTAATATACTATATAGTTAGACTTCCGTTACTAACACATCAATAATTTTTTTTCAATTCACGGAACTAGCTTCCAAGTCATAGGCTTATGGTTATAGCCTACACGTGGAAGTTTCCAGATTTTAACTCTGGATCAACGTAAAGTATTTCATTACATTATTCAGCTCAATGATTATTCTATGGAAATAACATAGAAGTAGAATTCCGATTATTGAAAGATAATCGATGTTGTTTCATTCCTCTATCGATTCCATTATCTTTGGATTGGCATTTAAATTGCTGAAAAGGTAATAAGAATCCAAGTAACACGTAATAGGCTACTGGATATGCGAAAGAGTGATATGAGACTCTACTTTACTCTATTATAGAGGGAATGATGATCTAGTTTAATAATACAATCAATGAATGATCTTATAACAATTTTAAATAAGGATGAATTCAGTAGTTGGTAATTCCAATATAACAGGTTTAGAATGAGAGGAAGTGAACTACCATTATTTCTCAATAGACAAGTATCAATAGAGATGCTCATCAATAAAAAGCTAAAAAGAACCAGATACTAAATCGAATGCACGCATTTAGAGCCTAATAATCGTCAAAGTGTAACGTTACAGCCGTTAGGAACGCTAAGTGCACCTAAAAATAAATTTTGTCGACAACACTCGCACATAAAAATAAGCAACGCTGGAAGTCAGCAAACACACACTGCCAGAAGCATCAATACAATGAAATAGGTACTGAGTAATTAATCAGCGTTATAAAGAATAGGAAAAGTAGGAGGAAGTAGTATAAAGAAAAAATGAAAAGAAAGATTGGATAATTAGTGATGAGCTATGAAGGGAAACTGTAGGAGAAAATATTGCAGGTGTTCTAAGGAAAAGAGGACGGAAAACATGATGTTCAAATTATGTGAAAGGAGAAGATTTTTTGGATTGATCTAAATATACAATACCAGAAAAGTTAAGATAAAAAATAAAAGAGGCATAATGAGCAAACAAGATGATGAGACATAATGATCAGATTGGAAGAGGAAGAGATAGGCTACTCTAAAAAGGCAATTGGAAAAGAGAGAGAGAGGGAAGCAACGCAATAAAGATAAATAAAATAAGAAACCCTGAGATTGAAATATTAATATAGATATTCTGTAAGAGTTTAAATCATTCTAGAAGAAGAGGATGGATAAGGATAGAGAGACTTTATCAAACAGTCTCTATTCGCTATGAGCATCTACCGTGCTGCGCTCTGATGGATTATCGTGTGTACTTTACTACGTGTTTTAGCATACAAAGCATAGCGCTAAATGGGAAAAACGCATTTATAATTAGAATGGTATTATTTGCTGCTTCATGCATTTCTCAGTAATTAGAACATGATATTTAGGATATGAATGTTAGTTATTGATAGTATTATAGCTCATTATATTAGAAAAATCCTAGTTTTCAAGTATTTGAGAGCAGACAACCGCAAACAGATGTATTTGAGAGTCGACAAAAACTTTGAGATAACAGCTGATGAGTTATCTTACATGAAAATGAAAAATTGGCGCAAGCTCACATTTATTTGAAAAATTGAATGATATGAATATTTCTTATTAAAACATAATTAATAGAGTTTATGCGTTGATAGTAACAGCTTATTAGATTAACTAACATAAAAACTATTCATGTACATTACCTCATGTACAGGTTAGAATGGAGCACTCCATGGTCCTACTTGATCGATAATTAATTCTTTTGCATGTAAACAAAACAATTAGGTTAGCTTCACCTATCAATATTTATTCAATGCAGTGAACCATTCTTGTTATTGATGAAACTTATGTATGGCAACTGGAAAAGTGTAGAACTTGAAATTTCAATTGCGTGTTTTATTTTTACAATCCAGAACACAACAAATTCTCCAGAACATAATTTTAGGTTTAGCCCTATCTCCTCCAATGTTAATTCACTCAATTTTTCGCCGAAATGATCCGCCAATAGCGCCTCGATCGCCAAAAATATCCTTTCCACCCACTTGCACATAGGGAATAGATAAGGTTAGTGAATGTATAAGAAGGTGGAATTGGAGAAGAATATAGTGGATGGAAAAGGTTGTGGAGGGAATGAAATAGATAGGAAAAAAGATATGATAGGAGGAGGAAAGACGGAGGAGTGGAAGTAAGAGTAGAAGGATGATAGAGATAGAGTTCATTCGCCCAACTAAATTTAAAAGTTGAACACATCAGAGCATTCCTAGCAGGCATGGCAAGCGTCAATGGACACAGGAGTTGTTGGAATGTCTTTGGAGGAGGCACTACAAAACGTCGAGTTACGGTTAGTTGTAAATTGTTTGATAGATGAAAAATACAAAAATATTATAGAAAATAAGGTCGATGACCGAAAAAAACAAGGGAGTAGGCGAATGAAAATACGGTAGGCTACTCTGAAAACTAAATTCTTCCTCGATTTCACTGGAATAAGAGATGACAGACAAATATTTTTCTGTTTTGGAAGCAAACAAACGAGACACAACGTTGTTTATAATAACGTGCGCACATTATTCTCATGCATGAGCTTTCCACAACAAAGCCGATGGGGAATAACACCGTTGTAGTGTAAAACAGCTAATTAATATGACGTCCACTGAGTATAGCAAATTCTATCATTATTCATCGTACCAGACAGGAATTCATAGAATTGAGTACAGTTTTGATCTGATAAACTTTCAATAACTAAACAGGAGAGTCATCCTTCTCACTGTCAAATTGTATATTTATTTTCTATTTTAAACAATTGTGTAATTGAATTCATGTTCAATATTCGGAATCTAGGATTTAAGATTATAAATACTGTACTCTACTTGAATGAAATGAATAATCTAATCACATATAGATAAACCAGGAAATAAGTAGAGTGCAAAAGTCAATCTTCTATGCTTTCAACTTGAAAGTAGTCTAATATCCTGTTTGTTTAGACATCAACAAGGGATAAGGGATTTCGAGAAATAAAGCAAAAGTAACGCATTCTATGATTGCAAGAGGATAACAGTGAAATAACTAAAAAATTTCAGAATTCACTATTTTAACATGAACAAAAAGTTACTGTCTAAGTTACTATTATTCTTGTTACTAGCTATAGTCTGTCCAAGCAAAGAAAGCCCTCTGGAAAGATGGGAAAATGACTCCACCTTGGTCAATATTTGTTCAATAATTATTATAAATGTGCTATTAATAATAGATCAAATTGATAATTTTTGAACCAATATTGACCGTGCTTGTGTCATTTTCTTATCATTCTAGAGGGTCTTCTTTGCTTGGACAGATTGTACTCCATCAAATTCACAATACTAGCAGCTACATAAATTTCATCAATCAAATAATCATAAAAAATCTTGATGCGTTTCAAAGATCAACTAGGCCTAACACAAAAAACTTCACTAAACATATATATATATATATATATATATATATATATATATATATATATATATATATATATATATATATTTTTTTTTTTTTTGAAAGCAATATTCTTCTCAATTCAACTTTCTCAAGCTCGGGATTTTCCTATTTCATTTACGCATGAAGCCAACCGAACATGAGAACATCAGCATAGTTATTCAATACCTATCAGGCACTTCTCACTTAATCGGGTTGGAAAACGTTTGGCTGTCTCTTTTGACATAATAAAGGCCTACAGTAGCCGAGGAAAACGACTAAACGACCCTCTCGCATTACTACTTGCAAGTGTTATGTGATATACAGCGACGCTTATATCTGTACTGGCCAAGTTCCACTGAAATGTTGAGCAGATCTAGCAGAGAAGAGGCAGTATTTGCTGGGAATGAGGCAGGAGACACGTGTACGACCTTTGTTACTTATTCACCGTGAACCGTGGTAACATCAGTAGGGAGTAGAGTTGGAGAGTAAAGAGTGAGTAGGCCTCCGGAATCCGTTTGTAGGAGACAGTAGTTGACGGCAAATGAAAAGTTTGTGACATGTTTACCGTCGTTTCGTCACACTCACGGGGAAAAATTGGCAATGAAACCAGTCAACTGTCTCCGTTATCTTGAGAGGTGAGACTCACTTCTATCAAATTTTTTTGGATTGCTGTGGATAATCATGCGAAATTGATCTTAACAAATTATTGATTCCAATGTATTATCGAATGAATGATGACGTTCAATTGTGTTTTTATACGATAGGATATTTACCTATGCACATATATTATAGCCTCTAATGATCAAAAACACGACTGAGTCATTTATGATTTTGTAGAATTGTTCATAATGAATCATTGACGATTGAAAATATCAGTGTTTTATTTCAATATATAATATTTATCAATAAAATTAGATTTTACGTCAGAGGCATACTCTCCAGGCCTACTACTTGCCTACGAATGAGAAGCTGGTGAATAAAGAGCTAAAAAGGTACGATTCCCAAGCGGCAGCTCGAGCCGTGCGGCTCATGAGTCATTTCATGAGCTGCCCGACGGGGTGCCGTGCGGCTTGAGCTGCCCGACTCTAATATTAGCTGCTAGAGTTGCCCAGCTCTAGCTGCGATTTTCTAGCCATTACAACTCTATTCACATAACTTTATTATAGATGTTTACTCTGTTATTGGGGCTAATAATGTATTATGTATACTAAATCATCAAATAGTGGAATTCACTATTAAAATTTCTTAAAAAGTGGGAACTGGGCAGCTCTAGCAGCGAATTTAGAGCCACGCGGCTCGAGCTGCCGCTTGAGAATTGTACGTTTATAGACCCATGAATGATTCTGAAATGGAACAAGATACTTAATTAGGCTATTACAAATCAATTTTCAACTGGAGTTCGATAGTAGGAGTCTTGAGACAAATAACTATTGAGAACACAGACCAATCATTCAAGCATGGAAGGCTACAGACCATAATGAAATACGGAGCATGACGAATATGATAACTGGGTGTTTGTACTACATGAGAAAACATAGGATAGGAATTCTGAACAAATAATCTTCTTGGATGAGTTCCAGAAATCGGTAGCAAGAAATAGACTCACACTGACAGCTTCCGTCAAAAGTCGATCGTTGAATAACCTATTGTGGTTTATTAGAAGGTAGGATGTCAGCGGAAATGTAACGTAGACTGTAGAGATAAAACTTTCAAAGTTGATGAATATACTTCACACGATTCCAAAGTTGATTTTTGTGAAGTGTTTCGGTTTTATTATAATGTTTTCAAATCAAAGAATCTGTTTTTAAATTATTATTCATTTTTTATAATTAATCAATAATTATTATTTATTATATTTTTTCATTATTTGATCATATTCAAAAACTATCACCTACATGTTTCTCCATGTTTTCATCTAGAAAAAAATTGTTGTAAGTTTGCTATGAACTTATTAATTTCGCTATGAACTTATTAATTTCGCTATGAACTTATTAATTTCGCTTTTCAACGAAATTTGATTATTAACAAAAGGCACAATATATTGTACTCCACAATTGGAACATTAATCTTATCTTTTGTTATAGAACAAGTTGTAATAGCCTATGCATATAATACTCGTATTACAAATTAGCAAATTTGCATATGATCGGGGTACAATTGGAAAATTACAATACTAGTACTAGGAATTATAGAGATTGAAAATTTCATAATTTTTTGTGATCATTTTTATAATGTACTAGATTGTTATTACTACAGAGTTTGATTCGAAAAACATACTTCCAAACCCAATTACAATTCAAATACAGTACTCAAGAAATTTGGAATATCATTAATTTGGCAAGAATAGGCCTATTACTAATAATTTATAGATTTTTGATCATCATTATCTTTCTGGACAATCTGAAAAAAAATTCTTCCACGTTCCAGGAAATTTCATCGTCAGTGAGAGGCGATAAACGTTTATTAACGTTTATTTATGTAGATAGTCCAGGGATAGGAGAGGAAAAATCAATTTCAATTTCAATCATTTCCACTAAAATTAATTTCAATTTCTTTTTTTGTCTTCATCCTACTTGAACTGTTGATGATAGTAAGCTTAAAAACTTAGTAGATAATAATGACTTTCACTTTTACAACAGTACTCACGATTTTGATGCTTGTCGGACGCGTTCCGTGACGCTGAGCCACATCTTCAGCGTACAAGGAGTAACAAGTTTTAATTAATTAATTTCATGTAATTAATTAAATTAAATAAAAATAAATTACAAAATTTCATTCAACTAGTAATTAATTTCATGATAACTCTGTGGAAGTTATAAGTGTTCGGAGTGAGTTTCATTATTCTATTATCAATATTATTTGTATTCAATAATGAACAAACTATTATCATCGAACTACTGCTGTTCATTAACGGTGAAACTGGGTATTATTCGATTGTGAACTACAGAATAAACTCATTGAAATAGTCTCAGTTGCATTCATCAAGGTTTTGATACATACCTCATTTTAGATTTATAAACCAATTGAAACAAAATTTGATCGAACTTATAGAAATAATAGTTATAGTTTTACTCACCAGCCAACTAAGCATGATGCAACTAGCGTTTATTTCTCCAAATAATACTATAGCTGATTTCCTGAAGAATGCTAATCTTGGTCAGCACTCTCACTTCTGTCCCCATTGCTCAAGAGGCATCACAATAATTCTACACAAATTTACACACTTTTCGAATGAAATAGAGAAAAATTCCTAACTATTCCATGTTATTCCCATTAGTTTATTGACTAATTTGAACCGGTAACGACGTAACGAACATATTAACATGGGATGAGTGGTGTCAACTAAAGATGGGATCGGGTACTCCAGTAAGCGAACGAGCTAATTCATCGGAGTCTGAATTAACAAGGTTCAACAACATTGACTAAAAATAGACTATAGATCAACAAAATTGAAATTGGAAATTTCTATGATAAAACCTTATTAAGCTGTTATCTGGGAAATTACTCGCAAATCTGCTGCTAGTGACGTAACAACTAAATGCGTGGATTGTTTTGAAATCACCGGCAAATGGTCTCTCGATGATGTTCATTGTATTCTGATTATTTTCATCCACATTTTCAATTACTGCCATGATGGCGGATTAGAGGACGGAGAAACTTCGATTGCAATGAGTGACTTCAACAATACTGCTGCTGCTGTTCATATAACTGATAAACTTGTATATGAGAATGAGCATGATACATTTTCTGTTCAAAAGAGTCTGTCAAATCCATGGTATTGTTCAAAAGGCTCCGAGATTGAAGAAATTTAAATTTAATTTGAAAGTGGTTCATACATTTTTGGTATCATTCTAACGTAGATAATGGTAGTACTGTAGTTTTCTTATATTATCTAGAATATTATTCCTGAAGCAATTAAAAAAGATATATCTTCATATTATACCTACTACTGCTGCTGCTACAACTATTGCTATTGCATTTTCTATCAACAATAATGAATGAACTACTTAGATTCCATTCTTTGTCCAAAAACATTGTTCATCTTCAATTTTACCTACATTTTTACTATAAGCTCAAATCCGAAAAACATTTCAGAGTACTAATCAATAACCAAGACGAGGAAACGGTCTATATCATCAAATAATATGAAAAATTAAGGTTTTTAAATGAAAGTAGTTGTTTAGTTTCTCATGAACCACATTAAAAACATTGAACACTCTACAGATTCTCGTAAACGACGCGTAAGTTTTCGCGCACATGCACAAAAGTTCCAAGAAACTGAACACTGTCTCCAAACTAGATGCTCCTACGTGATGAAACGCGCGTTGTGTCTCGAAGAAAACGTTGCGTCTGACGTGACGTCGACCGAGCAACTAGCCGCAGCGTTCCGCGCCGTCAAAGAGACGCCCACCTGTGCTCGAGCGTCGCCACGCGCACGCACACAGACGCGCTCATGAATTGCTCAACGTCTATTCTGGGCGCACACAGCTGTCGCGAATTCCTCCACCGTTTTCCTGCTCATTACTCACAAGCGACGCGCCATTGTTTTCTGAATCCACCAACAGCCTATCAGGAAAGCGATATCTCAAAATTATAAAATTAAATTAGGCTACACAATATATTAATATACAGTTTATTACCTTTTGGGTTTTATGTTGATGAGACTGAGAATATTGTTGCTCGATTAAACAGGAAGTTTTTATAATCTCTTCCAAATTATTATTTACTCTCAATAAACGTTATACAGTTTATTACCCTCCCTCTACGTTCTATATTAGTTATGTTTAGAATATTTCTGCTAGGTTCAAATGAATCATATGATGAGGGAGGTAGGCTAGCAGTAGTCGTGCAATCTTGGGAGTTAGGTGTTGTGATGAGGTGCTCAGATTATTATTAACGTCTACAGAATAATTATATTCATTACAAAATTGAAAACAGTTTCCCACTATTAATACCTGTCTCCACTCTGTTGATGTCAGAAATATCATGATTTGTAATAGCAGGATAGATAAGTTAAGATAAAAAGTTTAATTTGTTGAATATTAATATAATTCCAAAATAGAAATTCCATCTCATAAGAGATCAAGAGTTCAAAATTTTATTTTCCATGATGTTATTGTTCGATGAAACTAAGTAGCATTGATTTTTATTCGAGAAGAAGTCCCATAAATACACCTGAATATTTCTGTAATAGCCTATTCACCGAACAAATAGTATTCTCATCAATATTATTACAGAGACAACTTTCCAATCAAAGAATATTCGTCATACTAGAAAGGTCTACTAGAGGAGAGTGGAGACAGTAACGAAACTGGGGAATTGTGAATCGAATATTATTGTTTTTGAATCAATGACTCTCTCCAAAATCAGAGACTCAGGGTTTTCTCGGCTATTGGGGAAAACTCTTCAACTTATGATCTGAAGCTTCATAACTACTTATGTGGGGATAGGCCTAACTGCCATTTTCAAAATGATAGAATGTATCATTCCTAGTAACAAAAAAGAATTCTGAAGAAAACATAATAATTTCTAACTCCTATAACTTTATTCCACATGACACGAATTCCACGAGGACAGAAAAAAATGATAAGATATAAAATTAAGCGAAAGTATACTTTTCACAATGAGAAAAATGAGTTGTCTGATAATGAAGCTTGTGCATGCACTATGAATATTAAATCCTTCAAGCCCACAAAATCATGATAGTTGAAAACAATCGTAATAAGCAATCAGGGAATTGACTCTGACAAGACTCTGTAATTGTTTCACCAATTGCAGAACTGCTAACTATGATAAGAAGTGGAAGACACTTGCAACAATGACAGTCTAGCGGTGGCTGTTGGTGAGTGACAACTACAGTGACTTTCGTCGCACACTAACGGACCAATAAAACGCGTCTAACGGCCCGGCGGCAATTAAGGGCTCCGAAATAGAGACAAGAAAAAGTCATACAAATTAATGAAGAGCAAAAGAGAAGAATATAGTTGCGAGAGCACGCCCTCGCGTTTGAATGAGCCACCAGAAGACATTTCACGCTCAATAACACACTCCGACTCCAGATGACTCACAATGAAATGAAGAGTAAGTAATCCAACAAAAGAAATAACTGTGGATAATATACTTTAAAATAGTTCGAAGGAGAACATAACAGTGGCAATGCTCTGTTTTCCATAAGAAATAGACCGACTGGCAATGTTGTCAAGGAATTCTGAGTTCAACTCGTACTGCAAACTCTGTCACTTTTCAGTTCATAACAAATGCTGGTGAGATCAGAGATAGAAGTGCATGAAATTGATACTGAGCAATACTGCAAATACTGCTTATGACTTGTTTGAACGTAAGGGGCACGGAATCCCTATCCTTCTCCATGTTAACATAAGGAACATTTTCTAAAAAACTACTCAACCGATTGCTTTCAAATTTTTAACATGCTTTTATAGGCACTTCCTATGATAGCTGAGTTGATTTCAAAAGCGTACTAACCATAGAAATAAATATAAAAAAAAATTCTCAACTTGCCTTTTTAGTCTTACATTTTCAACAAGAATTATTTTTTTAAATAACTATTTTTAGATGGATCAATCTGAAAATAACTCAGCATATGTAACGTACAGAGGCCAGTAACGTGTAAAAATTTCATCAGGATAACTCTATTACTTTTTGAGAAAATGTTCCTTATGTACTGAAAAATCAAAATTCTCAGGAAAGGCAAAAAACTAAAGTTTGTCGATATTAGCTCAAGATGCAAATATTATGTATTCAAATGAACTCCTCACTCACCTAATACATCCCAGGATCACAGGCAGGCATTTCTTTATTCATCTTATATTTATTTATTAGGCATTTCTTTATTTCATATTTATCCCAGTCTGACTTTGAAAGTTTTTTCTTAGAGCTGGACAGAGTAGTTTCATGACCAGTATTTGAAGCACTACAAACCGGGGAAGTATTGTCATTATCAGTTGATGGCTGTGAATTACGAGGTTTTCGTCCAATACCTTTCCTTTTCTTCGTCAATCGATTTGTAAAACGAGGCATTATAATGTTGGATAACTAGTTCATAGATTATAAATAGTAGAACCAGAAGAAATATTCACGAAAATCGTCCAAAAATCTACTAAAAGCTGCGAACCATACAATATCTTGTAAACAGAACAAACTATAACTAACCAACAAAACGAACTACGCATTGGCAGATTTCAAAACATATGACTGAAAGTATTGCCAACACAATATCGAAAGAATCATGGAAATCGGTCATTCCTTCCAAAAGTTATATTGTTTTGAAAAATTTTGTGATTCAACAAATTATTGGGTAAAATGGAGAATGACATCATATTCTTTGAAGATTTTATTTTATATAAAGTATTCATGCAAATATCAAGTGTTATACATTGATTTATTCACAAAAGAATACTCTATCAAATGGCGCTGAAATTCAAAAATTGAATTTTAAAATAAAACAATCTGGACTACTATTGAACCGATTCTTATATCACGAGTCTTGGATGAAGTGGAAAACCCTTCTTAAATGCACATCTTTTACCTTCAATGTCATCATTCCGGTGAAAACCATAGCCATGAAGAGAAACTATGGATATTTCAGGAGAGAGATTTTTAAAATATGAATAACAGTTCTCTATAGTCCATTCACGATGGCTTGAGACGAGATAAACAAAAGCTCTGCATGTGTGTGTGTGTTTGACTAGAGTGGCTTCGTTTTAGCCACGACATAAACAAGTCACAGCAATGCCAAAATCTCGAATTTTGATGTAGGCAATTAAGAATAAGTATCTTCAAGTAATCTTTTTCATAGATACACATTGTCTCTCGACTGCATGAACCTAAAATGAAGAAACAATTATAGTAAAAGGTTTTGTGTCAATTCTTTGGTTACAGTCCCGACAACAAAATTCGGGATTTGGGAATTGCTGTGACTTTTTTATGTCATGGCTAAAACGAAGCCACTCCAGTCACACACACACATGCAGAGCTTTTGTTTAACTCGTCTCAAGCCATCGTGAATGGACTATACTAATCAGCTCTATTATTTTTATCAAGACGAGAAATTCATTTATAATGGATTCTGATTTTCTCTTGAATATGTGAAATCGAGTTACGGAAAGTGGGATCCAGATCGCAGTTGTATTCAAAAACCAGATAGATAATAATTAACTATTCTAAAGAACTTTTAGACTATTCTAGAAACTCT
The DNA here is from genome assembly GCA_017141385.1 of Sogatella furcifera. NCBI lineage: Eukaryota > Metazoa > Arthropoda > Insecta > Hemiptera > Delphacidae > Sogatella > Sogatella furcifera. Next base: position 18,352,643 of record CM029550.1, on the reverse strand, counting down.
CCTGAACAGCTATTCTCATTCCAGTTCATTGAGATACATTAATCTAAAGGAGGAACGTTGATGATGATTCTAAACTCGGAAAGTGGAATTTCTTATTACCCCACTCATTAACGATTAATAGGTGTACATTAAACTACAGTATCGCTGTGAGCACCCCTTACTTAATGACGCAAAAAATAATGTTCCAGACAAAATCACTGTTGCTTGGTAAACATCAAGGTCAGATTTTCATAAATATAGATCATCATCCAGGGGCAATATGCTAATTTCTAACACGTGGTGACCTCCTATGTAAGATGGGCAGACTAGAATGATTTAGAAACAACGACATTATCATTTTAAACAAAGCAAGATGATGTTCGGAGCGGCTTGTTAGCCACCCACGCATACTGTTATTAACATGAAATACGTTTTAAACGCTTTCTTAGACGCCCCTTTATACCATTTTGATACTTCAACATCAAAGAAATTGTAATATTGTGACAGTGGGTCATTTGGTAAGTACTTATAGCAGCTGGCTTATTCAACAAGTTGGAAGTTGATAGCTCACGAATAGTAATATTAATATTTCGTACATTTTGAGCTCGTAGAATATCACAAAAACGTGGAAGCTATCACTTCTGATATAATAATGAGAGGAAAGACAATTAAATTCCACAATGTCAATATTACTTTCACAATATTCATAATATTCACAATATTCAAGTAGTCAAAAAACAACAACTTGGTGTACAACGTTTCCCTCATAATAATCTTTCTACCTGGTGCTTTACGTTCAGTGAGCTCACAGAGAATTATGGGTACAAGCCTCAGTGAAGGTCACAGAGAATTATGGGTACAAGCCTTACGCAGTGAAGGGTTGCTCGCCAAGATGACGCATTGAAAAGCTGTGATGAATGATAAATTTATATATTTGAATTTTATATTGCGTCTACGTTCTATAATCATTTCATTTAGAAGTGTTCGTAATAATAATTATAATAATAATAATAATAATAATAATAATAATAATAATAATAATAATAATAATAATAAGGCATTTGCCTGTATCATTGTAACCATGTTGAATGTGAATAAATAAATGATAATAATAATAATAATAATAATAATAATAATAATAATAATAATAATAATAATAATAATAATAATAGTTTTCCAATATCATTATTATCAAATTCGTACGAATGTATTTCCATTCTCACTTCTCATCAACACTGGTGCTCTTCAGCTTGTTATTATGCACTTCTTCGTGAAACTCAACTCAGTTTGGTAAAATATTATGGCAACAAAATTTTCTATTGAGAATTTCATGTGGGAGAAACAACATGTACAGTATTTATCAGTGGGTCATCTTGGCGAGCAACCCTTCACTGCGTAATCGAAAACGTGGCAACATCTGCGTTGCACATCACGAACCTCGGACTCGAAACCCTTTCTCAGCTCGGCTTCCAACATCTCAACACTCACTTGCTACGTGCCTGTACGCTCCAGCGATGTCGATGAATAATGGCTATCGCAGACTGTTGCTCATTCATTATCTCACAAGACAAGAGAGCTTCTCAAATGGTCTGGAAATTTCGTTTCGGGGATGGTGGACGGCTTCATAAAGTAGAATATAAGTCTACCGTGACTTTTTCAGATCTCAATAGCGAAATACTCCTGGGATAATGATGTGAACAGGAAAAATCAACTCCAATACCATCGATTTACTGCCTTAACCTTGAGGCAAAATTGATTTTTATGTTTTCTCGTACACCAACTCCACCTCACTACACGTTTTTTTGAAACCAGAATTTCAATTTATCGATGACTTTGCTCTTTGGTATAAGTAATTCAAAGTTTTATTTCTATTGAAAAATCTTCTTCAATCTATATTTCTTAAGTACTCAAGCCAAGTGTTCTCTAACTCTGTTTCTGTCAACTCAAGTGGAAACCTTTATATTACAAGCTTTATAAAAGTAATAGAAACTATAATATTATTGAAACTGGATAGAAATTATTCGTTTTATTGGGGAGGCACAAATGATAAAACATCGATTTTTCAGTTATTAGTGTATCACATTATAGGTCGGTATTAGCTTCTCCCCGCAATAACCCTTCCCAAATGAATATTTTCTGTTGAAAATTCAACTAAGACTTTCAACTGGAAAAGAGTTATTGGTTTTCTCGCAAAGGTAAGAGGATACTGCGAGGGCAACATCCGTTCCGCTGTCGGTGACTGAGATTTGAATAATGAAATGTGTTGAAGAATGAGTCTCATCGTGGATGAGATAACAACACAAGAAAAGATGAAAGTAGAGAAACACGCAAGCCAGCTGCCAAGATATTCTTTGCTGCTGCTCGACGACAGAAAAAAAGGAGACTGAATCATTTTTACAACACCAAATGGCTGTTTTAAACTTGACGACCACCGTGAATCATTGTTTTTCTGCACATTTGTTTGACCGTAATATACGCTTTTTCGTACCAGTAAATGTCAGACGAGAATTCCATCCAACAAGAATGAACGTCTCTGATAATTATGAGGACATGAAATTTTTTCAGGTTCTGAAACTGAATCCCCATCATCAATCCATAATCCTTTCAGCCATTATCAGAATGAATAGTCATATTGAGATTTCTCAACTATGTGAAGTGAGAACATACTTCTGAAGTATGCCATAGAATTTCATTTAATTTTGAAATTATGGTTGTTGATTACATTTTGGCTGATTAATAAAAAGTTATCAATCTAGTCGCATCAACATAGGCCAATCATTACTTAGAATCATTTAAATCATTTATGGTGATAAAGCTTTTCCTTCCGATGTACAAAACGCTCGAAATATTTCGTAAGAGAAATATGAAAGAGCATTTCTAAATCACAGTGAATTACATATATTGTTTAATTATTTAAAACTCTGTTTACCTCAATGAACAGCGTAAATGAACAACTCAATTAGCCTAAACATACGTAATTTTGTTGAAATGTGACTCATCAACTGCTGAGAATCAAATGACGTATTCAACCGATTTGTAAAGTGACTCATGTGAGAGGGAGGTTAGAAAATGACGAGGAAACGAAAATTGAACTCACGATGATTGAGAAGCAGTGCAAAACTATCGGAGACCATTAAGAACATTCTCATCTCCTCCAAATGGCCCACCTCAACACTCAAACAACAATAATTATTATTAAAGGGGCCCAGCTCAAGACAAGCTGCTGACGTTTGACTCAAGATAAACATCAGAGCATTTCCAATATGATTGCTGTTGGTAAAATTCATTATCTGAGTTTTTTCTACATTCGTATATATAGGGCATCACAGTTAACATATCATACAAGAATATCATCAATTTAGACCAAATGAGCTCTTTCGAAGTAATTTTAAAAGTTCTATCAATTCAGAAAAAAATACGGAAAAACACCATTGATTAATAGAACCCTGCATATGCAACAAGCTTATAAGTCTAGTCTAGTGCTTGATCAAAATTTCTGCTCTGACTAACCTCAAAATTCAATAAATCAGGAATTAGATACTCAAATTATAAAAAGCTTCCCCCTTAAAATGATATAAATAATCAAAATTCGTCTCTCAACTTCTAATTGAATTGATATCAAACAGGGGATGAATTAAATTACATTTTTTCTTGCAATTAGCCTAGAATATCTTCATTTTTTTGTCTATCAACTTCCACATTGATTATAATATTAAACAGCGGATGAATTGAATTTATTTTTTTTCTCACAATTCGGCTAGAATATCTTCACAACATGATTATATCCCACAGTAAATTTCACTTGAATGTATTTCATCTATTCACATGAATTTATCAAAACCTTTAACTATCATCGACTCACACGTCAACAAAACATTCAAGCTGTTGCTCGTGCCTTCATATACAATTATAGATAAAGTGAATCTTCATTTGGATTTACTGTATTAATTTGTTTTCACAAGTGAGTTATCATCACACTTCCCATTCATCAGATAAAGTTCTATATCCTGCTTGTTTCGCTGGCCTAATCTAGCAGTTTTTATCAGATTTTTAATCCATTGAGAAGTTCATCATGCCACTAGGTCGAGTGCTACAACGGTGCTGAGTTACGCAAGAAGCATTTATGGCCCCCCAGAATCCGGCTGTTTGTTGACTTCAGTGCCAAGAATAGCAAACATGCACCTACTGTACTCTTTCTTATCTGGTCGGAAGAGTGGAGCTATACAACACCACACGCGTGCATCAAACGCAATCCTACTTCCTGATTTATTCGCCTTTCAACAAGCCTCAATCTTAAATCCTTCAAAGTGCATCAATAATTGCATCCGGGCGAAACAGAACATGCATTTGCAAATTGATCAATGCTTTTAGTTGAATATATGAATTCAACCTTGATCATTGAAAAATTTTCAAAGCTAGGATTTTTCATTATATTTTTTTCCGTTTTTTAATAATTTATCAAATTTATGATTCAATAAATGATTGGAAATAGCAAAGCCCATACAAGATGGCAGAATTATTTTACCTGTTTTCATATATTAAGCGTTTAAGTTGAAAAGTAATTATAATATTTATATTGAAAAATTAATTATTTTTCTATGAGTAAGAATAACCTCTTCCACAGATTGATTCAACAGACCAATTCATGTTTGCAAAGGACTTAAGAAAAGAACGATGATCTATTTTACCAGAGACCTGAATTAATATACAAAGAACTATTCACGAAGAACACACACTTGATTAGAGAAAAATATGATTTCCATCATGGTTTTTATAATCTCAAGCTTGAACAGGATTAGTGCTCCAGTAGGCCTATTCCTAATTTTCATCCGCGAAAACACAAGGAAAAGAATAGATATTGCCAAAGATCCTTATAAAACTACCCTTCCATGTTGACCCGATGGTGTAAAAATTTCGCCGCGTAGCGAATGTTGTCACGTTTTCAATTAATTTTCACTTGCTCAGGTGGGAGATTCATCCAACGTGTTTCCCTCGAGAATACAAGATTTTCTTATAAATATTTAATCCTTGTTCTTGCTAGAGGCTCAGCTGCTTGGCTGCGTGTTGTGTGTTGCTCTTAGCGAGGCGTGCGATATTTTGATCATAGGCCCACTTTTTTATCGCGAATTCTCTCAGTTCTACTAGAATTTCCAATTGTTCCATCTTTCAGAAATCAAAAACTCAGGGAAACTCACTTGAGACTGGTTGCTCCAGTCTTAAGTGAGTTTAGTCACTGTCCGTTAAGTTTAGTCACTATTATAGCACTGTGACAAAGTGGAAAAAGTTCAAAGTGTGATATTTCTTTTTAATTTAAGTTTATGCTCACAGGATGAGCTCCCAGGTTTGTTCGTAGGTAGCCTAATGAGAGGGATGACAAATATGAGATATTCGGGACCGACGCCTTATCGTTTCCTCCGGAAGACGAGGTGATTTTGCTGTGGTCAAAGAATTGTTCCCCTGTCAAGATTCGAACCACGTTATCTTGGTTATTAGACCAGCCACCCACATTCTAACATGCCATTCTTTATTTGAAGATAAAAAGTTAAAGTGTGATCGTATTAGCGAAAAAATTCAATGCTGGTTATTTGAGATAAATCTCTCTATTCTTATTATTATTGATTTTATTATTGTGTGAATTGATGATTTAAAAAAAAGATTATCGAGAACTTGCATTTTAAACAAATAAAAAAATTCTCGGATTCCAACAAACTACGAACAACCAGGCGTTAGTATATTTCGCCTATAGGCAGATTCTTTTGAATCACGCTATAACTCTATCACTCTATATACTCAATTTATATCATCCCTTCAAAATTATGAGAACTATTGTTAATTAAATTGATGTTAATTATTATTTTGGAACGTGGTTGAACAATTCTTGTTTTTATTAATTCCTTTTTTCAGAAATCCTTATCATCTCTCACTACAACTGTATTCGTGGATGAGCATTTTCAATAACAAAACACATTTTTACGGATTACATCAATTGTAATTGAAACGTGCAACGATTACACCTCTCCACATATCTGATAACAGTGGCCTCTATCATGTGCGGCTACAACTTTGTAGTCAAGGATATCCCTATCCTATCGACGTTTCAGTATTCGGTTTGACGATTGCAAAGCCCCAGGCTGAGCAGAGCACAGGACGGCAGCGGACGCTTTCTCTCTCCTCATTTGGCGTCGCCTGAATAATGTAGGCTTTAGAATGAATGTGGCTTCAGTGGAAGACCAGTGATGAAAGGACATTTGGGCCGCGCCGTGCTGCGAATAAACGGCACGTAATCCCCAATCATTATCGGGGAAAACGTCAGAGATGGGCGGACAAAGGCAACTCCCCTCCCTACGTTTTACCCCCTTCATCAATGCCATGTACAGAGCAACCTTTTGCGGCTTTGGCTCAATGAGACTCGCGATCGTGCGCGTGTGCTCGCTAGCAAAATGTATCCCTGACATCTCACCTTGTCATACCCACCAATCTCGCCATCATAATAACGTTTCCAATCAATAAACCTGATGAATCAATCACACTGTTGATTGGAGGCTGAATAATAACTTAGAGCCATGATAACTGTTCATCTTTTCACGCTCATCCACAAGATGAGTAAGGCCTATAAAGATGATGAACAAGATGTTGGTTCACCAATGAGAATAATAAAACTTTTTTCAAACCACAATAAAAGTACAGGTGTTCGTTAGGTTCTGTTTTCCAGTAGGTTTTCGTTAACGTGACCCTGGCCGGCTGTCGGACTAGACTACCAAGAATGGATGTCTACAGATTCGTTTAAGAAATTCTTACGACTGCCGACTGCAGTCGTGTCAACCAAAACTTACCTCACCTAATGATTTTGACAGATAATTTCTACTTTAAGCATTCTAAACTTACTACATTGCACTGTCTAATAATGTATTAAACATTCTAAGTTAATCCTCTATAAATGACTAGTTCACTAGTTGTGAAGGTGATATCATGTTATTTATCCATTTTAAATGAAAATACATTTCAAATTGTACTTGTCAGGCTAGTAGCATTGGGGAAAATATAGCATACATTGAGAATCCTAATCCTATATATACTGCTAACCCATACTACTACAATATTCTAAACTGCTTGTTCCGGGTGAATTTTTAGATTAAATAAATATTGTAAGCAAGGACTGTTGTATTTTACCAGATTATAGGTTCAAAATAGTATCAATAAGTATTTTGTTAACAAATATTTCCATGTGAGACGGCAGAACTGTTTGTGATAATACAAGAGGGTTGAATTAGAAATCTGACAGTAACTGAAATAATGTATGAATTCAAGTTGTTCATGTCTGTGGTTTCATGTAAACTCTCAGTGAAGTTTCTATAACAGTAATTCATTATATTCTTCAGAGTCATTCAGAGCGAGGCTGTTCTGACTGGTTATTTGGCTTGTCTCACTGATAGCAAATCACATCTGATGGATCAAGATAAGGCCCAGAACGTTACCTCTCACCTATTGTTAGCCTGTGGCTTGAATTCAAGAATTTTATCAAATCTAATTGATTCTGGGAAACTTCGGTTATTCAAGTCTCGTGCATGACACTAGAACATGATTGAACTTGATCATTATCACCGATGTTCGTTCAGCAATGAGAGACCACGAAAAAATTGAACATGCAGCCTGTTATGAATACAGTGAATCGATCTCGATACTTTTCTAACTTAGGTGTAACTTAAATATTAGATTGAATAATTTTTATTATTTGAAAATAATGAAATAAATAATTATAAAATAATAGTCCACTCTAACATTTACTCTATAATGATTTTTAGTGAGATTTTTGATGATAGCAAATCACATCTGATGTAATATTTGTGTGATAAAGTGTAACATTTGATTTCAACTGCTATGATAATGGAAAAACGGGTACCTTTTATATTATTTGAAAGGGTACTTGGTTTTCACTCTTATCCAGTACAGCAGTATCAGTGATAGCTGCCTAGTTCTCAATTTGTAAAATAAAAGATTCCGGTACGGAAAATAGCACAGGGGGGTTTTTTGGGCTAGCCCATCAGGAAATATGGGCCCTTACCAAAAAAAATTCAACTCTTCAAAGCTCGTTTTTAGAGTAATTTGTGATTTAAGAGCTTTAAGTTGTTTATTTTTCTTGTGTAGCCTATAGTTTCTCGAATCTTTTTATGAAAAATTGATTTTTTTTAAATTTAGGAGTAGTCTTTGTCTCACGTACCAGTACGTACCGTCAAAAGTCAAGACCTGGTGCTCTGTACAACAAACTAATAATACAAAATAATATTTTATCGTAATAATACGTTAAAAATGCAAAATAGTCAAGCGGAACATACATAATCAATACGTCCATCATGATGAATTCCAAATAAATAATTTCATTTGATTACAAAAAAACAATAAAAGCAATGGAAAGACAGTTGATTTGATAGTCGAAAGAATGCGAAAATGATGAATGAGAAAAAAGATCATTCTGTTTGAAATCATTCTGGAGAAAGTTTCCAGAGATCCAATAAATCTGATGGGAATAAAGTTCCTATTCGGAAGATTACATTCATCAAGAGATATCATTATTCAGAATGATCAGTTACCAAATTCATCAGATATTTTCTCAAAAACTTCAAATTGATAAATTTAGTTAGTTACTACTAGGAAACTGTTACCGATCAATTCATTAACTTGTTATCACAAAGAAATAAAATTACTTAATTACTCAAAACCGCATTGATCACTTTCTTGATAAAACAGTGATTTTAAAAACGCTAATAAATAAGGCGCTCAATGGATTAGCTTCTGAACTGGCCAGTTCAAATGGAATAGGATGAACTGTAAATAGCGGGGGCGGAACTCGGAAGTCTTTTATTATTATTAGTGTTTGGCAGATGGACAATCTGTCTGCTTTGGCGTGGAACAGTGATGGGTTGGTTGGTGAGGGGGGAGTAGTCTCCGGTTACACACTCCAGAATCCTTCTTTTAGACATTTCAACAAGCCATTCCTACTACTACATTGTCCGAATGATTGAGGCTTGTCAAATAAGTAGGCAGTCCATCAACCAACTATTTTCCTTACCGCGTTTCCAGTGTGCTTATTCTGCTTGTCAAATATTCATGCGTGGATGAAAGGAGTGAAGGAAACTCAGTACTAATGAAATGATAACAGACGTTTTGCACAAAATTGAATGACATTATTAACCATCCTGAAATGACTATAAACACCGTTGAAATTTCAACTTAACAAAATCCTAAACATAAATTGATAGTTTTCTATATGACTTTGATAATGAATTAACATTTTCTACACTCATCATCATTTTCACATTCTTCTCCTTTCCAGTCCAGGAATTCTTATTTCGAAATTCATGTTTCAGCATGTAATATATCAAGTAAAACAAAAAAAAAACAAAAAAATTAATATTGTCCTACCTTAGGCAGATGAAGGATGGACTTATTCCCATCATGGTCAACCACGATGAGGAAATGAATCATCACTCACCTGTAAAAAAATAGAGAAATATGTCATAAAATATTTTCAATTCTGCATTCTATTATGCTAATAATTGGTGAATAAGCAAATATTTCCTCCATATTTTTTTATTGGTGGGAAGACCCTTTAAAGTATTTGGTTGGATTCAAGGTAAATCATCAAACAGTATAAAAATAATAATAATAGTCCAGTCAATAAAGCATTATAGAGTGCATGGAATATGCCCCAATTTTTGACCTCGGGGGTTTGTTTAGACTAGTTGGGAGGTTAACATACTAAAAGTCCCCGGACCTGGGGGGTGAGCATAGGGCGGGAGGGGGGTAGAAAGTACAATTTTTTAGTTTTTCGCATATTACCCGAAAACGGTTGATCCTAGAGAAAAGTGATCTGAATAGAAATTGAAGAGGACTGAAATCTGCGTCGATTGCGAAAAAGAAAACGAAAATCGGCCGAATAGAAAATTTTTTACATTTGATCAAAACTCCCATTTAAAAAAAGATCCCAAAAAATTGTCTTAACTGATTTTAAATGTGATGTAACTCATAAAATAACAATAAATCCACTACCCCCTCACCTTAAAAGTGATCGAGCATGAGAAGTAGAATCAAAATAACATATCAATATTGATATTTGACCTATTTTTGGAAGTTTAAAGAATACTTTTCCAAGAATGGAATTCCTCCAAATTCAGCTACAGGTGGTTTTTGTCAATATTTTGATACTAAAATATACATACGAAATAATAACAATATTTAAAGTGGTGTCTGGTAGTCTATATTGATCTTACCTCATCAGAATACTTATTTTACTGCTCAAAATCTGGACTATTTGAAGTAGAAAGGACCCTTCAAGGATAATAATATAAGGACATCTCTAACTTTCGTAAAAGTGAACGGATCTTAACAAACTATAGCTCATTGTTTTCAGCTTTGAAAGGCGATTCTATTTCATATACTATACGTTCAATTTGGACAAAAATGAAGAATTTCATTTACCTAAGTACTTCAAGCTTATTCCTTTACACCGGAAAACACCAATTTTTTGTGCTAAAATGCGTCTATCTTGAAAATTATTGGTGGTAGGAAGACGTGTTTGGGCTCAAATTATAGAGCATAATCTTCTCTATCATTTTCATCTGATAAAATAATGAAATACTCTATTCGAAGAGTAACTAAGTTTGATTTTGTAAATTCAAAAACCATCACAATTATTCATCTTTATACTTCTTACGCCATTTTTCTAATAGAATACGGGATTGAAGAGTTATTGAAGTCAAATGACATAGTAGAGAATTTAATTCTTGACAATTTTAGGTGAAAATCGTATTTATAACTTGAATCTTTAGAATTAAATTTCTAATATTAAAATAGTAAGGAAACCCGGAAAAAATGTTTCTAATTTTTTGTTTGTGTAAATAAAATTAACTTCAGAAGTTAGAACTCAAGATTTTCATATATCGAACGATAGAGGAGAATATGTTCTACAATTTGAGCCCAAATGCGACTTTCTACCACCAATCATCTTCATGATGGCCGCATTTTAGCATAAAAAATTGGTGTTTTTCCGGTGTATAGGGATGAGCTTGAAGTACTTAGGTTAATGAAATTCTTCAATTTTGTCCGAATTGAACATTTAGTATATGAATAGAACCGCCTTTTTAAGGTGAAAACAATGAGCTATAATTTGTTAAGATCCGTTCACTTTTACGAAAGTCAGAGATGTCCTTATATTATTATCCTTGAAGGGTCCTTTCTACTTCAAATAGTCCAGATTTTGAGCAGTAAAATAAGTATTCTGATGAGGTATGATCAATATAGACTACCAGACACCACTTTAAATATTGTTATTATTTCGTATGTATATTTAAGTATCAAAATATTGACAAAAACCACCTGTAGCTCAATTTGGAGGAATTCCATTCTTGGAAAAGTGATCCTTAAACTTCCAAAAATAGGTCAAATATCAATATTGATATGTTATTTTGACTCTACTTCTCATGCTCGACCACTTTTAGGGTGAGGGGGTAGTGGGTTTATTGTTATTTGATATCTTGTTATTGAGTTACATCACATTTAAAATCAGTTAAGACAATTTTTTGGGATTTTTTTTAAAAATGGGAGTTTTGATCAAATGTAAAAAAATTTCTATTCGGCCGATTTTTATTTTCTTTTTCTCAATCGACGCAGATTTTAGTCCTCTTCAATTTGTATTCAGATCACTTTTCTCTAAGATCAACCATTTTCGGGTAATATGCGAAAAACTAAAAAATTGTACTTTCTACCCCCCTCCCGCCCTATGCTCACCCCCCAGGTCCGGGGACTTTTAGTATGTTAACCTCCCATCTAGTCTAAACAAATCCCCGAGGTCAAAAATTGGGGCATATTCCATGCACTCTATACCCGTGTGGACAGGCTTTATTGACTGGACTATAATAAAATTCTCCGATATGCATAGTCTCATACTATTTATACTGGAGCACTTGTACGCCTTGGACTGAAATCATTGTTTCAAATTAGAAGCAAAACTGAAGGAGATTTGAAACTGGAAAAACTTGAAGAAAATTACTGGGATATCAGAGTAGTAATATCAAAACCAGGCAATATCGAGTAAAATATCACAAAATGGCATCACTCGAACACCCTCTAACCAAGCTCCTACGTCAGGCTTTCTCTCAAGACGCAGGAGAATTTCTTGCCGTCTCTATCGTAATAAATACTTGCCAACTTATGTGCGACTGTAAAGTAGTGGAGACAACAGCGTGAACAACAGGGGGAAAATGAGTTTCAGGTCAAGGCGGAACTACAACACGGGCGAAGAGTGACAAGGGAAAAGAGTGAGTGATATTTTCTTCTCTAGCATATTTTTGTCTCTCTCGTCGGTGGTTGGTATCCTTTTCCGTCGCGTTTTCTTTCGCCGACACCTCTTGAGAAGGTGTACTGTAGTTGAGAACACGCGAGACCGATGTACAGGCAACTCGACTCATCCCGTGTCAAAACATTTACTCGCCTCTAGCCGTGGGACGTAAATAGTATGTCCTTTGCATTATACTAGCGTACGCTGATCGCACAGCTGGCTGGGTGCCACTTGGCACAACTCTTTCTCCCCCCTTCCCACACTTTGCACCCATCTCCATCCATCATATTCGCCTTTCACATCCTTCAAATTATTCAAAATAAAAATATATATCCTCTACGCGCCTTGCAAGAGGCACCACTTCATCGTCAACAGAGCACGTATTTCAATACATAAAACCAAACCCGCTCAACACATCCAATATCTTACGACATAGACACGTTTTCAATCCGTTCAACCCTCCCTCCCCCACCCCCACAACATCGAAGAAGGTGAATAAACAAAACTGTCAATTTCATCCATTCACAAGCTTAACTCTTGGCAGTCGCTCTTCGCACCGATCTTTCAGCGGGGTGCGCAAGTTTCAAAGTCCCTTCCTCATACCCCTTCTCAACTGGAAACAGTGTCGTTTATTTTTTCCTCTATTGTATTATGATAGACTCCTGCAATAAGTTCTCCCAAAATTTCTTATCGTTCAAAATTCAAATAACTCCATCTAGAAACCTTAAGAACATCGGTGTTGACAAAAGTCATGGTAATAATAAAAAAATCGTCTGTCCAAGCAAAGAAACCCCTCTGGCAATATGAGGAAATGACTCCAGCTCGGTCAATGTAAGTTTTAAAATTTTGATTTGGTCTCAATCGTAGAAAACTTTCTGATCTACAATTTGAGACCAAATCAATATTTTTCGAACCAATATTGACCAAGCTGGAGTCATTTTCTCATCTAGCCAGAGGGTCTTCTTTGCTTGGACTCACTATATCTTGAGTAACTATTGTTCATTGAATTATATTGATGCAATTTGTAAGCTCACTTTATATTGTGAGAAAAACTTGAATACGCTGGAACTTTGGAAACATACATATAAGGGAAAAGCACCAGTAGTGGCCACTGTTCCAGTAGTGGCCACTTGAACGGGGTTTTCTTTAAAATACGGATTTGATGCCTTCAAATAGGTTCTACACCTGCTAGAGACTTAGCTTATTCTATTTAGCAATAAAAAGTAGGAGCTTGCAGAGAATCATCAGAAATTTTTGAGAGAAATTAATTGTCGCCATGTCACTCAAATACGTGGTTTCAGTAAGAAGTTCAGTTTTCTCTTAGACGTTTCAGTAGGAAGGCATGTATACAAATTGCTTTATTATGACTAGGAGGTCAGTAAATTCCGCTATTTCTGGTTTTATAATCATTCTCTAGATTACCAAGATGTTCAGAAGGTTTCTAGCAAAATGCAGTTAATATTTTAGCGTAAAAGCAGACTGGCCACTACTAGAGCAAGAAACAGTGAATAATCTATTAGTGGCCACTAGACAATAGATATTGTCTTAGAAGTTGTAGATATTGTTGTAAAAGTTTATGTTGATTGAATTTATGTTCTCCTAAAACTGTTTCAAATAGGTTACAGAGGAAAATTAACTTTAAAATATCTATTTTATGTTTTAACCTCACTTTTCAAGAGGCTTGTAACCAACAACAATGCATTACCAATTCCACTCTTTTTAATATAACCTATTATTATTTCTGGCAAAATAATCACGTTCTGGAATGTAAAATCAGCTTACTTATATGATTGCAACAAGCAGCTTGAGAAATTGAATTGTAAATAAGCATAGAAAATCATGTGGCCACTATAAAATCAGTACCAGGTCACTATTGAATCATAGTGGCCACTTTAGAATCAAAATCGACTTCCACGAAAAGTTTAATAATTCTTATGTGAATTGAGATATCAGCCATTTCAAGGAATGAGTCAATCAAGAAGGATCTGGGCTACATGTTCATTGAGTTCAAGATGAGATAAAATGATGGAATGGACTCACAATTCTGCAAAAACTATGAAAAATTCCTTAAACATGGCTACTACTGGTGCTTTTACCTTCGTTACGTCCACGTCTTCTCTTCTCAATAATTATAGTCAATCAATATTTAAAATGAAGGGCATGTTCCAAAGAAGTTGAAATGGAATTTGTCTGTGAAACCAGGTGGAAAGAATTTTTCAAAGCTTAGAAATTTGAACAAAGAGCTGGTAGTGGAATTGATATTGAAACATAATTTCCAATGTTAAGCGTACATTTATCCTAAAATAGTTTCATTCATTAGCATATTAATTGTCATTATTTGGACATTTTGAGTGAAATCACAGAGAAGAATACTCTGCGGGGAAACTCAACCTCTATGCACCATAATTGCATATGAATAGAATTTCCATGAACATCCATTTATAATGTTACATATCAATGAGTAATAATCCATAATAAAAATAAAAAAACCGTCATTAAACATCAGACTGGAAATATTGAATCACTTTTGCTCCAATATTGGATTTAAATTTAATTAATCTACAGTAAACAAAGCAAATATTCCCCTTTCATCTAATCAAACTCAACTATTACAAATTTCAATTATTGCAGTATAGAACTGTATTACTACACTCATGATAATATTGTCGTTTCTATTTCAGGAGTCAGCGGAATGCGGTCATACTCGCTTGTGTGTATACAAGGGATGTGGGATGGAGTTTGTATGTGTGTGTGCCAATGATGGTGAATGATACTGTTGTACTTGTATCATGTTCCATGGAGGATGAAGGGAGCCCAGATCGAATGTCTCATTGAGCATTGAGTAGGGACACATCTGTCCTGTAAACTAAAGAGCATGCAGCAGTGATCAAGGACTACGTCATCACAGTATACAGATGAGCATTGATTTGGCACGGACTTTGGATTGATTGCTGAGGTTTGATTCTGTGTCGGTTGCCTCGAACCAAATCATAGATGTAGCCTAACCCACGGGTCCTGGAGCTGGATAGACATGATTTTCAGACCAATAACAATGAAACATCAATCATATAAGATGAGCTCTGCTTTTAATGTGGACAATAACTAATTCCCAGGCTACTGATATTGTCGTGATTTTCAATATCTTCACTATTCAACGTCATTGGTATTCATCATGATTGTTGCATTAAACACTCTTGAAAAATAGAGTAAAGGTTTTTTTTTTGATTCTCCATGAAAAACTTCTTAATCAGAGTTGATGTATTGAAATCTAGTGGAGGAAGAATGAAACAATTTAAGCAATGTAATAAACGACTACAAGTGTGATACATACCATTTTAATACATTGTAATACATGTAATCGATAAACTCATGCATTCAGTTAGGATTCGATGATTTAATTTATTTTAAACAATAACGACTTCAATGATACCAGCAACTCTATGGTACGTCTTCAATGCATACCAATATAATATGGACCAGCAACTCTATTCGATCAGAGGATGGAGGGAATCAGTCATAAATAGGTTACCTTGAATTCTAAGTAATAGGCTTTCAATAGTATTGGGATAAAAGAAGAGGATTGATGAAGAAAGAAAGAGGAAAATGAGAGGGGGGAAGAGCCGTCGGCAAAGAGCTGAGTTCGAATTGGAGCTCTACTCATTACGAGACAAATAGAAATTCAAATTGGATAAGAAAGCTGAGGCATCGTAAATTGTTTACAGCTGCAGAACAGATTTCTGTGAACATTACCTCAATAGATTTAAAACCCATGAACCACGTGAAAAGAGTTTCCACAAGGGATTTCTCAATGTTTTTATATTTTTACTCGTGGAAATACCAATAAAAAGAAACGCTATTCACCGAGTCTGATGGAAAGCAGTCTTATTCTGAACGAAGATTATACTCATTCATTCTTCCTCTCCAACGAATGGAGATTGATGAGAGATCGATTCGTACTATCAACATACGATCTAGTTGCATAATGGTACAGTAGATTTTTATAATAAGTTGGATAGTTGATTTCTTATTTTTGGTACAATCAGTTTTACTGTCAGTAATTTTTCAATCTGTATGAATTCGAGATAAACCAGTCATTAAACTGTTATTGAAAACAAATTTTGTTATTCAAAATTTCGTTTAATTGCGCCTACTAACAATCGCGTCTACAATGATGTAGATATGGAGTATCGGCTATCGATTTGTATCATTCGTTTCTATATTATGGATATTCGACTTCGAAGTAGATTTATTGAAACATGATAAACTTCAACTGATATAAAGTATACCGACGAGTGTTCACAAATCAATATCGCGAGAATAAGTGGAATTTCTATACATTTTGATTGCTTATGATCAGATTTCACAAAATCGAATATCATTCTTAGAAAGCAAATTGAAATTGGAATTCAATGTTTGTATGATGTTGATGTTGTTTGACTCACTGCAACTGACGGTACTGCCATGGGTCCAGGGGGAGGGAGCCCCCTGGCTAGGCGGAGAAGGTGAGCGAAGCGAAGCCGACTAGTATTCGAGATTGAATAATAACGAGATTTCAATTATTTTGAATAATTTCAATTATACAATGATATTAGGCACGAACAAAGTTTTTCTTCAAGCTTTCAGATCTAGGCTATGAAGACAGCTAGCTATTCAGTTTAGTTTCTTCAAAGTTTAGTGCAGTAATTGACATACATCTGAAGAAATGTTTGACATACACAACATGCTCCTGTACTATCTCACTCTCATCCTATGCCCAGTAAATATAATTATCTCATTGTTCCCTTCTTTTTCTAGTTGCATGGTTGCACGCACTAGTCTGCTGCTTACATTCCCTCTAAATGTCAAGAGTTAGAACTGCAATTATAATTCCTCAGCGAGGTCGATGAGAGTCTCGAAAATAAAACATGCATTGCCTAGCTTTTATGTGCATGCAGCTGTTATCTGGAGCGTCACGTGGGTTGAGTATGCGCAGTCATCACTGCCCCTAACCTAACTATCGATTCGCTTCAACATGAATTTTAAACGAACAAACAGAAAAACACTCTTTTTAAAAGCTGAAACAAGTCTGCCGAGTGGAGTAATTCGGCTGCAATTTGTCTCCTCTTCTTTTTAAAAGCAATTGGTTTCAAAGAGCATTTCGGAACATCGTTGGCAATTCCCTGAATGCAATGTTTGAAGTAGATAGTAGACGAGTGGAATACAAGGTTTTTACTATTTTGTATAATGTGATATCCTTGTATACAGTCTATTTTTTTGTAGTATTCTCTCAATAAACTAGCTTGCTTGATATTAATGTAAAAATTTTTCTGAACTTCAATAAATCAACTATTTGGCATTGGCGGCTCGTGCCCACTAAACAAGTGAAGTGCCCGTATCTTTCACTGTACAGCACTTCGTGGGCGTGGGCACGATCCGCCAGTGCTGTTTGGAGAAGGAAGTGAAATATCATGAAATGTTTAATCTGACATTCATTCATTGCAGTACCTACCATTCCTAAGTTGTTTGGGAATTTTCTATACTAAAAATATGATTTCATACAGCTTTATTCAGTTATACAACAGCTTTTTTTCGAAATAACTCTTCTTAGTTTTGTTATGAAATTCGATTATAAACCAAATTCCAAGTATATATTATTGTGATGAAATACAGTCAGTTGACAATAGCTCATTCTCTGGTAAGTATAATTCATCACAAGACATTGATAACATTATTTTTCTTTTATAAATTCCATGCCACTGGCGGCTCGTACCCACGAAACAGGTGAAGTGTCCGCATTTTTTACTTCACCTGTTTCGTGGGCACAAGCCGCCACCAGTGTGAGAAATTCAAGATTGCCACATAAAATAAATCGCCGTATTCCAAGGAGACAAAAAAGTATTAATTAATTCAAATCGGTGCCATGTTCCGGAAACAGGGAGTATTGTGTGGATATAGTAGTAACATGTGAGCCTTTTATGTATTATTACCTTTCAAATAATCGCTGGATCTCCTACATTTCAAAGACGCCTGGATAGAGTGTTTGTTATAATAATATGTCAATCATCCTATAGGATCATACTATCATATCGTTACTAGAGCCAGAGTATCAAATTAGAAGTGAAATAAAGAAAATTTTTGTATAGAGGTTAGAATTGATTGTCCGAAATTATATGAGTATAACTGATTTCACTTAAATATACTCATATAGTTTCGGACAATCAATTCTAACCTCTATCCAAAAATTTTCTTTATTTCACTTCTAATTTGATACTCTGGCTCTAGTAACGATATGAAGAGACTAGAGTTCTATTCCTCAATCTCACAAAAAAGCGAACTTGACGCCAATTGACTTCGAAGGCGACGAGAAAGATAGTTTTCAAACTGATTCATACTACATCGCATTCACTGACCAAAAAAGGGTCACTTGATGGAAATACTCTGTCACTGTTACATGAAATGGACACTAGGCGAGATCATCAACCTCTCACCTTGGTCCCAGAATTCGCACTCAGATAGCGCTGTGCCGTGTAAATATTGGCAGTGAAACTTGTTGCGTGAGAATCTTCTAAAATGGGAATGAACCAATATAATGAGAAAGAGCGCGCCTGAATAACCAAAAGATAAAATGAGAGAGAATAAAACGGAGAATAGATAGGAGAGAATGGTTAACTTAACAACCAGACTGTAGAGCGCTGCCCCAAAAGCAAATCCAGTAGAGTTTGCCTTGAGGAGATCACTTCTGCTCATTCACCACTGGTAGCGAAATAAAAGATTCACTCAATCCAAAATTCGCCCAATGAATATTCATTCATTCAAGCTCTCATCCAATTCCTCCTCTTCTCATTGAGGCTTTCTGCTAATAGTGTTTTTTCTACAGTCCACTCCACCACAAACCCAAAAGGAGAAAACGTTAGGAACAAAACCATCAAATACTGGAGTACTACTCAAATACCAACGCTTCGATAGCTTTCTACTGGAGTTTTCAACGTTTACCAATTACAATGTTGTACTGCTTCAGAAAAATCACTTCAAACCTGAGACTATTCGAACAATTTCTTTCCTAATACTCAAATAACGTTTTCATCACACATGTTCATGTTGAGAGATAGTCAGTCACACTGTAGCAATAATATCTATAATAATCGCCTATCGATTGGTCGCCTGCTGTCTATGCTACTCTCGTTTACTAAAGCTGTGTTTGTTCTAGCTTCTCACTGTATTAGCGGATATCTAATTGGATAATAAAGCCGTAGGGCATTTTCTGACTGAGGGCAGCGAGTTTCCAATCATTCCAGTTCAGTGGATAATCATTGTTGACTGGAATAAAATAAGGAATGATGAAAGGAGAGAGTAAGGGAAAATTTGCCTAGTTAACCTTATACTTACTATACCTACCTACTATACCTTAAACGACTTTTAGTTCTATCTTCACCAACAACACCCAATCTCCCAAAGGAGGGTAATCATAGAGTTTTATTGCAGAAAGACATATGATGAGATTCTGAAATACAGAAACTGAGAGCAATAAATTTTTTTATTTGCTCTCACACAAATACATATATGGAAAAACACATGAAAATAATACAAACTATAATTTATGTCCATTTATTATACATATATATATTTTTTTTCAATTGACAATTTTTACTGAGTCTAAAAAGACTGTAGTGGTACATAACAAAAATTGTACGTACATTTATATGAACAAATGAAGCCCTAGGTAAAGACTAGTATAAGTATTCATACTTTTACTCTACATAGAAACAAACGCAAGGAAAAAACTGTGAAATGAAAGTACAACACTACAACAAATGCCCAATTATTTACTTTAATCGGAAAGATTTACAATTATATTGGAGATTTCCATCAATAAACATTACATATTCAATCAATTAATACATTATTACATTCCAATTAAATAATTTCAAAAAAATTAAAAATTCTTGAATAATGTATTATGCAAATTGAAAACCAGACTAATATTATAGACCAAATATAGACTATGGAAACTGATAGAATTATTCAAATGTAAGATTTAATATGTTAACGGTAGTATAACTGGTGCTGTGTTAAGGAGAGAAAAATTGGGGAAGGAATAGGAAGAAACTAAGTGAGAGATAGAAGAGAGGAGAGAGAGTGATGGGAATAAATGTGGAATAGCGTTGCGGTTGTTTTACGCCGGAAAAAGTGGTGTGGAAACTGGCACACTTCTTCTAGATTATGCGTACATTATGAATGTTTGAATGCAGAAGCTTGCAGAGTTATGTGAGGCCTGTTTGGACTAGCCGCTGCCAACTCACTGCCTAGAACTGACGGCATAGCAGCGGCCCCTTTGCCAACTGGCTATGTTAGTCACCATAGCGCCGCCAGCCCCAAAGCAAAGCGTGTCCCTAGACTGTTTCTAGACTCTAACCCCCTTCCACCCAAATAACCAAGGGACGGAGGCTGACTGTTTTAAATAAATATTAATTAGACGTTTCGGCCAAGCTCCAAGTAGACATAATACCAGCTGCGGGCGGAGAGAGAGGCAATCTCAAACGCTTTGCGATTATCTCTCTTGATGGAATTCTGAATAATCTCTTCTCTCCCTCCAACCACCATCTTCCTCTTAACCGTCCCATTATTCTCTTCCTCTTTCTGTTTTGTGGAAAGATAAGACCGTTCGCCACTTTTGTTACGATTCTGGCTATTTTCGTAATATAAATAGCAGTGAGAGCTTTGTATTACACCACCAAACTCTTTTTGTAGTTCACTTCTTTCTCGTTACTAACTCACGATTTGCCATCAATTTTAGCGGTTGGTCAAGTGAGAAACTATGTAATAAATGAGTAAATGTAATAAGTAATAAATGAAAATGTAATAAGTGAGAAAATGTCAATAAATTTGTATCAACTATAAATAACTATGACTTCAGCGGATATACAATGGTTATTGTGTATTAATGTATTAATGGTTATTATGAGACAATAAAGCAAGCTTGACATGCAGAATGCATGTTGACGATGTTGACGATGTTGACGATGATAGTATAGGCAACTACAACATCAAAGTTTAGAAGGCCAATTTGTAAATCTGGTACCTAAAAATTGATGCAGTGACTTAGTGAGTAAGTAAATGATTATTACTAGATTATGTGTCGAGCATTCTCGAGTCATGTTCAACAAACAAACTTAACAGAAATCGTAGATCGAAGAAAAAACAACCACAGAAAAATGAAATTTTTCAGCCTACAATTATACTCAGTTATTCTTACTTTGAATGGAAATAACAATCAGCATTGTATGAGCCCTGAAGATAATTATAATGACTGTAGTCCCATTCGAGTATTGCAATTTTCTTCTTCGTTGTTATTACAGTACACGGAGATAGAAATCACAAAGCCCGAGATTGTAAGTGGAATATCAAATAAGTTTTCCAATCCAATCTCAGTCAGTACTACGCTGCTATTAGCAGAACGAAACAGCACAAGTCATTCTCGTTCACTCACTATTGTCATTTAGCGAATAACTTCATTAGAAGGATGTTCGTTCGTCCCGCCCCTCTCCACCTCTACCATCCCCCCATGTTGGACCCTCGTGTACAATCTCTGTTAATTAAAACATCCCTTTCCTCATTTGAATGCGAATATTTGCATGCCTCGCTTCGTCATCCCCCTCCCCTTCCCATCCACCCTCTTCACCGAATTTCAACCCTTGTCATTGTAGTTACATGCGACCGCCTCCCACTCACTACATCTTTGGCATACCAGGCCTACTTCCGAATGTCTCTCAATGTTACATTTTTTCGTCCGGAATCCTCACTCCAAAAACATAGTCCAAGTATAAAAACGAACGCTATTTTGAGAATGGAAGAATATCAGAGACTTTTTCCGCATGGAAAAATCATCATGTATACAATCTGAGTATATTGGGTTGGATTTGTTCACTCATGTAGATAGCCAGTTTTATTATCAAAGGATGGATCATGAGTTAGTTACTTTTATTCCATGTTTGTAACTAAATTTATAAATTTAATTTTAAAAGATTAATTTATAGATAATATTATACACAGAATTGGTCAAACAATTATTGTTATGAAAATGTGTGATGCTATGCTATATGTCTAATCAATAAGATGATGTAATTCATTCTACATAATTGATATAAATCATGCTACAAAACTAAGAACAATAAAATTCAAATAATTATGTGAATATTCATTAGGAGAGTAAATCTTGGAATATTTGGATTTCTTCGAGA
This sequence comes from Sogatella furcifera, assembly GCA_017141385.1. NCBI lineage: Eukaryota > Metazoa > Arthropoda > Insecta > Hemiptera > Delphacidae > Sogatella > Sogatella furcifera. The sequence goes on along the minus strand of CM029550.1, from coordinate 18,330,113 downwards.
TAAGGCCAAATAGATGAAGCCAGATTTCATGGTAGTCAATGAATTTCATGAAAATGTGATAGAAGAACACCAAAGTTATCGCTTTGCCTAGAGATATATGGAATGCGATAGTAGATCATAATGGCAGAAGATCCCACGAATGGGATAATTCAAACCTGATAAATAGCGTTGGTTATGGTTTTGTTCAATCCACTCCACACTGTAAGAGGAACTCGAGTGTTGAATCTTCTATGAAACGATGGCAATCAAGCTCACGAATCTTATACGGATCAAGGAAACTCATGAACAATGTTTACTTTGATAGTTAGCTCAATTTGCAGACCGAAGACTGTTCTATGGATTACGGGCCAATCCACGATTTTCTTACTTGTCTGCTTAATGAGGCTGTGACTGTGAGCACACTCTAGTGAGCGTATTCGGAGTTATCTCTGGCGAGCGCGCGAATTTCACGGTCGATTGGGCGGCTATGAAAGCAGAGCGGCGATCTTGAGGGTGGAATGTGTGCGTGTGTGTGTGCGCTGATGAGGGAAAATCAGAAGGCAACTGACCCCATCTACAGCCAGGGTGCGCTTCAAGCGAGCCGTTGATGCGTAAAAAGCGCGATTTCTGGCGTGCTCAAGATATTATTCGCTCATCGCTCATCGGACTCTCGACTCAAGGCCTTTGAGCTCGTCCGGTCAGCTGTGAACGGATCAGCGAGCATAACTTGGTCTGCTTTCAAAGCAGACAAAATTCAACAGAAATGCAAATTAACGCCTCGGATGACAAACACAGAACATCATGCGCATGAAAGAGTTCGTTCCACAAATCGATGAAGTCAGTGACCGCAGAATATCATTTCCAAGATAAAAGTGGATTTCTAGGTCTATTAGTGGAGAGACTTTTCCAAAATTGAATATATCTTACTACTATTGATAAGACTCGCATCAATTAGCTGAATAAACTGAATTTCTAATGGATGGGATCAATCTTATTAAGAACTCGAGAATCAACACTCTGGAGATAACGAAGGCAATAAGAATTAAAATTAGTTTTCAGGCCTCTTCTATACGAGGTTTTCGAAACTACTACAGTATCAAATTCAAACATAAGCCGAATTCTCTTGTTTCTTCAACATCAAGTTGACAGACTACTGAAAAATAAAGGGTGGTTGATAATATCAAGCTCAACCAATTTCTAAGTGTGAGTTGTAAACGCTTCCCAGCTCCTCCTAGAAACTCAAGAACCTTTCTTCAATTACGTTTGGATTTCCACGGGTAAACATGTGAAAATCGACTCACATGACAATTTATATTCTTTAAACTCCTGGAAAAACTAATTTTGGAGGTAGATCCGCTGCGCTCGAGTGTTAATCTATATGTATAAAAGCGAAATGACACTCATTCATTCATCCATTCATTCATTCACTCACTCATCAGCAATAGATCTGAAAGGGGTTTGGTTTTTTTAGTTTTTGAAAAATGATTGAATCTACTGCTAAATTGAATTTTTTCATTATTCTTTTGTTCTATTCAATATCTTAAGAATTTTCATCAATTATATTTCTTTATTTTTCCAAGATTACAATTTTTGTTTTTCAAGTTGGCTTTTTACACGTATAAAAAGTGCAGAGGCGAATATTGAGAAACACAAAATTACAATATGAAATCATAGGGAAAGAGATGAAAGTACGAAATCATATTTTCATCTTTATAATCCCATTATTCAATAGAAAATATTATAGAGACTGATTATACAACAGTCTGTATAGTAAATATTATCGTGCAATACCGATTCCTTCAAGAGGTTCATTTAGAATGTACATTTGGGATGTTATTCATTATTGGTGATGATAGAATTAGCATTACAAGTTTCGTATTTACTCGTTTTATTCAAGAATTGTTTTCACAGTTTTGGCTTTATAAGTCATTAACACAATTCAAGGTTACATTGCAACTCTACTGGATAACGAATAAAGTGATTAAATTTTAGAAAAAATATGCTATTTATGAAACTGTAATTTGCAATTATGAACTGCTATTAACATTTCTCTTATCCTTACATTTTGAATTCATCAATTAATAAACATAATTATCACTGGCTCGTGCCCACGAATTAGGTGAAGTGCTGCACAGTAGAAGATACGGCCACTTCACCTGTTACCCACGAAACAGGTATCTGCAGATGTTTACTGCCCGTATCTTTTACTGTGCAGCACTCCACCTAATTCGTAGGCACGAGCCGCCAGTGATAATTATTATTATTCTCTCAATTCACTTTTTGAAAGGTAGAGTTAGAATATTTCATCTATTGAAATATGATACATGAAAATGAAGGCATGTACTATTCTATAGCAAGTTGTCTCCGTGCTCATTGGGTAACGTGAATGAGACGGCATCTTAATAATACCTCATTAGCAGCTTCACAGAACGTATGCTGTCAAAGTTGATGCAGGTGAAGAGCTGAGGGAATGATAGGGAAGTAGGCTTAGCCCGCTATCTGAATCAGCTCGAAACTTGTTCGGATTTGCATAGGACAGCAGCAAATGTATTCCCTCTGATTTTGGCGCAGCCTTCTTCCTCACCAACAACTCCTTCAACATCGATGTGAGGGTGTGTGTGTGAGTGTGTTTTAGCCACATTTCTCTCCCTTGACTCATTAGGAATTCGAAACCACTCACGTCGCTTTTCAAACATTCAGCGAAGGTTGCCTTGCCAATCCGCCGTGCTGGGCGCTCCCGTCCAGTCCTCACCTAACAAAGAACTCCTCGGATGCTACTGCTGCTGTCGACTTTGAATTTCAATCGATAATCAAATAATAACGTTACTGATGATCCCACGTGAATCCCTCTCCCGTCCCTACCACGCTAACATAGCGATAACGGCGCACAGGAAAACAAACCACGAATCGTGATCTGAACTTGAAACGGAACGTGGCGGGGTTGACGGAAAGTGACGACGAGCTACCAGCAGATACGTGCAGTGAACGACAGCTCACAATTCGTGGAGGTTAGCTCACAAATGAAGTTGGGAAACAAGAAACAAAGAAAGTGAAAGAACTTCAGCGCGTGAGCATTGCTTTTTTATAAGATATCAAGCACTCATAGAAATTCTAACTTAATTTGATAAAAGCTAATAATTGCTTTTTGGAATATTATTATTTTTTGAATAATCAACAATGAAAAAGGGAGAAACAATGTGTTGATAGCTGTTAAAAGTTAAGTATTTTCGGTTGATTATCGTCTGTGAGAGACAATGGTTGGAGACGCTTTCCGAGATCTACAAGATTTGAATTCAATTTTTCAAGGATTAGCCAATGGAACTTGAGCAAGTCGGACAATCCATAACGTTCTATTATTCTGAAATGATAGATGGTTATGGGCGATCAGTATGAAAGCTATGTCAAATAATTATCTTCATAACTAGTTCGGTGGTATTAGAAAAGAATCGCAAAATATTATATTTTATCATTCCAACATTATCTGTTGTAAACGTTCCAATAATGCAGTCCTGAGACGAAATTCAATCGAGCCTTAGTTAATCAAGTCTGGGCACAAGTTAGAAGTTCAATTAAACAGCAACACCTTTAGTGGTTGCCGTTAACGGCGTTGAAAAATGTCTGAAGCAAACACCGGGATAGAATAAAATACTAAAGGGGTTTAAATTATTCTGAAAGTTCTGTTCGAGGGCATTAGATTGTCAGACCTAAATAGATAAGTTGAAGGAGTGATAAATAAAGAACTGTCACCCAACTGTTATTTGTAGCAGTTGAACTTTGAAAGTTTGAACAGTCACGAGAGCGGAATTTTACTCAAGTTCAGGGAGTTAGAATGAATTGTTACAAGACCTCACTCAAACTCCTGCTAAAGTGTGAAAAGTGTGAATAAGTTCTTAGAATCTGTGGGTTTACCTCGTTAGTCACTTGAGGCCAAAGTGTCACTTGAAATCGAATAATGTATCCTAGAAATGTATAATACATCATTTCTACTAGAACTATTGGGACTAATGGAACTTCGATGAGTCAATAACAGAAATTCAACTCGAATACCAAGCTTAACGTAGTGGTTTTGAAGAACTTGGATTGAATTAAATAATGCTAATATATTATCCATAACTATTATCTATAAACGCGAAATGGCATTCATTCATTCATTCACTCACTCACTCATCAGCAGGAGGTGGCGTAGCTGAGTGGCTGGCGTTGCAACCCAAAGGTCCCGGGTTCAAACCCAGGTCAGACCAGGAATTTTTCTCAGGCCACTTTCCCGTGTTTCGGATGGACACGTTAAGCCGTCGGTCCCGGCTGCCTAAAAACGTCGTTAAGTCATGTCAGAGGCCCTGAAATTGATCAGGAACGACCTGAAAACTCTGACACCAGACCTGAGCCAGCCAGGTTACACGAATATTATTATTATTACTCATCAGCAGAACTAATAAACTACCGAACCAAATGCGTTCAAATTTGGCAGGCATGTTTGGTTGGACCGTTAGACGCGTTCTAAGAAAGGATTTTTAAAACTTCATAAGGATACGACAAATATTTGAGTTTTTCTATAGTTTTTCGGCGTTTTCCCAATTTTTTCAAGAAACAATCGGTAGAAAATGTTGATATTTGGTGGACAGGATCAGATAAGGTCTAGAAATGTTGTGTTAAAATATTTTTGAAATCCGTACAAAATTACCCCAGTGATAATTTTTTCCAAAATTGTGGATTTAGCCTATTGCGGGTTGCTTATCGTCCGCCTTGATACGATGAATCCTCACTGTTAATTCATTGGTTCAGCGAGATTATAGATGAACTAATTTGTAAGATCAATTTCAAACTAAATCAATTACTTCCCATGGCTACGCTCAATATTAGCGTTTTACTGTTTTTCTTAGATTTTTCGAGAACCAATCGGCAGAAAATTTGATGGAAATGTTGAAATTTTTCAAACAGGTCCAGATTAGGTCTAGAAATGCTATGTTTAATTAATTTTGACACCCTTCCGAGAATACGCCTGAAATAAGGTTTTCCAATGTTTGGAATCTGCACTTTTGTTCATTTCACGGAAACTTCTGAACTAGATACGTTCAAATCATATACCCAAAAGAACCCAGTTTAGGCTTGATCAAAGACAGTCCATCCGAATGGAATTTGCAGGCGAGTGAAGCGAGTCTGTTTGACTCACTGACACTGCTGATACCCCCTAGGCAGACTACGCGGAGTATAGTTATAATTATAATGCTACTTATAATTATAATGGAAGTCATTCTCACCGATCTGTGCAATGATCATTCTGTAGTAATGGAATACTATCGAAATGTTAAAGAGAATCCTGCTTGTAGCTAGATATAAAATTAATGGGATTCAGAAGCTTTAATTTAGAATCATCTCTTCTCATATGTATGGAGGTGAGAAAGAGCAATTTTAGAAATGTTGGGGTGTCTATTATCAGACACAGAAGGTTATTAATTTAGATTGTGAAAATGATTATCAGTAAACATCACTTGCTGACGGACGTTAATGATTGTGCTACACGAAGTACAAGTCACCACTACACGTCATTAGAATATTCATAATCGCGTAGCGTGAGTTGCTAGTAATAACATGAGTTACAGCATGTCACACGACATCAACAATCAACTCCAAACCAATCAATAGATTAATAAAGAATTCTTATTACAGAATTCTTAAGCTTTTCCAATTCACCTTTTAAAAACACTCATTTAGCCTACATCCAGGCATCTCTAGTACTGATGAAATGAATGATTGGATTCATTAATCTGTGGGGGAGGGGGGAGTTTCAAGCTATTATAAATGATATTAAATTCTTAGCGTATCTCATTCTACACTTACCCACTGGAGGAATTTGATCACTTACCTGGAACATTAGAAACAAAACATTATTATCGATAAAATTAACCAATGAAGTTGCTGAACATAATCGAGTAATAATTTTCATCAATAATAAAATTCATTGCTAGCGTCAATGTTCTATTATATAATAATAGTTTAGAAAATAGCTGCTATTACCGGATAGTATAGAAGACAAAAATATGGAATGGTATAATGAATGGAATCAAATAATACATTAAAAATCTTTATTCTAAGAATTTATCATTTTCTTATTCCATACAGTAATAGCGGTACAGAGACCCCATTTACATAAAACACGTCATGGAATTAACATTATTTATTCAATAAAATTTGATTAATGAAGGTAGGCTATTCTTCTATCAGACTCTATTGAAGGAATTGGTCAGCTCCAAAAACAAACAAAATCATATTCTATCTCAAATTCCTCGACTAGCTACAATATGTGACTTTGTTGAGAGCATAATATAAAGTTCTCTTTTCTATCACAACAACCTCATTTCTCTATTATTTTGGTCAATGGATTCCCACTACAAATTTGTGGAAATCATTGTGATATCATAATTGTGTACAGCTTTCATACAATAATGTTTCTTGTAATATGATCATGAATTTATGAGTCTTATCACCATTTCAATATAAGTTTTCTCTAGATTTCCATTCTGGAAGTTTGTGTCACAGTGTCTTACTAAATCAGTACTAATGAATGAATTTCAGTAAGAATAGGTCAGGTAACAATTAACCCTCAATATACTCAAAAAGTGATCAGTTGACATTTAACGGAGTTTTCAGTTGACGGGGTCACAAAATCAAACAACAATCGTACCCTGGCTGGCGCAACGAGCTGGAAGAGTCGATTGAAACAGTATAAAACGTTTATTTTCCTCGCTCGGCGCTTAGCGCTTCCCTGCTCACTCTATCCGGCGAGTGTTCGGTTAGAGTTGGAGTTAACAGTCAGATAAGGGTTAACGCGGCAAAGGTACGGGGGCAAGCGTTAAGGGTTCGCAGGAGGGCTGCCTTTGACATGTTTACACAGAGCAGTTATGCCAGAGACTTTCCGGCCGGTTAGACCACTTTCCAACGCTGGTGCACACGCACACGCACAATTCTCGCCGTTCACGCACGCTAGCGAGCTGAGCACCGCTTTTCCACTGGTGGTTGGCCTACAATATGGCAAGACAAAAGAAATTAAATGAACAATCAGAACGCTGTTTCCGTATAAAATTTTGTCAGCCGCACACACAACGAATGGCAACCCCCTACCCGCTGCCCGCCCATTACACCAGAACCATTGACAGAGCACTGTCGGAACAAAACTGCTTTGTTTGGCTAGCACTCATCGGATCAGAACTTGATGAGGATGATGATGATGATGATAATGATGATGATGATGATGATGACGGATCGAATATTATGACACGAATACAAAGTTGAGGCGAACATGAAGCCAGTGATGTTCTACTGGTAATATTTTAATTGTGAAAAATGATAATAGTATTTTAATTAGTTGTGATGCGTAGTATTATTCTGTTAGAGTCAGATGATCATTAGAAAAAGTTTTTGGTGTTGAATATTCATTCATTGATGATAATGATAATGATTATTTCGATGAGAAGTGATGATTATGATTATAAGGTTCTTCCACTTTCCAGTAGCCTAATAAATAATGGATCAATCCTATGGTACATGGATTTAATGTACAAGTAATAATAAAATGGATTGTTCAAGGGACGATGATTTTTTATGATAAGGATCATAAGATTAGAGGATTCGAAAAAAAGTTAAAATGTGAAATAGAAGTTTTTGAACCATCATTTACTAAATACCTTTCAATTATTTCGTGGTCCTTGATCTAGCCAAATCTACAAATCTACAAATGATTATCTGATTGAAAGAGAAATCCATTTTATGACACAGATTATCAGGAAGAATTAATACTGTATATTGTATTGTATGATAATACTATCCATTGTATCCAATCACAATTGGGTACTATAAGGTACAATAATTATTACTTCGTACTCACACTATAGCCTACTGTGTGCTTTGTTTTTCGTTGGGTCCTACAGAACCACACAAATTTTTCTGTTGGTTGCTAAAATAAGCGTACAAACACGTACATCGTACAATGCAATTTCAGTTTCAACTGAAAGCGGTATTGGTAACTTTTCCTCTTATCCCTCAATATCGGCAAATTCATGAAATTAATTCTGTCAAATTGCTAGGAAGTCCATCCTGTTCAAACAATGAGGGTTTTGTGGCAATTCGAGCGAGTTTCCTGGAAAATGGTCGAGTTCTAAGGCCTACGTAGTTTATATTTGTATGGGTAACAGTGTTACATTTTGCAAACCTCTAGGGCTACAATTTGCCGAATTAATTCCTGTCCAGCCAACCAGCTTTTCTGATTCGAGCTTCTCATTCGACCTATTTCCCCTGTTTGAAATGTCTGTGTTCACAATCATCAATTGTTGATCAGTGATGTGAGAGATCACATCTCTCTACTGACCACATCTCACATTTATTCCTTTTCTACTTATTTCTTTCAGATTCCTATAATCGCACACCGATAAATCTGAGTGGTCTTTAATCAATCATCCAATATACCAATTTATTCAACCATTTCATACTAATGGGAATACTCATGGGAATTGTGGGAGGGACAACTGCTGGAGATATGGTCGGAGAAAGACTGCACTATTTTTTCAGTCATTCAGATGTAGACAGGATAAGAGTACAAGATATTGTTTATAAGAGACGCCACAAAGAATTATCCATTAATTTGCAAACTAATAATAATAATACATACATACATACAACAGGTCGAATAATCCTATAACCTACACTTCGTTAACTTACTACGAATTTGAGAAATTTGTTTCATTGAGTCAATCATTATACATTCACAAAACCCTGTTCAAGATTTGTATATTGGATTCGGATATTCATTCAGAAAAACAAAATAAATGAAGAAGTGGCAAAATAATGTGAGTCTGAGCTTTATGCAATTTTGATTTTGGTCTACGATTTCTTTATATTGTGAGTGACATTAATTTCTTCTATCATCTAACTCATCGACCCCTTTTATTGTATTTTATGGATTTGCTATTGAAATTCTAGAATATGTGTCACAGGAATAAAAACTAAATTAAATACCTAGCTAATTATAATTATTATTGTATATCTCCAATAATGCGAAAAACTCATTAGCCAACTCTTGAAATAAGTCTCTTGCAAATGGTCCAAACAAGAATAATATGACTGGTTATCTTTTTCAATTGAAATACGTTACTATAATTCGCTTAATCCTCGATGATAATGCCTATTATAATATACGGATAAGTGGAGATTATTAGGCCAAGCTCACTACTCAGTTTCGATACATAAATATACTGTAATATCCACTCAAGCTTTTAAGATAAAAATTAGTCTCCTCTTCCTCATTCAATGGAAACCTAATTCAAACATTCCACACACTTTAAATCGTGGGTAATATTGACAGACAATATCAGCACAAAAATAGAATTTAAGAGGATTCAGGAAACTAAACCAAAGTTTAAAAACACCGTATCCACAATAGGTTAAGTTGATGTGTATTGTCGATCTCATAAACGAATCCTTATTCTATACTGAAAACAATGAGAATGTTCTTGAAATCGACACAAAATTTGATTAATTTAACATGAATTACTCCAATTATAAGAGCGATGAATGCTAGAAATTATTAATAATATATCGTAGCTTAAGGTTTTAATTTCATATTTTTTATGGATGAGAATGCACAATGAGTTCTAGATTCTGGTAATCATCGGTGTCACTGACCAAACAATTCGATAAATAGGAAACTCACTACACTACACACCCAATGTAAAGCCTGACATTCTCTGCAGAGAATGTTATGTTTCTCTTCTAACCTCAATCTTTAAATTTAGTGCAATAATCCAGAGATATATGAACAAGTAATTTGGAGTAGAATGATTAGAATAGAAAACTAATTACCGATTTAGTGGCCGGTATTTTGTATGTTTGTCTGTGGTGGCGTTTGCAAATCCATGACGTGGTTTGGTTGGGTTAGCTAGCGTCGTCCGGAGCTGCTGTAGTGGGTAGCGGCCATGCAGCAGCCCCCGTACGGGGGTTGCCAGTTGAGAGTGCTGTTGCAGTGGTGATAGTAGTTTAGTATCGTGTCGTGTCGTTATCACTCACTATCACTGAATCGCTTATCACTAGGGGAGCAGCTAGCCCGTGATGCACGACCCTCCGACGCGAGTTGTCGACTGAACAGTTCACCCCATTGAAGAAAGGGCGCTGCGCGCACAACGCTCCCAATTCCAGCCAATCGCGTGTCTCCAACAACAACCCCCCAACACCCCTTTTCAACCCCCTCGCTGACCCACTTCCCGCGCGCGCGTGCACTATACTCAGAAAACTATTCTTCCATTCAGCACTGGAAAACACAAACCAGCAGCAGCGACGGCGGCAGCCAAAGAACACGTAAACAACGACCAAAACTGCCGTCTACCACTTCTGGCTCATCATCATCATTATCCCCAACAGATTATTACCCTCCGATCGCCGACACAAGAATTATTCACACATGGCAATCATCAAAATAGTTGAACAATTCTACTAAATCATGTTATGTTTCTAAATTATTTTATTAATGATGAAATGATGTTACAAAGATCAAACGAACTTTTCAATTCAATTAAAAGGATGGAGAAGTGCATTATAAGTGCATCCAATTAATCAAAAGGATATGAAAAAGTTCATAATAAGGAATATTCCTTATGAGAACATTCCAACCCCTAATAATGTTATTAGTAAAGAAAAATCAAGAAAAACTTTTAAAGAACTCATTTTTTTTCTTTATCGTTCATCAATTATTGAGTTTTAGCCTCAATCATCAATGATCTGCATAATTCATACAGATTTGGACAATTCTGTTTGAATATGATACATCAAGTAGATGAAATTATGGAAAAATTATTGGAAAGAAAACTTATTCATTTGATAATTTTCCGTCATTGATACACAGGATTCTGTAACTTGATCGTGAATCATCTGCGTCTACAAGGCATTTCTGGGAATCATGATCAAGCTACGGATGTTAATAAGTACAATACCTATATTGTATACCATTTATATTTCTAATGTTTATGATACCTAGACTTATCATTATAATGCTGCAAACTATTTTACGCACTTGATCGAACGAATTCATTAATCTACGGTAATGAATTAGTAGTCTACGTGGACTATAAGCTTAAAAATAACCTTAAAAATATTTAATAAAAATTTTCGATGACTTGCTTATATATTTAAGCTTGCTGCTATGAACAATCCCTGATCAATGTACATTTCTCCATGAGTAAGAGGACAAGTAGTATTGATGAGGATGACAAAAATGGCGAGAAAATCAGACCCTCCAAAAAAGGCCTTCCCAGGAATGTAGATGAGTGCAAGTACAACTAAATGGTACAGCTAGTGAAATTGCTTGGAAGAACTTAAAATTATTTTAATTGAGGAAAAAATAATGGCCCCAAGAAGAACTTTAAAAAAAAACTCAAGAAAAGAAACTCTCAAATTGAGTAAGTTGATGGATGAATTAATTTATGTCTGAGTGATATTTACTCAAGAGTTGAATAAAAGGCTAGTTGATAACCATCAACAACCCAGGATCTATCAGACTGTAGACCATATGATCTTCTCTCTCTATAATAACTATTATTTATCTTATCAATTCCAACAAGAAATCTTGATTCTTCATTCAATATTGTTTCTTGAAGTTGAAATGATGATAATAATAAGGTCATTTTTGGAATCAAAATAACTAATCAATTCAAGGCCACACAAGTCAAACGTCTTTGAGTTTGAATACTAACTTTCAAGTTCCTGATTCATTCATTCATTCATTCATCACCAGAACTAAAATTCCGCTGAACCGAATGCGTTCGAATAGGCATGTTCAGTTGGACGTTTAGACGCGCGCTAAGAACGGATTTTAAAAACTTTTCAGGGATAAGATAAATATTTGAGTTTTTCTAAAGTTTTAGTTCTTTCTAAAGTTCTAAATTTTTTCGGCGTTTTCTCAATTTTTTCGAGAACCAATCGGTAGAAAATGTTGATATTTGGTGGGCAGGTTCAGATAAGGTCTAGAAATGTTGTGTTGAGATATTTTTGAAATCCGTTCAAGATTACGCCAGTAATCAGGTTTTCAGAATTGTAGATGTATTGCGGGCTGCATATCTTCCTTCTACCTTGATACGACCAATCCTTAGTGTAAATTCAATGGTTCTGCGAGATTATAGATGAAGTAATTAAGAAGATATTGAATCAAGTTTCAAACAATGTCCGATATACTTCCCAAGGCTACGCCCAATATTAGCGTTTTACTATTTTTCGGAAATTTTCTTAGATTTTCCAAGAACTAATTGGCAGAAAATGTTGAAATTTGATGAACAGGTCTAGATTAGGTCAATATATGCTGTGTTCAATAAATTTCGAACCCTTTCTGAACAGAATTTGCAGGCGATCGAAGCGAGCCTGTTTGTCTCAGCTGACACTGGCAGAGGTTTTGCAGGCGAGTGAAGCGAGCCTGTTTCACTCTCTTACACTGCCGATACTGGCGGGGGTCCAGGGGCCCCGTGGCTAGGTGGAGAAGGCGAGCGAAGCGAGCCTGCCGGCTAGTCAATCAACAAGAAAAGAATGGAAATATTCTTAGCAATTAACACTCTTATATACTATTCCATCAGCTAGTCGATACAAGCTCCCCATCTCGAAGACTTTCCATTGGAGGAAATGATAAATACATTTTTCGAGCCGCTCCACTAACTACTTTCCCCAGTTGAAAAATTGACTGGCGCTTTGAGAAAGGGGCAGCCGTTAATAAAGCTTAGAGTTCTTAGCGTGGACATTTCACATCTCCTCTACTCCGAGAGAAAAATTTCCACCCGACAGTTTAGTACTATCTATACGTTGCAAGAATGACTTTCGATTTACTTTTTACACTTAACTCGTGACGAATGAGTATGGTCCACTATTTATAAAAAAAGGATAAAATATTTTCTGGTTAAATGTCTGATCATTTATTGATGTAATTGAAGTGTAGGATGGTCAAGCCTTTGATCTATTTGAATTTCGCTCAATCATAATATTTTTCCATTCGAAATCTTTCCAAGCGTTTGATATTCTATATGTGATCCATTATGCTATTATTCACATCGATTCTTATAATTCTGAGATTTATTGATCTTCGATTTCTCCAATAACTAAAGTTGTATAGTTGCCTATCGAAATAAAAATTGAAAAGTTGTTTATATACTATATAGGCCTATCATTTCAAATACCACAAACAATTCATATTATGAATTAAGATTATTAAGATAATTAATATTATGATGATTTAAGATTTCATTTTTTACGATATATCAGTACACATTTCTCAAACCATCTTCTTCAATCATTATGAATTTATCTGTATTTCATCGTCCTATGTTCCAAATTCAGCACTAATCAGAAAATGTCGTATATATAATGTGAATTATATACAACGTTAATTACTTTTCTTCTTAAGACTGTTCTTAGGAAGATGAATATGAACAATCAAGAAAGGCAAATTATCATCTGACAGTTTGAAGAGGTAAACAAGCAGGAAGGCACGTGCATTCACCCAGCCAAATTAAATTCCTTGCGATGAATAACAAGTTTAATTAAACCTGAATTCTCATATACACAGTTCTCTCTTAATCTTGGATAAGCTATTATGAGGAGACTCACATCGACTTCCAGTCACCTGAGGGGTAAGCAAGAACCAATAAACTGGATATATTAGTTTTATTTTTGAAATTCATTGAAAATACGGAACAGATTGGATTCATCAATGAATAGCAGTTTTAGTGGAGAGAAAAATCAATTGAATTGAACTTTAACAGTATCAGAGTAACAAAGTAAATAACAAAACGATTACTCGATCTCTATTCCACTGACAAAACTTCAATTACTAACATAATACAGTATGTAGAGCAAAAGCAGTATCACACATTATGTTTAAAAGTCATAGCAGGGGATAATTGAAAGGATTGATAAAATATCCCGATCCAATAAGGAATATCAACTTTGCATTGGTGGACGATTATTCAGCCACTCTTACCATCACAATACATGTTTTATACAGTATTGATGAAATTATTATTTATTATTGGGCTTCTTCAAACTTCTCCTGAGCCTTCTGTGTATCAGTCCATCCATCATTAATATCAGAAAAAATTTAGATAAGATTGAGAATTACAGTCATGGATTACTCAATAACCTAATCCAAATACCAATCTAAATCCAAATAACCTTATCTAAACTCAATAACCTTATCATACAGTTTGAGTTAACGCTTTAAATTCATTTGAATTAGGACTTTCAGACAACAAGATCGGAGGTTTCCCAATCAAAGCGTCTTTCGTTCAATTCCTCAAATTTGGAGAGGGTTACTTCAAATAGAAGTACTAGAGAGCACCCTACTTTTAAACCGACCAATACGATTGAGAAAGCTACTGGTTCGAGTGTGGATGCGTAATTAGAGGTTGATTCCGTGGAGCAAGCGAGGCGTAAGTTAGATAACACGGTACGCTCCATGGTCCTTGTTCAAGGGGAAATGTTGCATGGGTGAAGTTGGCTGAAATGGGTTTTGGCGAGAAGAGGGGTCAAAAAGGTAGCCCTGAAACCATAGTTGGGGGATCTAGGATGGTTAGAAGGTGCGAACTAACTGAGCCAGGGTGGAGAATGGGCTATTTAATACAAGGCAATTGTAGGTTTATTGCTTGGCTCAGGTTATGGGTGGAGCGCACCACTTAACAGCGGTAATAAACTCTCCTTTCTTTTCAGAAGTGTTCGCCCATCATTTCGCATTAACATCGGAGCCTTTCAAAGTCCATAGAGACTCACATCTCTAGATAGAGAATGAAGGTGAAGAGTTTAGTATGGATCCTTCCCCCCGATTGGTAATGTCAATAATTTCATTCATTCTCTCAGATGATTGCTGCTCCCTATGAAGCTTTCGATCCACGTAATGGAAAGCTAATAGCTAATAATCCTTGCAACGCTAAAATATTTTTTGAGAGGTGGTGAACTTTATGTGAAAACTGTGTACTATAGTTGGATTCTTTGTATTGCTTAATATATGCTACAATAGGAAATTTATTCACACACAATGAGGAACCACTAAGTTCTATTGTACTCTCAATGCAATAATTCTTGCATAAGAAGTTTTGAGATAATTTCATTTGAGAAGTACATGAATTGAAGTAGAATGGAATTTTAATTTTTTTTCGGAAAGACAATTTGTAATTTGATTATGAGATAGAGAATTATTATTATTCAGTTAATTTCAGTTCACTTGGATGAGAGTTTTGACATGACTAATACATTAACATATTGATCATACATTGAGAGCTTCTTAACTCTCTCAACTATAGGGTTGTGTGTTCGTGGGTCGTGTGTTTCCACTCTCAATTAATTAGGTTCTATGGTAGAAAGAACTATGCGTCCTAACTCTGCCTTTGATAAAGGCAATTCATCTATCTATAGCCTACCTGTTCCTTATCTGGGTTTTCACCAAATTGATTTGATTTATTTTATTTTCCCAGCCCGTTGATGAGAAAAATATTATTATTGTAATAACATTTTAGAAGGAGAGGTTTCCAATAATAGTTTCACTATGAACAAAATGATCATAATAATTCTTCAAATTTTTTATCGATTCAAACGTAAAAACAGCAAGAATATTTTTATAGCCTTCAACTCTATTCACAGGATTGATCATAGCATATGATCAACATAGCAGGCTCGTATATAGTATATGAGACCTACTCCTACTGTTTTGCACGTTCGCCAGACAAAAAGAGATTCATCGATGGCAGTGCAGTTGTTAGAATTTGTCTCAGAACCTTCACATTCAAAAAAAGGAGACAGGATTGTGTTGACATCAAATCATTGTTAAAAACCGAGCGGCGAGCTCATAAAAATGCACACGGTCCTGCAATTTCCGTTTTATTCGCGATGAAAGATAACAAACAGCGAATGTTGAACGCGTGATGTGTGTATGTGTGTGGGTGTATGTGTATGTTGGTATACGTTTGTGTGATTTTAGTGGGGAGAAGTTGATGTCTGTGCGAAATCAAAAGTACATAGTTAAATCTGATATTTCCAAGTGGTGAATGTCCAGCTGGTTATCGAACCATCCATGCCGCGAAGCCAACGAGCTATGGTGTATAATTGGGTGTCATGGCAACCCCGTTGATTGCTCCCCCCCTCCTTCTCACGCTTATAACATCCCCCTCCTCCTCCCCAGATCCACCCTCAAACAACACAGACCCACCCTTGCGATCATTTTCGAACAACAGACTAATTATCTACACCCCGCTCCTCATCCTAACACGACTCATCATCTTATTCATGCTGCTATTTTCATCTGCAAACACCTACTACCCACCTGCCTACCGAGCAAGCAAGCACCATCTTCCCCGCGAGAACGATTCGCAACTATCGCTAATCCCTTCATTTCAATTACGCTGACTGTTTCCCTTGTACGATCACATTGCTGATTATCTCTGCGTCATTATCAACGATTCCTACTTTGAGGGGATCAGGAAACCAAACTTCCAGGAATCACACATTAACACAGTACCTCCATGAGATAACAGTAGATACTGAGGAATTTCAACGACAACAATAAATTGTAGAGGATGCATGAAACAGGATCCACTGCCCACTGTGCATGTTTCTTGACATTCATCATTAATCCCAATCATAGGAAGATTCATCTGTAAGATTTCCCAATCATCTGTAGGATTTCAAAATAATGAAGTTGTTCTTCCAAGTTTTTCTTGAGAGAATAATTAATTTATACACAGTCCTTCAGCATGAAGAGGGAAAACTAGATTGAAGTCAAGTTATCATGTTTGCGCATTAAAAGGAACCTTGTTTATAGAAAATCCTGTAATGAGATGATTGTAATGATATTATTTCTCAAATGATCATAGAAAAGCAGGAGAAGTAGCTTTAAAACTGAGAGCTGCTTTGAGAACATATGTAACGATTCATCACGACTATGCACTAATCAATACATTCAAGCAAATTAATGGTTCTCATTTCAGACGTAAAATGTTACAGTATATCTCAACTACCTCCGTAATAAAGACAATTAGCTTCAAATATTGATTAGAGTAATATTGATGCTATTACAGTCGAGGATTCCGTTGCGAGATTGATAATATTTGCATCGGTGGCATGTGTGATAGTTATGTATGATACATCAAATGCATAAACGAGCTTTATTTTATGAGAAAGATGAAGAGATACTCATAGATCTACATTGGTTAGCTATTGGGAAACATTCAATTGTCAAATACGAAGGAAATTTTGTTAATACATTGGCAACCCACTCTGTAATATAAACCCAAGGCTAAGAACAAGAATGTATTCGAACTCCCAGTACTTGATCCGGACTTTTGAAGTCCAGCGCACATTATAGTGACCCACAACAAGCATTCCCGAACATTAAAGTTGCTAGTAACACGAATAGAAGCGAGCGGTTAGTCTATGAGGGGCAAAGGGAGTACCATGGCCACGGCTGATACCGATGCTGCTGATTTTGATGTTGTGGTGGAGGGGTGGGAGTGAAAAGAGCCAGTCGTTATAGTGGAGGGTGGGTGGAAAAGGGAAACTCCTGAACAGAGCACCCAAGGGTCCGGAAACGTTGTCTTACCCAATTTGCATGAGAATGTGCTCGTCCGTCCGTCCCCCATTGTCAGTGGGCGACTATCTACTTGGAGGCTTGGGCACTGTTACAACCACGTTACATTCTCTCGCAGGCTCATTCCTTCTCATCATCATTGCCTTGTCCCGCACGCTATCTTTACTACTTGTTTCTGCCCCAGAGATCCTCCTTTCACTCCATTCTTCTCCAATTAATTTATGATTACTGACATGGAGCGGGTGGCAGACCCCCTTTCACGCGACACCCCTTCCTGATTTTTCGCCACTGAGCCGCTGCTATACGAGGAACGTGAAACGAGCGCATCTACATCGAAATTGACTATAATATTAAATCATTGTCCCCGTCTCGCTTCATCCACATACAAAACTCATCTCGCTCGCTACCTTTCGTCTTTTAATATTCAGCCTCGGGTAGTAGCGTATAGTGAAGAGCGTCGCAGCCTCCGTCATCGCACCACTTCAAAAGTAACAACCAATGATGAATTTCGCTGGTCTCACAATCTCAAAACATGATCGATTTCCCGCTTTTCTCCTGCCAGACTTGGCTCTACTGGTTATACGCTCAGTAAGAAATTATGGAAATTCAGTACAGTATACCTTCATCACAAGATATTATGTGCGAATTGAATACTATTGCTTCTTCAATTAATCTTTTCACAGTTTCGCTTTGAAACATTACAATACTATGAATAGAACAGTATAAATAGGATAGAGTTAAACGAATTGATAAAGCTGCATAACAGTAAGGATTGGGTCACACTGTGGAAAAGGCGAAAATGTAATAAGAAGAAAAATGTTCTTATCTGATTATTGAGAAAATTATACACCAGCCGCTTGATATTAAATTATTCTATGACATGATAGTCTTGATTATTTTGTTTTTAAGAAGTTAGGAACAAAGAAATTGATTTTCATTCATTGAAAACACTTAAAAGAAGTGTTTTAAAATACATTGAGGTACCTGAGCTGAATGCCAGCGTAGCGGAAGTTCTATAAACGAGTTGGTGATTAATTTATACATATATTTTAAAGACGTATCATATCAAAAAAATAATGCTATGGATTCAAGCTTCAAAATAAATTAATGCTTTTGAAAAATTTTCAAGATCACTTGTTGAATGAATAAATTTAGTCTTGTTTCTCCTCTAGAATTGTTTGAAAAATTTTTATTATCAAGAAGTGATTTTTCTTAAGTTATTCGTCATTGATTTTCATCAATTTCATTGTTTTTTTTCAACCTTAATCCATCTTTCTCTATTCTATTTCAATCAAGGACCTCAACCAACTCTCAATAAACGTTTAAAGTATTCATGATAGTGTGACTTTAATAAATTTAAATATTTATCCCAAATCTCAATAGATGATCATACATGATGATTAACTATTTTCACCCATTTGACATAAATGAATGGGCAGCCGAAAGTCAATTATAAGTCCAAACATGCAGCGCGACTCCCGCTTGACGTATGTCAAATACAAGATATTTACAAGCAGTTCGTTAACTGGAATTGGTGAGAGCAAGAAGACAAGCCAGCAGCAAGCAAAGGGTGGGATTGAGTTTACGAGCAGTTGATTAGCCAGCATGTGTAAACAGCAATCGCTCCAACTGAACTGAACCGAACTGAACAGTTGAGCTCGCTAGTTCGTTGCAAAGTTGCTGCAAACAACTTTCTTGGAGCCTGTCCACTTTCGAGTCCGCCTCCTGCCTGTGAGACCACCGCGACCCCCAATTCAGGTTTTAGGGCATGTTGAAGGGGTGAGTACGAATAAATGTATCCGGCCAACTTTTTCCAACCAAACATAAATAACAAATTGTGCCAAAAAACTCGCTTGTTGTTCTCAAGGACGAGAGCGGGAAAGAACGGCAACTTTTTTCATGAGTGGATGGAATGACGGTGCTAGTTCATAAAAGTCTTGGGAAGAACGATATTCTGTGGAGCGTCATTTTTGTGGTTCAAAGGAGAGTAGTTTGGACCAATATAGGCTACCCCACGATAAAAATTTGTTTGCAAAAAGTTGAGGGATATAATTTGTGGATCTTTCATGACAAACAATATAAAATGACATTGGAGTATTAGAGACAAGAGAAAGATCACTTCACGAGAACAAATTATTCGGTATTAATATTATATCTTATTATAATATCTCAAATATTATATGGGTGGGATACACGATGAAAATCGTATATCAATGTCATCCTAGCATTAAAACAATAATTAATCTCGGACTGAATTCGATAAAAAAGATGTAGGCTATATAACACCTGAAGCTCTTATGATATGAAAACATCAACTATTGGGAATAAATCTCCGTATTCAATGTCAATAATGAAGAGCTATCACATTTTTAAGAACTCTCAACTGCGAAAAACTTATAATTGTTTTTATAACTATCCCATATCACTATATATTTATACTCATAACTATATGATTCCTTTGGAATTTTTCATGCTTTGGAGGATATTGCTCTTATGGTATTATTTTCCCACTTCAAGTAGGTTTTAAAATTCCATTGCCTAATTGGAGAAGTTTCATTAAAGTCGAGATCATCCAAACAAAATTTTGAGTTAATAGAATAAAGTTCAAGAATTTTCCGTAATTCCAATGATATCTTCTCTTTCCATGAGTTAAATTAGTTGGTTATATTAGGAGATGATCATGTCAAAAGCGACGTAAAAAATGAATTAAGAATCACGTCAATAATGTTCACACTACAAGCTAAGAACACGCTGTATTAGGTTGTGTCACTGAAATTCAAACACGACGCCGACCCTAAGGAATAAAGCCACAAACTTGTTGGGTAATAATGGATGCCATCATAGTGTATCACAGAGGTCTCTTCACAAACGCTGGTCGAGACTGAACGCAAGAGCTGAGAGAGCTACGCAGATTCTCTCGCTACCTAGGTTCCTTTTATTGAGCCCTGGAGAGCTTACTATCTTCGAGAATGAGAAGGCTACGGAGAAAGATGAGCGAAGAGAATAGGGAACGAGAGAGAGAGAGAGAGAGAGAGAAACAATGAGAGAGAGACGTAGCCAAAGTTGAAGAGGTCACTGCAAAGTATAGACAAACTGTTGTTGAACAAACGAGATGTTGGCTGCACATCGTAAACTACCCTTTTGTCGGGCTAGTGGCATAGCAGTCATCGAGTCCTTACAACACATTACCACTGGGGATTGTATCGGCTTCTGAATCGGACATTGAAGGACCCCTACAACCCACCAACACAAACTTCGCGCCAAACATCACCATTGTCCTCATTGTGCTTGAAACTCCTAAGGACAAATGAAGTTGTGTGGTGGACAAAAAGGGTAGAATGATTGAACAGACTTATTCTTATTGAGGGAACGAATATTGGATCTTTTATGAAGTGGACTATGATCATGAGAAATGATAATAATTTATTGTAATTAATCGAAAGATTAAATAAATAAGTTGATTTTTCAAGTCATAATCATGAGGAAGTCAAATTATAGCATCAAATTCAAATATAGGTTACATTTACAGGAGAGAACTTATGAGGAAAAGGTTTATTTCGAACTCGATTGACTTCTCAAATCAATCTCCACTCTATTATTATTTTATGTAACGTCTTATTTGTGTTAGTATAATAAAATAGGGAATACAATCAATTCCAAGTCCAAAGTTAGATCAATAAAGTATAACAATAATTGACTACGGCATTAAGTTTATTTTTTCTCTGACCCGATTAATTGATTGAACATAGTCATAATAGAGATTGAATCCTTATCAATATGAGATGAATCATACTATAAAACTTGTTCTTTCGCCTATTTTACATCGAGTAGAGTAGAGTCTATTACGCCTATTACGGTAGCTATTCGCCTATTTACGAGAGTAGACTAGTTATAATGTTTTGCACCCTCTCTCTCTACAACATACCGAACTACAATCTATACTAAGTCCTTTCTAGTCTCAGGCTGCCGTGAATGGAATGCCGTCCCTGAATCTATTAGGTCTATTGAGAGCCGAGCGAGCTTCATCTTGAAGTTTAGAAAACATCTTGTTGACAAAATGATCGAATACGTCCAGACCTAGAGCAAAAACATGACAAATTCCACTATTCTCCTTATCATTACTTACATACTTGAATAAATCCGACTATCATCACACATTCATCATCCAAACCGTTATTATAATATTAACCCAACTCACGTCATTCATCGCATATTTTCATTCACTACCATTTACTTGTAAACAATTCTACTATATTTTATCCAACTTTGAGTAATTTTACTTTAAGTCAATCCATAGTTCCATTTCCCATTTCCATTACCATTTATCATTATAATTTTAATTGTTACTCATCTTGTAATATAATTCGAATTCGATTAAGTATTGATCCATTTAAATCTAGTTTTTGAATTGTATAATAATTTTTCTTACTATCTTTAGTGATCTTAATAGCTCTTTATAAATTTTCAACCCAAGGCCAAGTGTTAATGGAAAGGATATCCTTATTATCCTTTCCCAAGAATGGACATATATATGTCTAAACTTCGCCTTTTCACTTAGATAACTTACACTCCTTATTCATTTTGAAGATCTTCGAACTAAATTTTGTATAAATTGTTCATTTATTACGTCACCGTTTTGTATTTTTACTAGAAGTTTCTATTTTGTGAAATTTATAAGATAATTTAGTTCTACTCATTCATATTACAATGTAGAATCTAAGCCAAATTTTGTTATCTATTTGAATAAAGTAATCTAATCTAATCTAATCTCTACTAAATACCAGAATAAAATCATCTCAGTTGCCGAATCCTTCGAGTTTGTCTCCTTTCAAAACAATATTCAAAGTAGTAGTCTAAAAATCGAAACAGTAAATCGTAATTAATTCTCCTCGGAATTGTACTATGTGTGCCTTACATTTATGAAATAACATTCTATGAATGAACATAATCCTACTCATGTAGAGAAATAAGATGAAGGGATGAAAAATAATTATTTTATGTTTCTATGGAAGTATTGAGAATATTTCTGAATAAGTTGCCTTAGATTTCATGAATTACATTTTATGAATTGAAAATGTCCAACCATACTTCCAAACCATATCCAAACCATACCATGTCCAAACCATGTCCAAACCATACGAAAAAAGCTACTAAAACTTATAGATGGAAGGAGGCGGTCATATAGAGAAGGCGGAAAAAGGAATCGATGAATTTGACATCTGAACGAGCTGTCAATATTTTTCTGGTTCGGGCTGACACGTTGGAAACGTTCTCCGGGCGGCAAAAAGTCGTTTTCACAGAGACGGAAAAAGTAGTTTGCAGGTGTTCCGACACCAATTACGGAGGAAGCTGTCACTTTGGTGGCGCGGCGCAGCGCGGCCTTCTTAGCAGGTCATCAGAGCATCGCATTCGGCGCTCCAAGTCATCGTGCGTTGAGACCGTTCGTTTTGGCGCGAGCAGAAACGCGCCGCGTCGAGACGCTCTCCAAACCCGTCTCCATGACAACCGTTGCCTAGCAACCACGCACTTCGATCCACCACCGCGCGCGTTTAACCGTCTCATGCAAATCCACCTAACCATTGACATTATCATCAAAATAGCCCATCATTTATAACTGGCGCATCGACGCGCCCAGTCATCTTATGATAAATTCATAGTAGAGGCCTGTGTCTCAAACAAAACACGCCTGACGATATTCTAAAAACAATCCGTCTACTGCAAACAAAGGAGAGTGTGAGATGGGATGGAAGAAGAGAGAAAGAGAGTGATGAGAGTTGTACAACATACCATACGAGAAGAAAATGACACAGATCGTGATAAATTCATGATCATTATCAAACTGATGGGGATGTAATATGAAACCTATCGAACCTATTATATTGTCAACAAACCCTGCCCTGCATCAATCTATTCAGCACAAGGAGTAACCTCCTTGATGCAGCATAATGTTCAGTGCTGAAATTGAACTTAAACTCCACTTCTTTTATTTCTATGTAAAATGGGAATGAATACAGACGTTTTGGAAATGTCTGTCTGTGTTTACACCTATAAGTGTGATTGTGCAATCGAATAAATGAATAATAGCCCAACTCTCCTCAATAAAATGGTTATTATCTCACAAGTGAAATTGAACAGGCAGACAACCCAAACAGTTTTAAAAGGATTATCTTTTTTGGAGTAATCAATGTTTTTCATCAGTTCGATGTATTGACTGTGGAGTTCCAAGATTTATCTGAGGATAATATAACGTTTTGAATTTGAAATGATAGATTTTTAAAAACTTCTTTTTTCATTGATTTTGTCTGTATCCGACAGACGAAATTAACCTCATCTCCCGTTACCCAAAATATGACTTAATTCTGGAGTGAAGAAGATCTTTTGTGGAAGAGTATTGTCCTGATATTATGTAGCTATCAGTTGATGAACAACGGAGCTTCGATCAAAGACTAGAACTAAATGTCAATAGCTTCTTCAGAATTAGGTGACTCAACTCCAATAGTTTCCACAGTGCATCAACTTGACGCATCACCATGAAGTTATCTAACAACTTTTTCCTGCTATGAATGACTATATTTTCGTACTATTTTTGCATGCGTTATGTAAATTAGAAGTTTTCATTATTATAAATTCAAAACTTTCAAAGTATTCAAGATCGGAACTTCAAAACATAAAACTAAATTGGAATATCCACTTCTGATAGAAACTGAACTGAAACTGGAAAAATCAATGATACAAAAATTGTTCCACAGTAATTATTTATAATTTAGGTAAGTGAAACAAAGGTTGTCAGATACACAAAATTTATTTAAAATACCATACTTAAGTTTCAATGCTCAGGACATCATCGACATCATCATAACTTAAGTATGGTATTTTAAATTAACTTTGTGGATCAGACAACCTTTGTTTCCACTTACCTAAATCATGGATAAGTTCCACAACATCTCTGATGAAAGTGTAAATTCTTTATAAGTTGAAAAACACAAAATATGAATTAATAGAATAATACGAATAATCTTTTTGAACGGTGAGAGGTTGAGGATAATATTTGTGTGAGGGTAAACGCGTTTTAGCAAGGCTTTGCAATGTGTGCATGGTTTGAGGCGAGGCCCGCGGTGCAAATGTAATGGCCGTGCTGAATAAACAGCACTTTAACAGCGCATTTCAACAAAGACATACAATCATTGGCGTGTTGGTGAGGGGGTTTCAACCCATATAGCCCATTCCCCCCTACACCACACCACTACCGCGTCATAGCGATCGCGTTTAGCCGTTGGGTGTTTGTGTAGTTCTGCCGAACGGAGCGAGTCTGAATCGTATCGGTTGGACCGAATTTTCCGACGCGTAATACGATAGTCTGAGTCTGTGAGTAGTCTGGCAAACACAGCCCAGAACAGTACTTGCAGACAGCGAGCAAATAATACGTTGAGGGTTGGCTGGCCTGGCCTTTGCCATCGCAGCCTGATTAAAAGCCAGCAACTTGGCTGAATTGAATTGATAGCACTCGCTTACAAGTTACAACACCACTCTCTAATGTTACTGTTAACTCACAACTGCCTTCAAGACATGAAATTGGAATTGATTACGTTTGGATCAAGGATCGATTCTTTCAAATGAGTTGCTCAGTCTGAATTTACTCTTGATTTTCTTGACTTGATGCATTCTAGACTATCTTTCCTAGGATACATTTTGTGTTTGTTGGTATTATGTCGGAGAATAGAATATGATCATATATCTCCAACTATCCGTATTAGAATGATGATATTTATTTTTTACATATTGATATAATGATCTCATCATTATTTATCTCACCGGTCCCACCCACAGCACACAGAACACTTGCAGCATTTACTTCAATTTTTCTTCAATCCCCATGTAAGTTTCCACAGATTGCAACAAGGATTCTAGAAATTCAGAAGTACATGATTGAAATTGATGAACAGTTCATGTCAGCACTTTTCCAATATTGGGGTGCTCTGAAGAAACCGGAAATTCTGAGAATCTTAGTACCAACTGGAATAAACTATTTCTAGAATCATTCCGTGTAAAACAACTATAAATACATTTCGATTGCGAAAGTTATTTTGAAAGTTGAATGGCATACGAATAGAGCCTGACTTTTCAGTTGGTAGCTTTTCTGAATGCTAGCCTTGTTGCTTGGTCATATAAATAAGCGCGCACAGAAAAGAAAAAATGGAGTTTTTGAAGTGGAACGCCGGAGTCGACACGTGCTTAGAAAAGCTGAAAGGGTCATCGAATAGACAGCATTGGCTTGCAACTCACTTGGGACCAGAACACAAGAAAAGAGGTCGGTTGAAAACAAGAAAGGTAGAGGTTTCATTCGCAAGTTGAAAAAGAGAAATGCCATACATGTACTCGACTTTATAGCTCTCCATATTCCAAGGAAACGTTCTGAATTACTTGGAAAAATTCGGGTGCGTTCTAGAGTTTCAAGTGAGTTTTGAGGATATTCACCATCTGCTCTTTGATGTTCAAGCTTGAAAATCGACAACGACCACTAGATAACACTGTAGAGACTGTATACTAACAGTGTGAAACGCTTCATAACAATATGCTGAAATACAAAATTCTGCTGCCAGCCACCATACTTTTGGCGAAGTTTAAAAACTTCATTAGAATCAACTTAAAGAGTTGCTGATTTTTAAACTTTCCAAAAAAAAACAATATTGAGAATTGAGAATCAATTTTCCAGAGTTGAAAATTGTATCTCTACTCTTGCTATTGCTTTTTAATATAATATAATTATCTTAAGCTAGATAAGGATCCCTTAATCTAACTTTTCTCAATCTTCACGTGATTGGAAGCTACTCCTTCTACAAAAGGGATAACGATAGTCAGCTGACAATCCCTATTCTAATTTGCGCACCACTATTCAAGTTTTCAATTTTTTTAGCTTATCTTATTTTACAATTTATTATGTGTTTGAATAATAGATATTCCTTTTTCGCTACACTTCACGGAAATAAGCTGCTTACCAGTCCCTACGTAGACAAGGAAGCCGTCATTTACATACATAATCGATCAGCTGTTGTCCTCAAGCGGAAAGAAGTTCTTTCCATGCAAGGACCATCTCTTTCCAAGCGTGGACAGCTGGTGCCATCTAGCGAGAGAAAATACAACTACAATGGACCATCTCTTTCTGTGAAACTGCCAGGAATTGGTCAAAAACAAGAAACTTTGTATTGCTATTGTACAATTTAGGATGATCGTACAAAAACTATCATGAGCTTAAACGTTTCTGGACTAAGAAAATCGAGTATTCTGCTAGTTATTAAGTAATATCCAATTGATTAAATCAATAAACTTGTGATGCAAACTTTCAATACTTAGCAGTTCATACTTATCAGCCTACTCCAGATTCAGCTCAGCCAAAGCTAGTATAGTAAGTTATCTTGTCTAGCTGTTTCTTAGATCTCATTAATCCTTTATGTTTTGTTCATTCACGAAATTAGATAGATTGAATTCATTTTAAGTGTAGCGAAAAAAATTATACACAACTCGCCCAGGAAGTTTTTTACAGTATTTGGAATTATTCCCAGGCTTGGCAAGCCTCGCCTGGGAAACTATCCTCATACCGTAAACTTTTCCTTCCCAGGCTTGTGGCGTAATGTACTATTTCAGATTCCTACTTGTCTAATAATTGTTCAAGTTGAACAACTGAATATATATTATTGGCGTGAATATACATTGTAGAAAGAGGGGAAGTGGAGCAGAGATACGGAATATCTTTCGTAATGATATTCGACAAAAAGTCAATCGAAAAATTGAGAAGAGACGATTTGAGTGTATTGTGACTGCATCTCTTCTCAGTTTACGTGAACTATAACCAAGATGAAGCTGTTATGGAAATTTCAGGAAAGAGATGAGTAAGCTCACTTTTAGGAATCATTATCATCCCTTACCTTTTCAACATGATAACAAGAAAATACTACTGAAATTATTTCCATATCTAGTTTCTCAAAGTGACTACAATTTTCTCCGTTTCACAAAATAATCTAATATGACAAGAAGCTTACATAACTTGAGGCACCACGTGATAAAACTTGATATAGCTGTTAGTGAGCGGGAATTGCAGTAACAGAAGCAGGTATGTATAATGGCGATACCAGAGACAAGCGTCACGCTCATCTGATAACAGGTTATTTATTGCTGATCGGGTAGAAACCCGCGGGCAATACTACGCTTTCAAACAATAGTGTCTGTATATCTGAGTGGTTTTATCAGCGGGGCAATTACGGCCTGTTTTATACGGTGAAATATGTAAAACAGACGAGATTTCGGGCCGCCAACAATGTTAATTAAAAAGTTATGTGGGAGAGCTTTGGCGTCGGCTCTCGAATAAAGTTGCGCCAGCCTCCTGTATACGGTGCCCAAGGAGCAGCCAACTATTGTGTTTAGTCGGAGAGTGCGCTAGCAAACCTCGATCCAAAATTGTTATTGTTGATAGCGAAACTCAATCCAACCACTCCCTTAAATTCAACCCTTTACCAGCTAATATTCCTCCACTGAACCCCTTTCTACAACGAATTAGAATTTCCTGACTTTCTTTGGGATGAATTTACCTTCTTTCCAATTGCCCGACTGAAATTAATTAGCTTTCTTCTCACCGTATAGCATGAGCCTATCATCTTTTGTTCTTCATCTCTTTCAAGTAATTTTTCTCCTCAAGTATTCTCATGTACATCCATTCACCTGTTCAAGCAACCCACTTTGATTTTACTTGATTGAGTTTTCACTCAGAAGTTATTCCATCTACTTTGTGGCTTCTGGCTGATGAAGGTTTCGTAAAAAAAATAATCATACCGATTTTCTTAGTTTCTCTATTAGTTTTGTATAACCCTCTGAAATATTTTTATAATTATTAAATCAATCATGAATGATGCAATAATCATTATACTGTTTATAGAAGTGTATTAAGTACTGAACAACTGAACTTTCAAGAACAGCTCCAGTTTATCCTTATTCATAATATCTTACCATACTTTGATAAAAATCAAATGATTGATATCGACAGATGTTTTGAGTTCTTCCATAAAATACTGGAGGATTTGAAACTAGTACCCAATTTTTTTAAAGTTTCTGTATCAGTATTGTCACAATAAAATTCATATATTACCTATGAATATAACAAAAGAGCATCCTTCCTTGAAAATTTATTGACCTTTGTATATAACAAAAAAGCATCCTTCCTTGAAAATTTTCTCCTTGAACCTTTCTTGACGGTCACAAGTTTTTGTGATTGTGTTTATATGTGTATCACTTATCTGGTGGAAGATACCATTTTAAGAGGACCATCGGATTTCCATCTTCGTCAAGAATAGAGTGTGCAAAAGCTAATCGAAGCAGAAAATCTTCGAAGGCCAGCAATTTGGCGAGATAGTCTTCCCTCGACGAAAATCTCTGAATGACCCCTTTATATCTAAACGACACCAACCGCTGACATCAGCCCAAGACGGCATTATTGCTGCATTCAAAGTAAAAGCACTGGATTAAGGAAGAAACTCCAACGACTTCATTTCTCTTCTTCTTCCTTGTACCTCCTCCTTCATCCTTCTTCCTTCTCCTTCTCGACACTGTAAGCTTCTTCTTTTGATTCGGCTTCGGATTAGGAAAGTCGTTCCGTTGGTAACTTCTTCGTCCAACGATTTGAAAGAATCGATTCGCTTCTCAATATCTCAAAGGCTAGTAACGAGTGTCATCCCCGTCCCCCGGAAATGAGGACCCCTCCTCATCCTTGACACTCGAAAAGCGTTGGATATTGATTGGATGGCTTTATTGGCAGCTTAGATAAAATGACCAAAAGTCTAGATGATGTCGTGAATTAATTCTACAAGGTCGATGGAGATAACCAAATAAGATTATCAGTGAGAAGAATTATGGCAATAAAGCAAGCTTGGCCAAGAGACTAGGGCAATTGCTGAAGCCAATACTTGACCAACATTAAGTTGGCTCCCCACTGAAATATTTTTGAATTTTCTTAACGCCATCGTTTTGAGCTCGTTTTGAGCTGATTTGAGCCATTTTTATTTCGTTTTGAGCCCTCACCGTTTTTGAGATATGACGTCTTGAAAATTGGAAAGCCAACTTAATGCTAGTTTCCCACCAGTTGAAAATCGACAAATTGAACACGCCATCGTTTTGAGCTCGTTTTGAGCTGATTTGAGCCACTTTTATTTCGTTTTGAGCCCCCACCGTTTTCGAGATATGACATCTTGAAAATTGGAGAGCCAACTTAATGCTTTTTTAAATTTTCAAAAATCAACAAAATAAACACGCCATCGTTTTGAGCTCGTTTTGAGCTGATTTGAGCCACTTTTATTTCGTTTTGAGCCCCCACCGTTTTCGAGATATGACGTCTTGAAAATTGGAGAGCCAACTTAATGCTAGTTTCCCACCAGTTGAGAATCGAAAAATTGAACACGCCATCGTTTTGAGCTCGTTTTGAGCTGATTTGAGCCACTTTTATTCCGTTTTGAGCCCCCACCGTTTTTGAGATATGACTTCTTGAAAATTGGAGAGCCAAGTTAATGCTTTTTAAATTTCAGAAAATCAACAAAATAAACACGCCATCGTTTTGAGCTTGTTTTGAACTGATTCGAGCCACTTTTATTTCGTTTTGAGCCCTTACCGTTTTCGAGATGTGACATCTTGGAAATTGGAGAGCTAATGGAGAGTAGGTCTACTTGGAAATTCAGAACATAACTCATGGAATACCTGGTCTCATTGTCCCTGTACTCTCTGCAGGAATTCATTGATTGAACTAGAGGTTCATGACTATGATCATTCTCTAGAATGTCCTCTAATACAAATATTTTATAATTGACAATATTGACGCTTGAATGAAACGTCAAGAATTTGAATTTGAAACGTTAAGAATCGAATAAAACGCTTTTTTATTATATGTTCTCCATGACTTTTCTTCAGCCCATTGCTTCTCATATTGTGTTTATTTGTTTTTATTGATACTGTTCTTAATGTACTTGTGCATAACCATTGTGACGGAATGGCTTTATTTGAGCAAATTAATAAGACAGTTGTACCTGCTCTAGTTGTAATCTCAAACGTTTGAATATTCCGCTCAGCCACCACGTGAGCTAACTGAGCGTGACGTCAAAATTCCTTTCACTGCTCAAGCAGCTGACTTCTTCTGTCACTGGGCAGACGACCATAACATAAAATCTTGGAAAGGTTCAATGATTCGAACCATGAAATTAAAAATAAAGTTAGACAGTAAGTAAGGCCAGAATAACTCATATTATACCATAAAAGTACCTGAAATAATTTAGATTTAGTCCTAAGATCATTAAATATTGTATATTACTGCTTTAATTGTTGACCAAGTTACCTTATCAGTCATGTGAAATTTGACACTAGCATCACATATGCCGGCTAGTCTACTTGCCGGCTGCTATCATTTGATAAGGGGCAACTCTAGCCACTAAGTTTAAATGTTTTTCAGGGCCTGGGCCCTGGCTTATAAAGATTTACAGCTTGTTTTTCTGATGAAAAACAAGTGATTGGGATTGTAGATTCACCAATAAAACTCTCAATTTACAATGTTCCAAATTTTGGGAAGAATCAGCTGTTGAATCAACGATCAGCCAAAACTCACTAGGAGACCCTAACATTTGAATCCATAATGTCCACGATGGTTCGAGTAAAATAGGAAATCCCATGTATTCTTTATTCTTTCTTTACAATTGTGACTTGGTTTCCAAGTATTTTAAGCAAAGGATGAATGAATGATGATGAATGATGAAGGTTTTAGATGTAGGTTATATGTCTATGTAAATTGGTTCAGACGAAAAATTCACGATATCGCTGTTCAAACTCAAATCATCGCGGCCATTTTAGATTACAAGGCTAGGGTCTTCTGACTTGGTTTGTTTACGATTTTCTTTGTAGGTTATGATAATATTTTAGCAACAAAAATGATTCCTGTTCAAATCTCACTATAAAAATAATGATTGATATTTATTATTAAATATATTCATAATAATAAATCAATTTATATATCAAAATCATTAAATTAGGAGCAAGGTTTTGGTTTTATAGGAACAGCATTGGACTATTCCGATATTCTATTTACTTGAGGTAAATTCGTTTCATGCAATTTTTTTAATCAGCTGAAACTGTAGAATTTGCTTTTTATTGGAAACGTTTATGAGACAGAAACGCCAATAAAATCCACGAATTATGAGTAATGTGGATTGTAATAGTATATTTCGTACCTAGGGCCGAAAATGTGCGTTTACCGGCTCGAAATCGGTTTTCAAGTCCGAGGCCGTAGGCCGAGGACTAGAAAAGATTGAGAGACGGAATATTACATTTTCGACCCGTGGTATCGAACTTTATTTTTCGGCACACAACATCAATGCGAAGAAAACAAAATAAAAAATTTGTTAATCAGTTCCAAGAACAGCTAGACCAGTAACCTTATTATGCTATCTTGTTCGCCTATACTGAATTTGGAGTAGGTAACATCTGCTTGCTATTGAAACTTCGCATCAATAGTTTATTGATTTACTGACTGAATATTACTTTATAACTATCAGTGTATTCGATTTTCTTAGTCCAGAAACGTTTAAGCCCAAGATAACTTTTGAACGATCCTAAATTGTACAATATCAATTCAAAGTTGTCGATTTTCGACAGATATTGGCTAACAGAGAAGGTTAGTGTAGTTGCATTATCACCCGCTAGATGGCGCTGGCTAACCTGCTAGATGAAGTAACACAGAGTCTGACAACAATAATATTGTTCAAACATGGATTTCACGTTCATCATTATTTAACAGTTAATCAATACCAAAGTTTTTAATCTTATCAAAGTTGAAGAATTAGTTATTGAAGCAGGTTTCCTTTATTATTAAACTACTGATTAATGTGAAAACTTTCAATGTTCAGTTCTCTTGACAAGGGATCTTACCAATCAAAATAACAGATGAGAGACTACCTTTACATCGAAATACAGATATGTCGACATTGACTCCCAAAACAGCTGATATTAAATGCAATCAAACTGGGATGCTACCTATTGATCGACTAACCCTTACATCGACAACGACCTTCAGTCAGCTGACATTCAAGGTTATTTTACCGCCCTAGGGCCGAAAAACGCATTTTCCCGGCGAGTTGCTGGCGACCTCGCCTGAAAACGATCGTTTTCGGCCTCTGTATGATGCATGTAAAACAGTTCATTTCATACCAGTGTGGCAAAAAATGTTTATAAGCCAGGGCCCTGGATTTAATATTTAAGTATTTTATGTCAACGTGGTTGTATGTTTGCGTGTTCTTTCTCCCGCCAAAGTAAATGTTACCTCAGCTCATAAATTAATTTTAAAATTATTATTTTCTAAAATCATCAATTTATAATTGAAACAAAGCTCATCCCTTCCCTTATTTGTCTGTGCAGTTTTACTGCTTATTTTTTGTGTTTAATGTGCTTTTCCTTGTAATATATTGCCAAATTTTGGCATTTTTGGCTGTTTGGCCCACTGAATTAAAATATTAAAGGCTGTGATGAGGACTTCTTCCTGAAGGAAGACTTCCTCACACACAGACGAGACCTTGCTACCTGAACCTGACCAAGGAAGGAGGGCCTTCAGCCAATTCTCTATTAATTATTCTAAAAATGTAGCACAACACTAAGTTAAAGTTCCTAATATTATTATTGCACATTAAAACTAAAGTTCCTAAGTTTTTGAATGATCTAAAAAGTGTGTATTGCCAAGCCGATGGAATAAGATGAAATTCACGGAATATTCCATATGATGTCTGCCAGATGCCACCTCATGGGACCTACACCGTATCAGTGAGTTATAAAATTTAATTAAGTCCTGATCAGGCACATATGCAATCAGTGCGCGTATAAAGGCCTAAAGTGAATTAAAACCATCGAAATTTAAATAGAGTGAATCAGAAAATCTGAAACCTACTGTAAGGATCGTTCAAAAACCCAACCATAGACTCAAATATTCCTCATTTGTCCAAAAATTATTCATTATCAAAAAGACTCTATAATTCTAAATTTCTATTTCACATATTCTTGCCTTGCATGGCCATAATTTCATCAAATTTAAATTGTTAATAAATCAACAGTAATTATTTAAAATTTGTGTCACAAGTCAGTTGAATTCCTTGCTTTCTAGCTTAGTATATTTTAATTTAATTTATTTTTTCAGCAGTAAATAATAATAACTTTTCAGACGAATTTAGTGCCCCTCATCACCCAAAAAATCACAGAAATTGTCTGGATTTGTTGGGTGCTGTTCTTCTGAAAGTTTTCTTCTTCTCATTGTATGTCACTCGATCTCACATTCTCTAAAAGCCCTATATCCGGAGCATCACCTCAGAGAGAGAGAGAGTGAGTGAACATTACATCATGAATAAAGATTTTTTCAATTCAATTCATTTCTACTGTAATTTGTTGAAATTGTTCATCCGATTATTCAAGTCATCAATCGATTCTTTCAGAAGAATCCTTTCAAAAGACCTCATCAGACTCCCAAAAGATGTAATGAAACTAGGCGTCTTGTAATGAATCATGATGGACATTGGATGTTATCATTAATAATTATTGCTGTAGATGCTACCTACAAAGCTGAAAATAATCACAACACCTTATTTGGCAGAACAATGATCAATTTGTTTAACTGACTCTCAAATCCTTCAATTTGGAATTTGAGTCATTCTGCCTAGTTTTGTTTCTGCCATTATTGACATAATGAGAACATAGCCATTTTTATAGTTGGAATCTAACGGTTCGTGAGTAATCAGCTGTTTATTCAAATGAACGGACCTGTCCTGATACGTTCACTTGTTCAATATTCCATTGATTATTAAAATATTACTTCATTGTTATGAATATTCGATATACTAACATATTTTAGTATATAAACATATTCGTTTATATAACATTATATTTATATTCATGCCATTTATCTTTAATATGTTGTAATATGATTTGGAGATTACTCAGCTGAACAAGACATTTTTGCTACAATTTCAGCGCGGTTATTTAAAAAAACATGGGATAGTAGAATTAAATGATCCAGATTTGAAAATTATGTCTGTTATTCATTTATCTTAGCTTATTGGCTACAACCAATATCAACAATAATATTTTTCAACGAGCTAAACTTGTATTTTGTATCAATATTCAATGATAGTAACAAAATTCCTTTCTTATTTTCTGTGTTAAAAACCTAGATCTTCTTTTAAACATCAAAATTATTGATGTCTACAAATATTATGTTGAATAGTTTTGGTTTTGATCCACTTAACACAGATTATAAGTCAAGGCTATAAACTTTTTAATAGAATATTTTCACATAAAATTTGTCAAAAATTGAACAATAGTGTAGCAGCATGCAACTCATCCAACCGATTTGGTATTTCGGATGGTTTAGTTTGGCATCACCAGTGTGTGGAGCTCATTATAATTATTCATTTGATTATGCTTGAATGAATAGAAGAATTTTTACCTGCATGTGAACCTGGATGACCCGCAACCTTAGCTGAATAATTTCCCAAAATATTCCACAATTCGTTAGCATAGTAGTTATCTACAGTAGATATATTCCATTATCTTGCTTAAATATGTGTTGAAATGAGATAGCCTTACAAACTATTTTCAGCTATTAAATGAAAAGACAAGACGTTGTCAAACCACTGATTTATTTAAAAAATCAGTATTTGCAGCTATTTTGAATTTTGTCCATGGCGCAAATTTTTCAAAATCTCCCTAGCTTACAGATGACATAGGCCTAAGTAGCCATTTAACTTATTGAAAGATTTATTTTTCTCTATGCTTTCCCAAGCAAAGGACTAGAACCCACGATCGATAAATTCACCTTGTGAATATATTTGTTAAACATTCTATTTGCAATAAAATAAACACATTTCCAATGAAATTGAAATTCCGTTAAAATATTATTATAGATTGCTTTAATACTGTATTTGAAAAATATGAATTGCTAATTTTTAACCAAATGTGGCTCCTGCCATTCTATTTCCTTTGCTGATTCAGAAACCTGCTCAAATAGAAGATTATGAATTACTTTAATTATGATAAATGATTTAAAGCATCCAGCTTATCCACCTTGAAATCAAAATTCGTCAATTCGTCTTCTTGGCAAACATTTGCAATGGAGCAATAGTTTTAAGCATCAGTGACTATAAACTGCAAATTACCTCACATTCATTACCTCAATTAGCAACTCTATCCGCTTTTTTATTGGTTGATGTCTCATGTATTATGCTATTTGCATCATATTGAGAGAAACAATTATACTGTTACGGGTTTCCACTATAATAAAAGACTTGAGGCAATTTATACTGATTAACTTTATTAATTACACTACTATAACACACTAGAAAAAGATAAACTATAACGGAACAGAGAATAGCACAAGAGTTTATAACGTTTCACAATACAAATTCTACTAAGATTAACACTGCACTGAATTAAGAAATGAGAACAGTCTTTTATCACGTTACACTAGAAGAAATAAGAACTGACAGAATGAATATAACTATAGAGTGTCTATATACAACGTCCGGCTTGTCTATCACACAATACAACTAACACAGAACTGACACACACTCATTTGATTGTTAAAGTACAACTGACTCGTAAACCCAAACATTCCGAATATATAGGCTTCTGAGAATAAACAAGAGAATGCTAGAAGGTTCTGGCATTATTACTTCAAGAACGTTCTGGATGAGTCTTTTGTTTACACAACAATGCGCTTGTTTGTTGACACAAAGCCTCCCCATCCCCACCTTGTCCATCCTTGTCATCCTACCATCTCAAGGTCGTCAGACACTATTGAATTCCATAACACTGCCCCCTCCTTAAAACTGTTCTGTTCCAGAACAGTCCAGATCCATTCTGGAAGTGCAAACAGTAGAAGCCGGCACCAATGGATCAGCTTGTGTAACCGCCCATGGGTTGAAGACACAACAGGTGACGTTGATTCCAGTGTCCTTGAAAATTCTTCCAATCATTGGTCTCACAATATTCCAGTCCAATCCATCATAGCCACATAGGCATAGCAAAGGCATAGCTCTTTGGTAGGGTGAATAAGTCCTGGTGACTGATGGTGACATTTCCTTCTCCTAGTGACATCCCTAGGTTGGCCATGAATCTTTCAAAATCAGAGATGGCAGGATGAAGAGCCTTCACCTCTTGAACTCCCCTTGCAGCATTGTCTCCATGATAAGGCGCCAGTTGGTTGAAATGAACAATGCGTGGAGTACCTCTTGGTTTCTTGATCCTGTAGACCACATCGTTGATCCTTGTGACCACCTCATAAGGTCCATCCCAGGAGGTTTGCAACTTGGGAGAGTATCCACGACGTCGTTGAGGATTGTACAACCATACCATGTCACCAGCCTGGTATCCTCCATGGTTGGCCTTGACGTCATATTGCTGCTTCATTGTGTCACTGGTTCCCTGGATGTTGGTGTGGACGGTTGCATGAATCTCATCCATCTGCTTCCGGAGCTTGCTGGTGTATTCTTCTTGTTCCAAGTCCTCCACAGGTTTGCCTGTAGCTACAGTTATCCTGTTAGCAACTGCTTCCTTCCCTTCCTGCTTCTTGTCAGACATTGACTTCTTTGGGCATTTGTTTCGTAGGTGACCCCTCTTTCCACAGCCCCAACACCTTATCCCCTTCTTTGCAGTCATGAATTTTTCGAAAATCCTCTTTGTTATTTCCTCCACCAGCTCCTCATGGCTATCTTCCCTGATACTGAGTGAACGCATGCACGGCTCCTCACAGATTGTGTCACAGCTTCAAATTCCAAGGCCTGAGTTAATACCTCACTGAGGGTCTGAGGACGAGCCAGTTTAACAGCTTGTTGGGTTTCTGGCTCCCGTAGACCATCCAGGAATCTATCAACTGCAATAATCTCCTTCATTTCATCATCCCATGATGCTGGGTAGGCAATCCTCACCAAGCGAGCTATGTCAGCTTCAAATTCCTGAAGTGACTCATTTGGCTTCTGGATTCTGTTCCTCAATTCTGAACGGTAGTTGATACATGTGTCGGTGGCCAAATCTCATTTCCATATGCTTCAACAGTTCACCAATGTTTCCTCTGTCAGACTTTGGAATTGTCTGGAGTACTGACAGTGCATCTCCCCGAAGTGATCGGCACAAATTATCAGCCTTTGCTGCAGGTGTCCATCCATATATATCGGCATACACATCTAACAAGGTACGGTAATCTTCCCATGGAGTCTTTCCATCAAACGTTGGTAGTCCACCATGATAATTTGTCATGGTAATAGGCACATTGCAGTTGTTTACTGAAGTATCCTTTTCAATTAGATAAGCATTATCATCCACCTCCAAGGTTGCTCTTGCTCCACTAGTGTTATTATTTTGCAGCTCTTTAATCTTTTTATCAAATTTATCTTTCATGATTTTAAGTTTTATTTCAAATTTATCTTCCAAAATTTTACTATTTTCTTGTAGTTTTCTTTCAAATGTTTCTTTCAAAGATTCAAATTTACTCTCCAATGATGTTTTATTTTCTTCTATTTTACTCTCCAAATTTGTCAAAGCTGACTTATTTTCCTCCATTTTACTCTCCAATGATGTTTTATTTTCTTCCATTTTACTTTCAACCAATTGAAATTTACTCTCCAATGATGTTTTATTTTCTTCCATTTTACTTTCAACCAATTGAAATTTACTCTCCAATGATGTTTTATTTTCTTCCATTTTACTTTCAACCAATTGAAATTTACTCTCCAATGATGTTTTATTTTCTTCCATTTTACTTTCAACCAATTCAAATTTACTCTCCAATGATGTTTTATTTTCTTCCATTTTACTTTCAACCAATTCAAATTTACTCTCCAATGTACTCACCAGAGCTCCCGAATCTGTTTCAAACACATAGGTATCTGGGTCCTGACCCTCGGCCAGCAGTGCTTCCCGGAGTCTATCTTGTAAGACAGATTTTACCCCATTTGTATCCAGTTCTCGCTCCTCCAGCTCTTGCTTCAGTTGATTTACTTTTAAACTGATGAGCTTCGCACCTTTCCCTGCCATTTCAGTTCCAGAAATATTACACAGTTCACAATTATGTACAGAAGACTAACGTTCACTCTTGGAGAATAAAGTTCACACGCAAAAATGTTCACACTCAAAGATAAATGTTCACTCAATTGAAGATAAAGTTAACACATGAAGATAAAGTTCACACACAAAAATAATGGTTCAATCAATTGAAAATAATAGTTCACTTTGCAAAGGTACAAGTTCATAAAATTGCCTCAATCAATAGCTACATCCGAACTTCTGACACCAATTGTTACGGGTTTCCACTATAATAAAAGACTTGAGGCAATTTATACTGATTAACTTTATTAATTACACTACTATAACACACTAGAAAAAGATAAACTATAACGGAACAGAGAATAGCACAAGAGTTTATAACGTTTCACAATACAAATTCTACTAAGATTAACACTGCACTGAATTAAGAAATGAGAACAGTCTTTTATCACGTTACACTAGAAGAAATAAGAACTGACAGAATGAATATAACTATAGAGTGTCTATATACAACGTCCGGCTTGTCTATCACACAATACAACTGACACAGAACTGACACACACTCATTTGATTGTTAAAGTACAACTGACTCGTAAACCCAAACATTCCGAATATATAGGCTTCTGAGAATAAACAAGAGAATGCTAGAAGGTTCTGGCATTATTACTTCAAGAACGTTCTGGATGAGTCTTTTGTTTACACAACAATGCGCTTGTTTGTTGACACAAAGCCTCCCCATCCCCACCTTGTCCATCCTTGTCGTCCTACCATCTCAAGGTCGTCAGACACTGTTGAATTCCATAACAATACATGATGTGAGTTTACTACAATGAGTGAACTACATTGCTTTCATGCTTTGATTTGAATAGTGGGAGGTGGCGATCCTATTAAACTTCAAGACATACAGAGATATTATTTTAACATCTTTATTCTGTATCGGACATATTCATTGTATAACATTTATTATTAAAATGAAACAGCAAATAATATTACTACTGCAAGGTGGTATCAAGTGGAACTAGCAAGTGTTGAATTGGATTGAAAAAAAATCTTTATTCATGATTAAGTACAGGTACACTAAAACAGTGTAAATACATAAGCAAATAAACACAACATCAAAAGCAATGAAGAAACAAAACAACAGAATTATGGCCAGTATAACTTTTTACTACTCTTTTTACTACAAAACTGACCACCGGGCCCAACTACAGTGTGCCACACGTGTCCATCCCTACAACCACCCTCTTTTGTAAAGATAATGCTGTGAATTAGTTTTGCCACCTGTATCTCTTGAGTAAATGTTTTCATTCAGTTTCAGCTTCAGTTTTGTAATCGGACTAGTGGTAAAAATGTTTGGAAGAGCACTATAATTCTTATCTGTATTATTATAATTATCAATTGATATCATGAGCAATAACAGTATCTTGGCATTGTTACCTATGAACTTAGTCATTGTTAATTTTAACACAGTCATAACAAATTTACAATATCTGACTAAAATTCAATGATTCAACTGATAAATTGGAAATATGTTTGGAAGAGCACTATTATCCTAAATATAATTATAATTATCAATAAATAATATGATTCACTATTCATCTTTACACAGACACATCCAATTTTTTACTTTCCAATTTTCAAGATGTCATATCTCGAAAACGGTGGGGGCTCAAAACGAGATAAAAGTGGCTCAAATCAGCTCAAAACGA
Source organism: Sogatella furcifera (assembly GCA_017141385.1). NCBI lineage: Eukaryota > Metazoa > Arthropoda > Insecta > Hemiptera > Delphacidae > Sogatella > Sogatella furcifera. The sequence continues at coordinate 18,289,730 of CM029550.1, read as the reverse complement.
GCTCAAAACGATGGCGTGTTCAATTTTTCGATTTTCAACTGGTGGGAAACTAGCATTAAGTTGGCTCTCCAATTTTCAAGACGTCATATCTCGAAAACGGTGGGGGCTCAAAACGAAATAAAAGTGACTCAAATCAGCTCAAAATGAGCTCAAAACGATGGCGTGTTTATTTTGTTGATTTTTGAAAATTTAAAAAAGCATTAGGTTGTCTCTCCAATTTTCAAGATGTCATCTCAAAAACGGTGGGGGCTCAAAACGAAATAAAAGTGGCTCAAATCAGCTCAAAACGAGCTCAAAACGATGGCGTGTTTATTTTGTTGATTTTTGAAAATTTAAAAAAGCATTAAGTTTGCTCTCCAATTTTCAAGATGTCATATCTCGAAAACGGTGGGGGCTCAAAACGAAATAAAAGTGGCTCAAATCAGCTCAAAACGAGCTCAAAACGATGGCGTGTTCAATTTGTCGATTTTCAACTGGTGGGAAACTAGCATCAAGTTGGCTCTCCAATTTTCAAGACGTCATATCTCGAAAACGGTGAGGGCTCAAAACGAAATAAAAATGGCTCAAATCAGCTCAAAACGAGCTCAAAACGATGGCGTTGAGGAAATTCAAAAATATTTTAGTGGGGAGCCAACTTAATGTTGGTCAATACTTGTACTAGTAAAGCTAGCCAATACTAGTAAAGGAATAGGAAAAAATCAACAAGGTCTCCGCATCAGGGCTGACTTAGTACCTAGGTTAGAGCTTATCGATACGAATTGAAATATTATGTGGATATAGGTTAATTATTACAATCTACTTAGTATAGCATACCCATAAGCACGTGTGTCAGCAACTGACCGCACCAGCAGGGAACGACAACGTACACGAAAATATTCATACTACAAGAAACGAGTAGACGCACAGACTTTTCTTTGCAACTTGCCTTTGCTTTTGCGTTGCCTTTGCAACTTTAATGGCTCCAAAGTATCTGTTGTTCGTAGCAATTATAATTAAGATTATATTTACGAGTATGCTAATGATGTATTCACATTGAATTCATAGTAGATGCAAAGTAGATAATGCATAATTCTAGTAGATGCACAGACGATTTACTACGTTTGTTACTTCAGTGGCTTCAAAGTCTCTGATGTTCGAAGAATTATCATTTAGACTATATTTACTATAAGGCTATGCTGATGATGTATCCACATTAATTCATCTTTTACAGTAAGATCTATTGCAAAGGGTGCCTGGGGGGGTTGGGAGCCTAGGGTGGGATAGCTTTGATTTATGAGAGTTATTACAAGAAAAGCTGACTGAATAAAATGTTTTTCACAAAGTATCAGCTCCAAGTATTTTTGCAATTTTAGGAGTTCCTTCAACACAAGGTTTACTTCAATTCCAAACTTGAATGAAATACAGAAAATTCATTCGTCAACTCACAACTCCGAATTCTAAGAATCGATATTAAGCACTTCTAATTTCAATTCGAATTCTAAGAACAGGAAAACCGTTCAGTCGAATTATCGGAAGCTGAATAGCTATAATCGCGAGGAATAAGTTGTGGCTGGTTAATTACTCGAGAAGCGATCAGTGTTTACTCGAGAGTCGATCAAGAGGGCTTCTTTGATCAAGGATGCGAGAGCGCGCGAATGCTGACTTCGAATACACTCTTATTTCGGTAGGCGTGTGCATTAATTGGAAAGTTGGCGGAATCGCGCGGCAACTTTTCTCTCTTGAGATTCCGGCGCCGAGAGCAACAGCAAAGAAAGATAAATAGAGACTGAAGAGTGAATAAGATGACGGAGGACGATTGAACGAGAGTGCAGGATGATCTGAGGCTGGCGTACTGGATTAATCGCAACAAAAGCAGGCGTTATCTACTGGCGGCAGGGCTCAGGGGACTGACTCCCTTCCACCACTTACCACTTACCACTTCCCCCCCTTCGTACTATATTTCGCCGTCGACGGGTTATTAAGCGTTGAGGGGAAGGGAGGGAAGTCAGCCGCCTTGCACTACTCTTTGGAGCACCAACTTCTTTCCCGGCGAAGATACCGTCGACGTAGTCAACTTGTTCGTTCGTAAACACCTCTTCAGTCAATTGCTTGTACTTGTACTCCACCCAGCCACCGGTTGCTCTTGTTTGACATGAGCCAAGTTTTCATAAGCCGCTTGTCCTCCTCATCACCACATCTCAAACCGAGAGGTTAATTATTATCTTGCAATACTCATCTGGTTTGTATTTTATTTCCTCCATTAACCGATTTATTGATCTTTCCATCTTTCAATATGATAACACACAATAACAATAATTATACTTATTATTTCCAATGATTTTTTGAATTATATCAAACGAGATTAGATAAATACTAAATTAGATGAGGAATGAGAGATGAATTTCTGACATTGAATATGTTAATTGCATTTCACACAATACCTGTAATTGAATTGCTCACAGTATCAATTTTCATTTGCTAAGAACTAACGAAAATTCATAGTGCTGAGTCAAATTTATTCCAATATATCTTCATTAAATATTAAATGTATTTTTTATCTCTTTGCAATCATTATCGTATTCTAGTAAATTTTAAGGCTGCTGAATATTACCTTGATACTCACCCTTATTATGTAATTCCTACGTTTCAGTAGTTTTCTAGGAAATAAACGTTCTTCAATCTTAGAAGTCAGACATCTGCATTTTCCTGTTCGCTTGTGATCCTCCCACTCAGAACCCTATTCAGAATACCCAAAATGGATGTATTGTTAAGATTTTCATCCAGAACGTTAATTCTGAGACTTCAGTAGAGGGTGCGACGAATAGAAAAGCTGTGCTTCCTGATTCATCTGCTTTAAAGAGGTTTAATTCAAAATTCTCATGAAAACTGTTCTTGATTATCGATAGAGAAATCAAGACATGGATAGCAAGGTTGAGAGAAAATACAGTCAGACCTGAGAATGAGGAAGGAAAGGCACAAATGGAATGCAACAAATAAAACGGTCAAATTTGAATAACCGATTTTGCGAATAAAATAGCTCGACGTCAAATTATGCTGATCCTTTGAGATAGAAATTGGATATAGAATTCTCAAATATATATACAATGAAATTCCGATGGATTTCAAAGAAACAAACCTGAAAATCACCAATTATTTTGCGTTCTCCAAATGAGTGAGTGAATTCTGTACAAAGGGAAACCCACCTACTGAAACGGGATTGCATAGAGGAGGGCTAGCCTTCTCATCATTGATAATTGGAAATGAAGCACACAATGTAATGGGTTCCTCTATTATGCATCGATTCTAACGGATCGCTTTTGTGAGCTCGCTTCTACGTCTTAGTCAATTTAAGCCAGCACAAACGATTCCTCTACTTCGTACTTACCTCACTACCACCAACATACCAACATTACTCAAACGATTAGTGATACCTTACAAGTGACTCTGAAAATACATTATTATAAAGTTCACGCATGCTGACAAGAGTCTCATCTCATTCATAACGTGCGTGGGCTGTACCTGGATAGTAAATTCTCGATTATTAAGAATTATTGCACATATTTATTTCTTTTAAATTGACAATTCCCACTAGGTCTGAATTCACCCTTAGTGGTACATAAACAAAAATAGTACTGTACACCTTTATGTAGCCTAATATCAAACCAAATTATAATTATTACTTCGTAAATATATAGGAAAATGGAAAATTGAACAGTAGTGGAAAACACAGGCAAGAAATATAGGGGAGAGATTTATCAAATGAATATAACAATGAGAATAAAAAGTCATACATATCGTTAAACCTTTTAATGTAATACTGTACTATCCGGTTCTGATAACCGTAACTATTCAATTTGATTTCAAAAAATCAAATAGGAGATTAAGCCTGATAGACTGGGCAATCTGTAATGAACATTGTACAACTTGTAAACAATAGATAGTATCACCTATACATGTTTTTTTATTCGGCGTCCACCTCATCATCTATACTATTTATCTGATTATACCTGATCACTGCTAAGCTGAGACTGAATAATTCCATACAAGCAAAACAGAAGTGCATGTGCTGACAGGACGATGAGCTCACATTCGAATTCAATTGGGATCATTGCATTAACGATGAATGAACGAGTGGCCGGAAGAATTGGAGAATGTGAGCGCTGAGCTCGGATGATGGACCGGTGCGGTGCGGTGCGGGAGCGCCAGTTCCCAGGAGGCATCACGTGGCGAGGAGGCATTGGAAAAAGCGAGTAGCAAATCTCATGAGATACGTTTGTCTGCTGCCAAAGGGTCTCGATTCTACAACAGGATTCCTGAGCTGGGATCAAAATATTATACTTACTGACAGACGCTGTCGGATCGTCGAATATCAACAGATACCCGTCGGCCTCAATGACAATTTATCGTCTTGATGCTTCACGTCGGCCAAAAACCTCCTCTATTTCACAAAGCAGCATATCAAGACGAATGTTCCATGAGAAATTGGAAGAAACTTACAGCAGTTTCCTGTATAATGTATTTTCCAGAACTGTTCAACATTCAGTGATAGAATAAATCACAGTGAACTATGGAAAATGAAAGTGAAATTTTTATGATAAGATAGCCCTTAAGATGAAAATAACTATGATGAGATAAGATGGCTCTGGAGAGACAGGAGTTTCATGAGACAAATAGCAGCGGGGATAATGCGATTAGCCAGGAGACTGAAGGATGTCAGAAGATAGAATGAGATGAGAAATGAGAGTACAAAAATCTTATCAATAGTATCTCATACAATCTATCTGCAAATGGCAGTTGGAAACATATGAATGTGTTAAAGAAGATAGGGTGAGCATGAGCAATTGAGCATAGGGCCCATAGAGGAAGTTGAAGCTTATAATGTGTTCCTGATGGTGAGATATAACCTTTGGTGAGATGTGTACCTTTTTTCTGTCTAGCTTTCATCGCTCGAGTGTTTTGACAATGATAGAATAATAATAATTATCATTACATGTTGAGGTTTAGAAGAACAGAGAAATCATGCCCTAATTTGAACAATTTTATTGATGGATAAATTTTGAGATGATTATAAGACAGTTATTCGAATCATTTGAAACTGATTCAATACGAACAGTTTTTAAAAGAAATTTCCAAATATGAAATGTGAAAGAGTGGTAATTAAGCACCACTCTCTTTTTCTCATTTCTCTCTAACTCTAACTCTAACCCTATTTATCACTAACCTTGTCACTCTTACACTGTCTCTCAGAAATTACATTATCAGACATCTTCTTGGCCCGAGGAGGGAGACACAAACTTTTAATGAGGCTTTGTATCAGGCTAGTCGATCATTAGTGGTGGAGAAGATGATTAGAAGAAAAGCGTCGTCACTCCTCCACAATAAAATAATCAGATTGAAGAACAAAGACGGAAAGTGCTTCTTTGCTCAGAATATTGAAGAATGTCGAAGACGTATACAGGCTTCCATAAGACAGTGTACTTCTTCGTTAGAATAATATCCATAAATACAGTGATGGGCTAATTGCAAAATATATTTCAATAATATATTGAACTAGGATAATCTGAAGAAAACTAGAAACTAGAGAAAGCATGCTGAAAGTGTTTTCTACACGAGAGTGGATAATGTCTCGAAAAATATCACCCAATATCCTCCAATAAAATTCACAAATTTCAAGCAAACTATAAAAGGATTGTACAAAATATCGATTTTCATCTTATTACTAGTTTGTAGCTGATCCTCACACTAAAATCTTGTCGTAAAAATTCGTTCTGGTTTTTAATCAGACGGCAGGCACCACAAATTATAATCAGAATTATAGAACATTAAATGAGAAATATTCACGGAATTTCAGCTTATTTGGAATCCAGAGAGAAAATGCTACAGGACTTGAATGTCTTATGTAGGTTTTCTCATGAATTTTTAGCACAGTATTTTTTTATTTCTCTTGAGACATTACTTTTATGAAACGACCCTATCATCGCGGAGAATTATCTTCCTCAAGACCTGGAAAGTATTACTGATTGATTTTTCATCCATGATTCAAAATTTCTTTTTTTTCTCTTATAACGTTCAATTGTTAAAACCAGGATTCCGCTCGAGGTGAGATTATCCATCTCAGCCCTTTCCAAGTAAAATTTAATTAAACTGAGTTCATGGGACAAAATATGAGAGAATCTGTGGTGGGGAATTTTTAAATCATTCTTATCGGATTTGAATTGTTGATAAGTTAGGACAGAACTCGTCCCTGATATTAATCAAGCATGCCTGGGACTTGGCCGTGGCAGGATCTTCTCTGAACCAATACTGCGAGCATCTTCATTCCATTAGTATAACAAGAACGCTGCTTACTTATTCAAGAAAATGAAAAAAGCGAATTTATTGTATCGAGCTCAACCTTCATTCATTTCTCTCAAAGAATTGGATAGCCTTTCTTGAAGCATCCAACTCAATTATTCTCCCTTGACTCTTTTTTGAGAAAATAAAATTGGCGAGCTCACTTGGAAGACTTTGAAACACATAAGAAAAGATCTATGAATTGCAGCTTGTTTTGTGATCTATATTATAATAGGTTATACAGTATTCTACAATACAGTATTCTACCCATCTACCCTCTTAAGAGTTCGTCTGTGATGGTGACGATATGTCAGCTCTTGGAGTAACTGCAAAACGGATGTACTTGGTTAATTAACTTCATTTATCCATCCGATAAAGTTAACATATTCTACAATACGGCAATACATACAGAAAAGGGGCAATTTTTAGTGAGATAGTACATCAAATCCTGATCATATTAACAATCAAATCTCATAAACTCAGAACAGTTTTTGAAAAGTTAGTGAAAGACATTGAATTTAAATGTAATACATCATGTATCATGATATGGATGAGCTCCTTGAACCTGATAGGCCTATAAAGCCTTATACAATGTGCTTGCTGTTGAGCATATTGGATCAAATTTCTCATCCGGTATTTTCATGCAAATAAACTACATGGCATATTTGTTTGAGATCAACATGATAAGATTTGATCGTTCAAGTTCCGCAGTATATTGATAACATCATATTCACCAAGTGAACATATATGAACTCATGTGTATTATTATGTGGAAATTGATTCTATTCATCACGTGATGGACTAATACAAGCATACATGGAGCCAGGCAATGAAGCAATATGGGATTTGGCCATCCTTATTATTTACAATACTGAACAATCAAGTTCCAGCCTGTTCCAAAATTCAATACACCATAGAGGGTGAGATGAAACAGAGCTTCAAACAAATATGTGGATTTGTTTTATTAATATACTTTTATGAAAATTAATAATGATCCAATCAGTATGGGGTGAATATTGTCTTTATCACTCCTTGATAAGGAGTGACATGACATGAGAGATTTATGTCGGCGACAATCATCTGATAACAATACTGACAAGAAGTTGATCCATGAATAAGGAAATTAGTTTGAGCATTATTGTGAAAAATAAATTTCTGGAATATTCGAGTCAACTTGAAAAAATTCATCAGAATCAATTCCAAGAATGTATAACATCTAGTTAATTGCATTATCTCAACAAAGGAGGCAATGGATCGGATAAAAAACCTAGTGGTATTGACTGAATTTAGAGATACGAAAATGTCCTGTTGTAGGAGAAAAGAATTGTGATCGTATGGGATAGTAGTGAACAGGGAACGGAATAGAAAGGGTGGACATGTTCCACTCTGATCCATGCTCACCTGAAGTCCTCATCCCCTTCTCCCTTCTCCACGTCTGGTCTGGCAGTGACGGAATCCCGCGATTTATGGGCCCTTAGATGGCGCACAGCCAGTAGCCTGTTCCCGGCAGTGCAATTCTGCCCTAATATATGCTTATTATTGTCGGATCTCCCTCTCTCCACTCTTATCGTTCTCCTGTAACCCCACTACGCCTCATCTGTATTTCCTTCTCACCTATAGGCTCTCTATCTCCTCTCCTATTACGATACTCCAAAAACCGACATCGATGGCCACTGCCAAAACAGAATATATCCAGAGCTATTCACTCTATCCAGATCGTCTCCAGCCAACTGAACCAAACCTACATTTCATCATTACCAACACTGCAGTATGCTTGTCTTCTGTAATGAGGGTCGATAGTTCACATGACTCTCGAAGACTAGTGACTTCGGTTAATAACTTTGGTTAGATGAACGAGCTTTGATGTTGGGCTTTGATGAGAATCGGGTAAAAGTGTAGCCTATTAAACAATATCTTATTGTTCAATCTCTTATAATCAATCATTCTATTGGATTCCATAAATAGGGGAATACAAGCAATGATTGTTGTTTGTCAATATTTTTTATCCCCAGTTAATAATTAATCACTCTTCTATCACTAAATCTGATTCCAATAGAACCGTTAAAAAATTGTTTCTGAGACCATAGAACTGGAACTATGAAAGTAGAGTAAAATAGATTAAAGAAGGAATTTGATAGAAAATGTATGTATAATTTTATAGCGATTTTAGCATAAGTTGAGTAAGTTTTATTATAGTGACGGATATTTGATACAATAGTAAAAATATGATGTAATATTGGGAATATTTGATAAAGAATAGCATATTCTCACCTTAATAGCATACTTCTCACAGAACTTGGATGGAAATACAAAATCTACCAAATCAATACATTAAAATCCTCTAAAAAATTATACTGTGATGTATTTGAGTTTCATCAATTTTGAATTCATTACTTCTCACTCATTCTATTACTTTGAAATAATAACTTTTTTCTACAACTGCGCGTAAAACAAGATTTTACGAGCTGAATTCTCCTTGTAAAGTAGCCCATTTCTGAGGAGAATCTTCATTACGCTCGCTAACCATCTGCGCATGCGCAGTAGAATTACTTTACGCTCGCTAAGCAACTGCGCATGAGCAGTAGAGTTACTTTACGCTCGCTAATCAGCTGATCATGGCTCGCGAAAAGTAGGTCAGCTGGAGTCATAACATAACCTAACAAAAGTCGACAATGTCTGATTGTACCTGTACCGGTAATTACACAAGAGTAATTTAATAGTTCGCAGTATTTGAGGACTGAAAAAACTGTAGATTAACAGGTTAATTTTTTTTTTTGCCGATTGTTTTCAACTTAGAACAACTTCCAATATTATTTTACATAGAAATAAAAGTAAAAAACGACCTTTTGAGATTTTTGATATGGAAAAAAAAATTGAAAATTTGAAAATGGAAGATTGAAAGTTTAAAATTTAAAATTAAAAAATTTAAAATTTAAAATTAAGATTTAAGAATTAAAAATTTAAAATAAAAAATTTAATTAAAAATTAAGAATTAAATATTGTAATGAAATTTGGCAGGTTCAAGTATAAGTGTTAAGTCTTCAAAATAGTTGAAATTTTCAAAATGGCGGCCAACTGATATATTAATTTTGAATTTACTATCGAAAGTAAGGTTGTATAAACTTCTGTACCATTACAAAAATTTAGAGCTTTCAATTGTGAATAAAATGGTGCCTGGTTTGTTAGGATTCAATGATAAATAACTGAGATATGACGATTTCAATTTCAACTTTTCACATTCAATATGGTAACTGTAGAAAAAATTAAATTTGTAATATGGGCACAAAGTACCTTTGCTGCACTCAAGAAACCATTCCGCACTCGCCTGCGGTTCGTGCATAAACTGTTTCTCTCGAGCAGCAAAATCACTGTTTTTCAACTTAAATCTTAGATAAAGTTTTTAGCTTATTCCATTCTCATTAATTTTGGAGCTCAACAAACTTGTCTGCGTTTTACAGAAAATGTTTTCAACTAGACAAGTAACATTGGTTTTGTAACTAATCATTTAAAACAAGAAGTTTGTGAAGAAACATAGAATTTTCTCAATAAACATTCGCTCTTAGTGTGAATTTATTGTCAGTTCAAAAACAAAAACAGTCTAGCCTACCGTAGGCCTCTATTCATAACTCATGTTACAATTTAGTTGTTTTAACATCCAAAATAGACTAATTATCTTTAAAATATACGCCCAAATTAACATTAAAAACGTGGAGTTGGAAGAATTTCATTCTTAATGTCATCCTTTGAGACAAGTTATTAAGCAATTTATAATAGAAGTTATAAACTTAAAGATATATTGAACTATCTAAATTTTAGACTATTCAAATACGTAAACTGAAATATTGATGAACAAGTACCGGTAAGATGAAGTATTATCACTTGTCGAAATTTTTAGGTTAGAAGATTCGACCGCTGTGTTGATTGTTTATCAGCCTGTTGCGAAATGGTCAAATGGAACACGAAATGAATTCTGAAACAGTGTCGTAAAGTGACAACTGTATCATAATGAGAGTTTTTCGATACAGTCCTAAAATTCAGTTTTGAAATGATAGCCATTTCGATTTAGATTGTAAAACTGAAACAGGAACTTTTCGATACGCCTGTAGATAAAACTATTTTAAGGGTGGGTGAAACCTACTTTAGAACAATAAATTTTTCTGGATCATCTTCCACAATATCAAATAACACTGTACATAATCATACTGTGAATAATAATATCATACCACTAATCAACCTTCTCTCCAATAGAAGGAGATAAGTGAGAAAATAGTGACTTCGCCACTTGGACATTTGAAACAGCAGAAACAACTTTTGGAAACAATATTGTTTGCTGTGAATCGACTTGGTTAACTTGGTCTGTAATCAAAGCTTGTGCTTGTCGTCTATTGTCTTTGAGGACTGTTTGGTGACTGGCACTTGTGCGGGCACCATTTGCATGTATGATGTTTGGAACACCACACAAAGGCCAAAATATTGCAATAAGAGCGCGCGCAAATTTTCCGCGCGAAAACGGATAGCGTTTCCTTTCCTCGGCTGACTTTGACATTCAAAACAAGTGAAAAGGAAAGAGAATTAGTGACGGGAGAGGAATGAGAGAGAGGGAGAGAAAGAAAAGGAGATGAGTCGCCGTCAGTCCTACAGTTCACAAAGTCGGCGTGGACCCTGAGGCTCACCACTCCCTTTGTCATCGCATCATCATCCTCCATCTCTCCACATCATTCGCCCTTAACCAAAACAACTATTTCTGAACACTTTGCATAATACCTTTCTCTCCCTTTTCTTTGTTGATACGCCAGAAAATATGTGTCCAAAACAACATAGAGCGCCTAAGCCGGCTGAGCTTGAAACTTTGACAGAATACAATCGATCGATAGTAAGAAATGAGAAATATATTGCCAGCGGCTACAATATTCATCCATACCGACACTTGCAGGATTCAGTGTACTTGTATTGAGAGTGAACCTTGGAAATTGGTTTGATGTAAGGCTCATCATTGGAAGAATATAGCAGAGTATCGTAGTCACGATATTCACGAATAGATTGAAGTCCTATAAGTTCATAAAAATTATGTAACTTAGTTGTTATCAGCAGTCAATGTCTTAATTATTTATTATAATTATGTATGGGTTACCATTCATCAATAGATTATTTCGAGAATCGATGCAATGGAAATCGCCATGGACAAATTATTTGAATAGAGGATGAAATTATTATTTTTATGGGAAATTCAACTTTTTCTGTATTCACTGCAGCTTCAATTCAATCTTTCTTACTTTAAAATCTGTAACCTAAATGGCTTTTAGATTGAAGCTTGATTCAAGAAATTTATTGATGGAGCTTGAACTATTCATAGCCTTGAATTAAATGACTGGATACGGAATAAATGTTATCATTTAATTCGACAATAAATCACAAGTTTAAGCTTTTGTATCAGATTTTAGATATTAATATGCAAAATATTGATTATTCATAAATTCAAAATAATAATTTTGGATATATAAGGATAGGCCTACGATTGAACGTCTTATGAAAAAAAATTTCAGTATGGTCGCTTTTCCTACAAAGTACTGTATTGTACAAAACATTTACATAGGCGGTTACATAAGAATCAGGAATCTCACCTCTTTCAAACACGATGATCTTATTATTTTTATTCATGATCGGATTATTTTTTTAAAGGAATGTGATGTGTGATCAAAGCCCTGAGATTGGGAGGTCATTAATTTTATTCGAATTGCAAAACGTGTCCGACGACCGGTATGTGATTTATTTGAAACATGTGAGCTTCTGGCAAGGAGCACAATGCATCTAAAAATAATAATTATTCCATTCTTCCACTTTGCATTCCATTCCTGGCAACACACTCCTGACCTTTTTTCTCAACGTTGTCTGATTTCACCTTCTGTTAGGCTAGCCTCAATTCAATTAATTATGACCGTAACATGTATTAATAATTGTATAGACTGATTGAAAATGAGTGAAATAAACAAGATAATATTACCTGGATATTAAAAACTTCAAATAATTACAATCAAAGTACCCTATTTTTAATATATTTATTTTACAAAAGGGTGTAATTATTTAAAGTTTTAACGAATACAGTATCCCTGAGAGAAAATAAGTACCTGGATATTATTTAGGCTAATATGTAATAGGCCTAGTTGAAATATTATAGCTGGAAGCACTCTTCATTTACTTTGAAGTGAGGTTATACAGAATTGCGGAGTGAAGTTGAAGTAATAGTAGGTTAATAATTAATAAATAATCACAGCACCTTTGAAATAAGTTGGAAAACTAGTAAATAAGTTTTTCAACTTATTCCAAGGAAACTGCGATTATTAATTGATTCATTATACACTAGTAGCCCGAAAAAAGTGAAAATTATAGTAAGTTATATTATTGTTTTTGAGTCGGAGTAAAGAGAGAATAATTGGTGAGAAACGTCCTTCGAAACATTTTCAACTGAATCGGTTAAACTGTTCTACATTAGAGAAAATAACTGGGATTTGAGCTCAAATGATTTAGTTTATACTCACAAACCGTATTGGCCCAGTAGCCTACAGGCCCTATCTATATCTATAAAAGCGAAATGGCACTGACTGACTGACTGATTCATTCATTCATTCATCACCAGAACTGAAAATCCACTGAACCGAATGCGTTCAAATTTGGCAGGCATGTTCAGTTGGACGTTTAGACGCGCGCTAAGAACGGATTTTAGAAACTTTCCAAGGATACGCAAAATATTAAAGTTTTTCTATAGTTTTTCAGCGTTTTCTCAATTTTTTCAAGAACCAATCGGTAGAAAATGTTGATATTTGGTAGGCAAGTTTAGAGAAGGTCTAGAAATGTTGTGTTGAAATATTTTTGAATTCCGTTCAAGATTACGCCACTTATCAGTATTTTTTAAATTGTAGATGTATTGCGGGTTGCATATCTTCCGCCTTCATACAACCATTTCTTACTGTAAATTCAATGGTTCAGCGAGATTATAGATGAACTAATTTGGAAGATATTGAATAGTTTCAAACTATGTCTGATATACTTCCCAAGGTCACGATCAATATTAGCGTTTTACTATTTTTCGGAATTTTCGGAGCTTTTCTTGGATTTTCGAAAATAAATACGTAGAAAATGTTGAAATTTGATAAAAAGGTTTAGATTAGGTCTAAAAATGCTGTGTTCAATGAATTTTGAATCCCTTCTGAGCCGAATTTGCAGGCGAGCCTGTTTCACTGACAGAGGTTATGCAGGCGAGCGAAGCGAGACAGTTTGACTCACTGACACTGCTGATACTGTCGGGGGTCCAGGGGGCGGAGCCCCCTTGCTAGGCGGAGAAGGCAAGCGAAGCGAGCCTGCCGGCTAGTTCATAATATTGATGCAGTTTTGGCACCTACTAATACCAGAATACACATCATAGTCATAATTGTGACATCGATAAAGTTCATGTTAGATTCTGAAGTAATCCATTTTCATTTTCTATTGTTATTGAAATTGATTCAATTCTAATTTTATTATTTCTAAGTACTGTAAACGTAAAGATAACAAGAGATGGAAGAGGTTATCCTTATTTGTATGGAAAAGGACAAAGAAGATACTGAAATTTATTAATTGTCTAAACTTGATATATGTATAAATATTTCAAAGATCCGAAGAATATTTCGTTTTCGAAATGTGAAGCTGATTGGTCAAAGCGTTCAGAAGTTATTGTCGAACAATAATATAAACTAACAATATTCAATATGAACAGACAGACAATGACTTACGGCTTGAATCTAAGCTAATTTTTCAAAATTTTTATAAAACATTACTCCGTATGATTCTTGCTAATATATTTTCCACTATTCTATGAAGATAGTAAAGCGCAAAAATTGTTATTTTTTTTATTCAGAAAGGAAACGAGATTCAATGGGGGAATGATCTGAAACGTCCTAAGAGATAAGCTTGGTAATCATATTGCACGGGGTGACTATTGAAAAATAAATAATCCATTTTCTTTTAATAATTGTATTTCAGATTGTAAACAATAACAAAGGGCAAGTTATTCATGTGTTGCTGTCTGTTTGTTGCTTTGTCAATCTCACTCTTTCCAGCATTACATTTTTCGCATGTCAACAGTCGTGCAATCCTAACTAGGCCAGACAATCGATGTGCTATAATTCTTCTGAAAAAGAGAAAACCTATATATTTTAAACAGTGAGTGAAAAACAGTGTTTTCCGCAGTTGAACACATAAATTCTGGCTGGGAGCCATGCATACAATAGCTGGCTGCTGCCTACGCTCCAGACTCAAACCACCCTCTGAAAAAGACGAGAAATTCCTCCGAAGTTACTCATTTCATCCCTGTCGACGGTAAAATGAGGATAATTCCAACAGTCGATTCTACCTTGGTCCAACACAACATTCCACTCTCCTACTTTCTATCAATTTATTATCGTTCACAACAAAACATGGCTATTATTGTTGCAGAGGTATTTCTTTCGCTCTCATAAATTATAAACGAAGCTTGTGAAGTCGTATGTAAGAAATTACTGCACGTTCCAGTAACTCCTTCTCCAGCTAGTTCGCCCTTGAGGTCACTCAAAACTGGAGCGTTTCACGATAACAGCGCGTTCATAACAAAACTGCAATGATTTATCGTTCTCAGCAAGAGTGGGATGAAAATTGGAATTCCAATAACAAGAGACAAATGAACACATGATATTTGACAAGACTAGATAAATTCATTGAAGCCCCAGAGGAAAAGGATGCGATGAAATTATCAAAATTTGTCGTAGTAATGAAAAAAATTTCAAATGAAATCGAGATGGTTATAAACAGCTATGGAAATTAGAATTTTCGAGTAATATCAGCCAAATAGAGTATTAAAACAGAAATGTCAACGACGGGCTTATTAATATGTTCAGTTGAAAGCCAAAAATAGAGGAGAAAATAAGGCTATAGATTCCTCTCACATGAGAAACTTTTTTTTGAGTTTTTGAACTATCACAAACCTTCCAAGGGTTTCATGAAATAATTTCACAAGCGAATTCTACAATTTATGAATATTTCACTCATAAAAAATGTCTCTAAAAATATTGGAAAGATTATTCACAATTATTCTGTCAATAGATTAATTTAAATACTTTGGAATCGAATAGAAAGTCTTATATTTGTTCTTTATTGCTCATGATCGGTTATTTTTTCGTTCTGAGAAGATACTTGTTTTCATAACTGCCTTGCAAAGATAGATTGACAAGATATTTGTTCCATGAGATTGGCAAATACCAGCATATCTAGAGTATCCATCACAATGGAACATTTCATCATTCTTTTAATCCAGGATACTGGAATATGAAATACAGTAGTCATAGTTTTTAATTCTTTTCCGGGATCAATTAAGATAGCGATCAACATGATTTTCGCAATAGCTTTGGAGCAGTGATTTACCAATCATTGATAACATTATACAATCCACGGTTTGATTATCGTTGGAATTTATATTACGACGATTGGCGAAGAAAATGCAAGCGCGGTGACGGAGAGAACAAACAAAGGCAGGGAAAAAATAAGAGTTGCTCAAGACTTAAGAGAGGAGAGTGATGAAAGAGGGTGGGAGCCGTTATTAGAGAGACAAATTTAAAATTCGCTTGAGCAGTCAAGGAATTCGAATCCAACAAAGATCCTGAAAAAGGATCGACGACGACAATTTCAACATGAGCTGGAGCTGGAACAGTGCGCTAGAGGCCTCCTAGACCTTTCAAACCTCGAGCCTTTTGTTTGTCCTTATTCAAAAGTCAATGTTCTCCAACACTCAATGCTTTCACTGCTCTCGATATTCAAAGACGTCAGGACAATTTATTATTCCATTAATGATAAGAGTTCATTTGGATTATTTGCCATTCGATCTTTTTGCTTGTCAATTTACGAATTTATTCCCCAACTGATAAATTCACTAGAATTGTCTCATTCTAAAATAAGATAGAAAAGGTAATCAAAGAGAAAAAAATAATATTGAAAGAATGCCAAAATCTTGTTCGATCTAGGACTTGAATAATCAAGGATAATTTTCAAGGAGAGAAATAATGAACGAATTTCATTTGAACTCGATTATTTATTTTTCATTGTCATTTTCAAGCTGAATGAGTTGCAGAAGAGGGCGAAGATAATAATATAAAAGACAAAATAATATGAATTGGATCTCGATTGCCACATATTCTATCAAAAACCAATCTTACAGCTATTCTGGAAATATACTGGGAGAGATGATTAATTCGAATTAATTTGAAATTACATTGAGTCAATATTCTTGATAATCTGAAGCTTGAACTCTTTATTTTGGAAATCATCTTGAATTTCTACTTTCTCATTTAGAATTCCATTCTAATTGAAATCGCTATTATTTCGCCTGAGAGGAAGAGAAATCATTCCTTTAGGTCTATAGGGAATATTTTCTATTTAAGAAACGAATGAATGTCCATATTGATATCACCGGAAGAAGACCCTCTTTTAAACCATCAGTAGTTCCAAATAACAATCAAGAAACATTGAACTAAAGAGAATTAGAGTAATTGGAGTAATAATTAGAATAACAGAGTAGATGGTCAATGATTGAACCAATTTCCTAGAGCTCTTAAGAAGTTATAAGTAGTATCAATTCAGAATTAATTTGAGTTTCAGTTCAGTTTTTCATCTTAGAATGCACTTTGAAACAGGGAATCCTGATTAAAGACAATTTCCTGAGCTCATACACCTGATCCATAATAATTATATTACTTTTTTAATGAAGATTGGGATTGATATAGTTAATCAGCAATTGGTGTATGAGAAAATACGAATACCCAGTGCCTGAATATCTATCTGTAAATGTTTCTTTTATCTGTAAATGTTTCTTTTATCTATCTGTAAATGTTTCTTTCAGGGCTAGTTTTATCACGGTTTTTTATTTTGAATATTAATCACAGTACTCTTTCTAAATAATTTTTAGTGCATTTCATGATCCGACTATTTAGTCATTTTCAAATGCAAATGCATTGGATGTATCTAGATAACATTCACAGTATCAATATTTGTGATGGAGAAATCTCCAAGCACCAGCAGTATCAACGCAACATCCTGAGAATTCCAAGTGAAATAATAATGATTGATACAAAGTTGGGAGTGTTGCTATTTTGTTGCTTTATTCTCATTTGGCAGTCTACAAGAAAAATAATTCAGGCCAGCAGAGATTAGAAGTGGGCAGGAGGGCACGCCGTGCGCAGAGGAAGAGTAGACGCGCAGAACAGTTTTTGTGGACGGAACGTTATTCTGTTCCACGCAATTTGTTCCAAGACGATTCTTTTGAATTTATCGCCCTCCAAATAGTTCTCCAGTTGCAACCGATAGAGCTCCTCTCCGAGCAAACATCATTCCTCCACTCAGAATCAACATTTCACAACAATCTAAACGTGTTTACATTGTATAGTGATCAAAGCAGAGCGAAACCTTTCCACCAGAATGGATGTCATGCTTTGAAACTATGTTGATTGGGTTCTTAATTCTAGTAGTTCTTTCATCAACAATAATTTAATCTTGGAAAATCTCATATGACTAAAAGTATCGTAAGTAGTATGAGTAAAAGGAAAGTCTAGTATGACTAAAGTGTATATTATAAGGACTTTATAAAAAGGACTTAGAAAATTATGAAAACGAATAATTAAATAAACACCATAGCTCATATTCGTGGATATTCGTAATTTGAGTTTTAGTGCATTTCATTTGAAAAAATGCACTATTGGTCTTGCCCTGACAATCGAAAATTTATGATGTGATATATTTTTTAAACGTTTCTGAGCCCCTAGTACATGAATTTGATGTCCGTTCAAATTCATATATCTCAATATATATTTATATATGTACAGATTCTTGTTAACACGATAACTCCCGAAGGGCTTATCGGAGAGCGACCAAATTTCGCACAAAAATCATTAGTGTCAAAATCTCGGTCAAGTTCGTTAACCAGCCAAATTGGTCCAAGGGTAGGGGTTGAAATTAGGGGATGAAAATTTAGAAAAATCACTACAAATCGACCAATAACTTGATCGTTTTGAAAATTGGTGTGTATAATACCTCTATTATGCCCTACAATTTGAGCCATCAACAAAAAAATCCAATCAAAAATGGCGGAGAAAATGGCGAATAATATGCCGAAAATGGTGTTTTTCATGGATTTTTCGAAAACGGCACCTTTGAATAATTATTATTCATACCCTGAATAGATCATTATAAGTCATATGATTAGATCCATCATAGAATTGCATTTGAAATGCACTCTTTCCGACCGCCAGCTGCCGGAGCGAATTTTTTTATTTTCTATCTTAATATTTTAGGCTACCAGTGCTCATCATTCAATATTCATTGTAAGTTGAAAATTATAAAAGAAGAAGCCTGATCACGTTCCATGTAATCAGATTCGTTGTTTTTCTACATGCGTTGGATAACAACAGGTCCATCTTTCAAAAAATCTCATATTTCTAGTAGATAGATCAAAGAACAAAGTATTTCACTTACTTAAACTACAAAATTCGAGACCTAGACTGTAGGATTAACCATTAATGACATTTATGATGAATTTTAACCATTACGTGATGTGATATATCAAGGTCAATATTGAAAAGTATAATTCAAAGAAAAAAACATAATGAAAACTTTTAGTAGCTTTACAATTTCATTTCTTGGATTCGAATCATAATTAAATCCAAATTAGAATGGAGAAACTTTTCCATATTATGAGAAAAAAATTCTAGTTGAATTTTTGAACATGTAGAATAACCAGTGGAAGAAGTAATGGAAGTAATGGGAAGTATGGTAATGGATGATGAAGCATCAAAAATCGATGGGACAAAAATGTCACAGGATAATAATGAATGATAATCGCAAGAAGTGTTTGCTGAAAGGTGGAAGATAAGTTGTAGCGTAGAAGGAATCCGACATGAGAAGCAGACACGCCACCCGTGAGAGAATAATAGTCGAATGCCTCTGCAGGGTTGTTACTGTATTAATCAGAATCGCAGATCAAGCGAATTTTCAAAACGATAAATAACTACAGGCAGTTGAAAGCTAACTGGCAACCTGCCATTTTGCAGCCAATGAGATAAAAGGTTTCGAGTTCGCTCTGGAATGAGACAAAAAATCAACACAAATTGTCAAGTTAGCGTAAAAATTCAGTGTGACACGACTATTTCGGTGGATGCACATTGGCATAATATAATGGTTGACGTAATTTAAATAGTTACGGTATAGTGCACTTTCTGTCAAGTGAATGATGTAGTACCTGCATCAGAATGCAAAATCTCAAAGGAAACTTCTAGAAGAAATTCCACTCATTCAAGAATGACAGAGTGGAGAATATACTATTATTTTAATCTCTATCGAATGAACAGGGCATTTCTGGAATATTCTGACATCAGCAAGAAGTATTACTTCAAAACAGAACTGTACTTTTCATTCACAGATATATGATCCTTAAATAACGTATTTCATCACGATTTTATCTTAAATGAAATTAAATCTTTAAAGATCGAATATATTATAATGACTCGTTATTTGAAAATTAAACTTTGAAACATAGGGCTATTTAAAATAATTAAAAATAATATGAGAATCAAATACCCTTAAAAAACTTCAGAATTATTAATGCACAAACATGTTTCGGGACATTCAGCCCATTATCAATGCGGATAAAATAATAATAATTTGATTATCCACTTTGATAATGGGCTGAATGTCCCGAAACATGTTTGTGCATTAATAATTTCAAAGTTTTTAAAGGGTATTTTATTCTCATTTTATTTTCAATTATGATGACTCAATAATGATATTTTTGTAACAATTCAAAGTAAGTGCTCCAATCCCATTTTAACTTAAGTGAACTATCCTAAAAATAAGTTTCCATTACTACAAAAGTCGCAAGTGCATAATATGTGCTCAAAATCCAATAGAAACAGCACGGAGTTGTGTAATAGCAAAACACACTGATTTCTGATTTGATCCATGCAACTACGTGTTTCTATTGCTTTTTGTGCCCGACATGTGCCCGCGAATTGAAGTGATGGAAACCTACCAAAGACAGAGACAAACCAAGACAGATAACACTTAGTCGCCTCCCACGCAGAGTGGACTATATTCTGTTCAAGCCAAGAAGATGCTCTGCAAAAATGAGAAAATGACTCCAGCTCGGTAACTATTGATTAAAGAAAATATTGATTTGATCTCAAATTGTATAAAAGAATGTTTTCTACGATCGAGACCAAATAAATGATTTTTGAACCAATATTGACCGAGCTGGAGTCATTTTCTCATCTTGCCAGATGGTCTTATTTGCTTGGACAGACCATATCAGCACCAATCCTGAGGCATGTCCCTCTCCAATCACAAACAAGTCCCCATCAGAATCCAATTAATTTCTCAATGGAGAAGACGTATTTTTGAGCTAGCAAGTCTTTCCCTCATACAGATAGCCTCTCAGAGCAACACAATATTCCGATTAAATCCGGCATTCAATGTCATACCGATAACGTGAAGCGTGATACGCACGTGCTTCAGACGTACCGCAGATACGCAACAGACGTGACCGCGCCTAAGCTGACTCAGATTATGAAAGACCTTCAAGATTAATGAAACACAGCCACCTAAGATCTGATTAATCAACCTGACTCTCTTCTATCCATAGGATATGTTCTATCATTCTATCAGGATATAGAAGATTGAATTATAATACTTTTTTACTTCTTAGAGCAAATTCTTTACAAAATTATTTTGCATGAAATTTGTCAGAATTCCACTATTTATAATACATTCAACCATAATAAGATGTCTCTCAAAAAATAATGTCTCTCAATTCAAAAATACGAGTCATACAATTTATCAGCATTTTATATGATAATTAGTCATAGTTACTTACCCTTATTGATATTGCTATCTCATTATCAGAAAAGTAACGATACTAGCTACTGTTCCAGTAGGGTAGTAGTACTACCAGTAGTGTCCACTTGAAAGATGTATTTTCATAAATAAGGATTTGATGCCTTGAAATGGGTTCTAAGTCTGCTTGAGGTTCAGTTTATGCTTATTTATGTTCTGCTCATATCTTGTGTCTGATAGTCGAAGCTTTTAGAGCTCTATGGGAGATTTATATCAGTATATTGCTATTTTACTTGATCATCTAGTTTCAGGTATAGTACGATGCAATTACACTTAAACTTAAAAATTCAAAGTGATAGTTTCCCTCCAACGCCAAACTGTTCTATACCACCCCCAAACAAAACGTTGAATAATTGGAATCAAAGTACCATTTTTTCAATATTTTTCAAAAAAGGGTACTTTGTTTTCAATTATTCACAGTTTCAACGAATACAGTTGCCCTAAGAGAAAATAAGCATTGAATAGTGGCTAATCACCCCTATATACGCGTACATGAATTTTTATTGAGTTCTATATGAGATAACTGATGGAATGAACCCATAATACATATTGAACAACTTAGAAAATTCCCAAACATGGCCACTATTGATGCTCTCACCTTGAATAGCCTCCTAATCAACAAAAAACACTGGCTGCTCGTACCCACGAAACAGGTGAAGTGCTGTACAGTAAAAGATACGAGCACTTCACCTGTTTCGTGGGCACGAGTCGCCAGTGCAAAAATATGTTACCAAAACAACTTGTAAAATTTTTATCCAATATGAATAAACACCACAACATACCTTTCACGACTAAAGGAGAGGAAAGATGAATGATTTCACGGTAGCTTGCATAATGTATCTTATTGATAAATTGTAATAAACACTAGTACTTTCTTGACTTTTATCAAATACAATTTTTAAACTTCATAATCCCCATTTTTCTACAATAGGCTATCTATTCCTCGCTAAAAATGGTCGACAGGGCTGAAACCATTACAACAGTTGTTTCTGTTCCCAATTATTAAAACTTGGGCAACGTGGCTCGGAAGAATTATCAAGCTCTAAACGGCGCAAGCTAACGAGGCATGAAGTTGGAGCTCGCACTCACAATATCGTAACTCATCATATATGCTCGAAAATATCTGGAAAAATAGGAAGCGGTGTGTATGCTGGGGGAAAGAAAGTAGATTTGTTACCACGCCCTATAAAACTGCGGCAAGTTTCGTTCCAATAACCATTAGTGCTAGGTCGATTCGATTACTGGCAAATAAGTGGCCAGTGATTAAAAGGATTCGGTTCTTGGGCGTTGGGGGTTTCCAGCGACATTCTTGATGGTGAAAAAATGGTAATGAAGTTAATTTCGGTTATTGCCCCACACCTTGCCTGGCTCGGCTCCAACCGACCAACTTACTCTCGACTATCGACTACCATTACCATTTCGGGACTCTCGTTCAAAGCTTACCAATAACATGCCATTAATCTCAACCATAAGCTCTTCTTCCAGCGCTCGAAATGGCAGCGATTACCAACTGGTGGGTTACTCGGCTCACTTACCAATAAAAGACTCACCCACAAACCTCACATGTGAATAAACTGTGAACTTAAGAGGATTGATTAAAGTCGATCGAAGTGAAACCCTTCCACCGCTTCAATTGCTAATATAAGGTTTATTCACAAAGAAATCTTGTTACATTGCAAGCGACATCAGCTCATTCCAGCTTTGAATTGATAGTATAGATGTTGCTTATTTATGTGGGGATAGTCACAACTATAGAGACCGTGTAATCAGTCTGATTATACAATATAGGCCCACAATAAGTATATTATAGCCTAATATACCGAATAATCAGAATGATCATACAGTCTCTATAGTTACAATCATAGAGAATTATTCTATAACTATTAGAATGGAGTTATAATTATGCTATTCTCTCTGGTAACATCCAGCTCCAGCCGTAACAAGCTATCAGATTTTTATAATGTCATGATATCATGAACAAATTGATACCTAGAACGATTGATACTCTAGCCAAGCTAATAAATTTTACCCTGCTGCTATCCTAGTTCATACCAGCTATGCAACAAACGGATTGAAACCCCTTTTTTACATCAAAATCAAAATCACGTTAATTTTCATGAACGAAATTCGTCAATTACTGGAATAGCAATGTAGACAGGCCTGCTCGAAATTCAAGATACCATACATGATGAAGTATGCACAAATCTCCAACCATAAACCATGAAGGCTCATTTTCTAAAGCAACGAATTTTTCACTTCAGACATCAAGTCATACCACGCATTTATCTCGTTCTCGCAATATTTGAACAAAGGAATCAGTAACCGAGCTTGTCGATATAAAAACGCGTTCGTTCTCAATTGCTTCTGGCAAAATAAAACTCGAAACTCGGGGAAAAAGATGAAGATAGTGTGGAAATGAAAGAGTGAGTGAGTTGTAAGGAATAGTTGTATAAAACAGAGAAAGAGGAAATTAGGAAAAGAGGAAGAGTCGGGAGTGTTGAATAGAATATGGTTGTATAGGAGAGAGTAAGATATATAGCACAGGAGTATGAGAGAGGAAGAGAGAATGAATGGAAGAGGAAAGCTACGAATCAACACTCGCAATACTTGAGCCTGAGTGAGCAGTGAGACTCAACACTTGAAAACGTGAGTCCGTCTTTCATCAAGCAGAAATTATTGAAAAATACTCACAGAGCACGCAATGATATGATCCCTGATTGAAAAGAGTGAATCCGGCAATATTTATGTACAGGAATTCATTCTTGTAACGTGAATTTATATGGAATTCACATTCTCTTATCATAGACAAATGAGAAAAATGCTTTCGCACGGAAAAAGAATGATATTTTATCAGAACTTCATTTGGAAGAATGATTTTTCGAATACCAGAGAATCAAATACAGTACCAAGAAAATACATCCCCAAAATATAATCGAGTACTGCATTCATTTTAGTCATTGAAATAAGTATGAGAGATGAATTTCGAAGCTTTTATGGAAGCGAAGACAAGACTTGTCTATGGGCAAGTATGGAGTTATTGGAGGAGAACGAAAATTCTAGCTTATTCAGCTTATTACAATCATATACATTTATATTCATAGATCTATTGCAGTAATTTAACCCCATTCTTCTCCTTCTGATAATACTATCATATATAGGAAATACTATCATAATAGGAAACAATACGATGAGATAATGGCTAGAGTTGCTACAGAATCTAACTTATAGTCTGAATATAAAGTTTTCCTTCGGTTTCAACCTTGAAGACTGGTTTCTGAAAAAAACCCACTGAAAAACTTCTAATGATGCAACTACTCGTATGATCTAGCGATGGCCAGCAGTATGGCGACCTAACTAATGCGAGGAAACTCCTTTAGCAGCGACTTTTTCGCAGAATCGTTGACATTTTTGGCCAAAGTAATGAAGATAGAGAACAAAAGAAGTTTTCCGTGTTGTAGAAGCATCGGAGTAGTCTAACGGTCGACCGAGTCCTATTTGGATTAGGGCCAAATCTCGACGGAAAAAGCAGTAGTGGTGGCAAAGAAAGTGTGGATACGGAGGCCCTTTGTCGATCTGTTATCTGTTCATGTGGAGACAGAAAAGCCTTTGAAAAGAGACTCTTCCAACAATATCACCGGACATTAACATTTTCCAACAAACTGACTGCCAAAGAGCTCCAAAATTAGAATTCTACAAGAGCTGCGAACAACTTGTTCTTATAATTTTTTCCGTATGCATAAGGGCAGGAGAATCTGATTGAGAATTCAATTAAACATCTTTGAAGCTCCGAGCAGATGTTAGGCTAAGTGTGAAAAAATATTATAGTGCTGTTTAAATGTGAGAAAAAGTTTCGAGAAAAGTGAATGTCAAGCCCATGTGAATCAGTAAATCAATGTGGATCGAGCTATCAAACAGAATAGTTATCAATTTTTTTATAAAAGGGAAAGATGATGATAGATTAAGATAATATACTATAGATCATTTTGATTTTTTTGGAGAACTAGGAAGAAGTGAGCACCGGCTTTGGAATAATTTCCATACATTTTTTTAAATAGATTTATGAAGTAAAACATTAACTTATATATAATATAAACTTCCTTATATCATACCTATTACTTTGTGAGAAGTATACTCTGGGTTTCTACTGAAAAATAAAATTTATATACCAGAATGTTCCAAGAATAAAATAAAATATAATATTTTCATGAATAACATATCATGAGGAACTAAAAAATGTAAACGATTTCACAATGATATCCTTGCAATATGATTCAACAAAATTTAATGCTCCTCACAGTTCACCATTCCACCCTGAAGCGCCCCTGAATACACTACACTGATCGTGCAAGACCACACCAAACCAAAACCATCCAACCAATTTGGTTGGATAAAAATTATCTTGACCAAGCCATACAACTAAAACAGTTAGGTTCATGATGATTAATATTGCTACAAAACAGGGAGATAAATCATTCATGATGAACAAGACATTTTTCCCAAATTCAGGTTATTGATTATTTATCTGAGTAAATTTTTATCGAGCCACGACCAACTTATACAACTCGAAGTAATTGGAAGTATGGGAAGCGGTTTGTCCCAGTGGTAGAGAGCGTCTAATCGGTGAGATTAGATAAGCGACGTGCCTCTGCCAGCACCATTGTACTGGTGACCGGTTCCTCTGAATTCAATTTATGAGCCTCAAAAAATCGCTTCCCGGTGGTTCGGAACCCACCTAAAGCAGTAGGTCCATTCATATCTCATCATCATCCTTCCCATTACCCACGCAAAGGCCCAAGAGCCCATGTGGGCATCACCCTAAAAAAAAAAAAAAATTAGGTTGAAATAATAATCTTATCATCTCGATACGACTCATACCAACATCTACTAACACATCTAGTAGTTATAGTAGGTATTGTTCATACCCCCTTTAATAGAAGGCCCAGGCCAAGGAGTATAGAATGGTATTCTATAGTATTCTACACCTTGGGCCCAGGCATGGCTTCCTTTCAACATATTAGGGGAAGCTATGTCCCAGGCCTATTAGAACATTGCTCCATAGGGACCATCCAAGGTGTATAGAATAGTAGAATACTACTATTCTATACACCTTGGGTACAATCTACCCATATGATAGCATCGAGCACACTTACAAATCATGCATGTTGACTTAGCTTTTCCCTCTTCAAGCACAATTTTCATTGAATATGATCATGAAACGTTTCTTACACAATTCTTCTTGTAAATTCTTTACTACTTTATAATAGGATTAGACATAATGAAAATGGACAATTATGTCTTAAGATAGCTATGTAAGTCAAATATGAGAACGTACACAAGAAACTTAGTCTTTGAAACAGATGATTTTGAAATTATTTCAATGCAAGGAGGTTCATTTTTTCAATGCCTTTAAATGGACCGATCATCCTAATTCACATAGTTGTCACTTCCAAATGGCATAGTTGCCTTAGTTTCCATGGCCTTATTGAATGTGGCCAAGTTGGAAGGCCTGGTTTTATCTGATCTGACACGATGTGTATACGAGATGCTGAAGAGACGAATTTATTCTTTTACACGCAACTTCTGATCAATCACAGCTAACCAATCACTGATTCTGCAGTCGAATCATTCAGGCACGTGACATTGTGAAATCACGCACAAATGAGTAAATTCCACAAAGATTTCTGTTTCCTCGAAAGGAGAGAAAGAAACTCGCAACCCGAGTTGGACCAAATTCGGTTTGGTACGTGTACAAATGCCTGAAATCTCAGATTTAAACGACGACATGATTGGAGGATTACTGTAATCATTGCTATTATTGTTTCATTATTTGGAACGTGCAGTTTATGCTAATACGGTGGTCGTTGCGAGCTGAAGCGGGGGGTGCGGGGGCTCTTCGCGCCTCATTTACATTCCCGCGCGTCTCACCGGATTATGGCTGCCCTGTGTTCATCAGCTTCCTTCTCCTTTCCTACCACTCCTTTCTTCTCTACCATTCCTTCTTTCTCATTTCAAGGCTCCCACGCCAAAGTATCTCCAACCACCCTCCACAACTCTCTTGGACATTGCTATTGAATTAACTGTGAAAGACGGAATTTGTATTCTTCCCTCTCTTTTCCTTTTTAATTTCCAGCCTTTCGTTCGACCCCCATTTCACCCTTTCTTCATTCTGTACAGCACGGCGTAGCGAGTTATTTCTGGAGAAAATTTAATATCTCTCCGCAGCACAACTGTGTGTTCATCTAATTCTCAAGAAAAGTAGCATCGCAACGAATGTTAATAATATTCTCGCTTCTCTCATTTTCTGTATTCAACGCCCTCCTCTCTATGCCTCTCTTAATCTCTCTTTTTTGTCGCACGTGACTACTCCATGATTTTTCAGGGTCTCATCGACTAGTATAGAATAAACAAGAACAGAAACAGTTCATTAGATAAGTATTAGAGAATGAAAGCATTACGAATTTCTCCAATTCCTACAAGATTATTATTGGCTACTGATATGAAATGCCAGAAAACCCCTTTTCCAATAGGTATCAGTCACTGATATTCGAATCAGTGATCTTTTTCGTAAATATTTGTACCTGTTTAAAAAAACATTTACCAATAGGTATCAGTCACTGATGGTTTAATCAGCGATCCTTTTCGTAATTAATTACTTTTCAGGTTTTTTTCGATCAGACTAAGTCTATTGAAATATTTTTATAATTCTTCAATTCAAGAATATATATTTTCTGAAATTCAACTTCAAATTTCAATATAATAGTATTGATGTATTGAAAATAATATGATCAATATTAAAGAGTAATTGATCAGGCTGTACTTCTGTCAGTCACACTTTTGCTAACTTCTTTCGAACTAGACGTGATGTAGCCTATTCAGAGAACTTTAAAAACACTACACTTGGGCTTATAATTATGTTGATTATAAATATAAAAAGGGATATGTTGAATTTAAGGAGGAATTTTCTATATTCTAGAAGGAAATACATATGATTCTAAGAGAAATACTTCTTTGATTCCTGATCAAGATCAATAAGTATTCTCACAAACACAAAATCTACAAGTGGGAGTGTTAAAGAGATCAGAAATATTTGATTGCAGTTTTCTATAATTATAATGACTTTATAAGAGTTTTTCAGGACGTTCATACTCTTGATAGAAATAATAATAGCGAAGCTGACTTGACAGTGCTGGAAGCATCAAATCACGTTCTATTATGGGCCAATGAACAATTAAAAATAGCATACCATCTACTCATATCACAAACGAAGTTCACGAAATATTCGAAAATGTTTGTTATAACTCACGATTAGAGTTGGCGCTGCATGAAAAAGGCACCTGGATTGCAAAAGACAATTCAGCTTTGGAAGGATTCTTATTCGATGTAGTTGAAACATGTCGTTATGCAACCTGAAAATAGATAATCACCGAATTATTTTTCACAGTTTCATACCATACTAAGTACTGTATTGATATCAATAGGTTCTATTTAATGAGCTCTTTCACAGAGATTCAGAGAAAGTATGGATTTTCTATAATGTTATTGAATAGTTACATTATAGACTAGAATACAGGCCCGTTCCTTGGGTGGCTGGCGCCCTGGGCAAATGATCTACTGGCACCCCCTTCCTAGATTTGCATGGTTGCTATTTTGACTAGGTTGCATTCCATGTGACAGCAGAAGATGCTACGCGGATGCACTGGCACCAGCTGTTCTACTCATGACTATAGTCAAGCATTCACGATGGCTTGAGACGAGATAAACAAAAGCTCTGCATATGTGTGTGTGTGCGACTGGAGTGGCTTCGTTTTAGCCACGACATAAACAAGTAACAGCATTGCCGAAATCCCGAATTTTGTTGTAGGGGCTGTAAACAAAGCATTGACACAAAAACTTTCACTATAATTGTTTGTTCATTTTAGGTTCATGCAGTGAAGAGACAACCGAAACAAGCAATTTCTCAATGTGTATCTATATTGAAGATTACTTAGAGATTAGAGAAACTTATTCTGGATTGCCTACAACAAAATTCGGGATGTCTGCATTGCTGTGTCTTGTTTATGTCGTGGCTAAAACGAAGCCACTCCAGTCGCACACATACACATGCAGAGCATTTGTTTATCTCGTCTCAAGCCATCGTGAATAGACTATAGGCATTATCAGTTATGCAAGTACCGCCAAAAGCGTATTAACTGATTGCGGAGCTGCCAGATCTGATATTATTATTATAATTTAACATATGAACAATAATGCTTCATACTAACTTTTCATTATTATGTTTCTTACTATTCTTATTTCATTAAGGCTACTTGTTCAGTTATACAGAAGAGTGTTTCAGGAGGAAAGTGCATTAGGTACTTCTCAGGCTGATTCCTTACCCAAAGTAGAGCAAAAAATCCATTGGACATAGCACAAGAACACTTTGTTTCTGAGATAACAATGGCAGAAAATTGACATTTTTTAAATTTTTCAGAGGCTTTATTCAGGTTTGAAAATGGTCAATTCCTACGTAAAACTTAGCTGAGGAATTCAATTAAACTAGTTAGAAGTTTGTAACTTCAACTGTTATTGAGATAATAGGGAAAATATCCTAAAACGGCCACTTTTCAACAATTAAAGGTTATGACTGAATATGAAATCATAAATTTGTATTTCTAATAGATGAAGGTTGATGAGAGTCAAAATATCAGAAATGGCGATCAAAAATAGCAAAATCGCGACCAAACACAGATTTTCCTCTTGTTCAATTTTTGAGATTTGGGTAAGATCTATACAATCGCCGCCATCGAACTTCATCTTTAGAACTGGTTTCTCTTCAACTTGCATCTATCAAAAAAATTTATGATATCATATTCACTTATAACGCTTAATTGTTGAAAAATTGTGTTTTTAGCATATTTTCCAAATTGAATCATTAACTGTTGGAGCTACAAACTTTAACCTGGTTTCATAGAATTCCTCAGCTAATTTAACATGGGAATTGATAATTTTCAAACCTGAATAAAGCCTCTATAAAATTGAAAAATGAAATCTTTTTTAAAATTTCAATTTTTCGCCATTGTTATCTCAGCAACAAAGCATTTTTGGGGGAGCATCTCCAATGGAAAATTTTGCTCCACTTGGGGTAAGAATCAGCCTGAGAAGTTTGTTTGTTTGTTTGTTTGTTATGGGGGTGAAGCCCACATGAGCTCATAGGCTTGTGCGTGGGTAATGATATGGATGATAGATGACGACTAAGTATTGCACATTCCTCCTGAAACACTCTGTATATGTAGCCCATTATTAAAAAATTTATGTCACATATTTTTTAGTAGCTAATTTGCTTCTATAATTTACTATTTTTATTTGCGCCCCTAAAAATTTGGCGCCCTGGGCATTTGCCCAGTCTGCCCATTTATAGGACCGGGCCTGCAAGAATAGAATAGAAATTATTTGCCATAAAAACAAAAACATAAATACTGTTTGAAACACAATATTGATTGTAAATGAAACATTAGTACCTACAATTGAAGTTTTAAACTGAAACATAATAATTATGGCAAATTTACTGAGCGCAAAGAAAATAAATTTTCCGTCCGCGCACAGGATTATCATATCAACAACAATATAATGAATATTAGAAAAATATTCGTATACTTATATCGATTGTCTGTTGCTACATAGACATACATCAGCAATTTATTGAATATTATCAATTATTTATGGTGATGATAATGATAATTATAAAAAATTAATTTAATAGCGTATCTGCAATGTAAAGATATCTCTTTGATGTTAGAAAGAAGGATCTCAGGCTAGTGAGAAAACAATACCACTTGTTATAGGCGTGCGAAAATGATCCAAATTATGTATTGATAAATTGAATCATTCAATTTTGTTTCTGCCCTTGCTCTTTCAGTTCTAAGTATCGATTTCCAAGAAAATTATAAATTATTCTGAATAGAAATTATTTCGGAACGAGTGGAGGCGTGTGACCGACGAAGCCAATAAGGCTCACCCAGAGCTGTAGTGCATTAAAAAAAAGAATTATTCACAAGTCACTAATATTATGTGTAAGTGGCCAACAAGGCTCTCCAAGCTCACGGTGAATCAAGAAAAGTGATAGAACTTTTTAAATGGTTGTTATTCCATGATTTTGAAATGGGTGGATGCTAAGAAAAAGAAGCTATGGAAGTAACCAGCGACTGAAACTTCTCCAATTTGACAAAAGATGGTATAAAAACAAAAAATAATCCGAATAGGTGACAGTTTATTCTCATTAAAGTTGTTTGCTGCTGTTGAGTTTTTGGAGCAGGCACCAAAAGTATCGTCGTTGTATTGTAGGAAAGGTGAAGGCGAAAATTGCTGGTCTGAGTGGGAGGGAGGAGGAGGGCATTATTGGGAAGAGAACAACTATTAAATTTATAAGGCGCTGAAGCAAAAGTATTGGAAAAGAGGAGAGAAGAAAAAATCATGAGAAATTTCGAAACTGGCAGGGTGCTGAGATTGTTATCGCCGACGGAATTCCTTGAATAAGGTCGACGCGAACTGCCGAGTCGACAATCCATCAGCGAAATTGGAAACGGACGCAGTTTGCGAAAAAGAGGAGCGAGAGAGGAAGAAGTAGAATGAAGCAACAACATCCAGGGGTCGGGATATAGTGAAGGACAGCGTGAAAGTAGACGGAAGAGGGCCTATCGAAAGAATGAGTCGAGATGAAAATCTCAGTTTCCGCCGTCGGATTGAATTAGAAAGAAGAAAGTAGCAAGAGCTCAAAAGAACCCGTGTTGACATCAAAATTTTATATATCTTGCCATTCCCAAGACTTTGTCCTCTCGTCTCTGATAGCCAGCTACGCGTATTAGAAAGCAGAAAAAAATCCTTGATGAAGAAAGACACCCACGTCCCACTCCCATCCTATCTTCAAACGACATACCAGATTAGTTCTTGCTAGTGGCAAGTGCTGTATAGCTTGTTATTCTGACATCACAGAATTGGGAAAATGTGTTATATTCACAAAAAATCTTGTATACTTTGTCTCTGCAGGAAAAAATATCAGCTATCATTGAACGGAGGGATTTTATTCTTACCGTTTTTTTAAAAACTCTATTAATTTAGTTCATTGTAATGAAAATCAACTTATTTGGGATCATAATTAACATTCTTGAATGGAAAATGGCAACAATATTAGAATATCAGATTGGGAGTTGGTTCTATCAAGTATTTGATGAATTATTGGAGCTAATAATTTATTTCCAGTTTTTAGTCACTTGTCAAGACAGAGGAATATTGATGATTGATTGAATGAGGCGTTTTTGATTGATTGATTGCCTGATGGAAACAAATGCGGCTTTTCTGAGGTTTCAAATAATGATAATCAATACGTATCATCACCTTGAAGAAACATATCAGACATTATCCAAGTTATTCAAATCTATCAATAAAAACCAATAACACTCCATGCATAAATAAATATCCAATGAACGAAAATAATTTTTAATATACCTCTTATCACAACCATCGCCTATTCATTTGATAAACACTCACACTTCTTATGTTATAAGTGTGACCTCTTAACGATGTAGCCAAACTAGAAACTTGAAACAAGAAGTTCAGTGACCAAAATGTATGGGATAGACATTAAGAAGGATATCTTCCGCAGATGTTGCTTAATTTAAGGTCGTGGCCGCAGTTTAGCAAGTGTCGTAAATAATTTTCTAGTTGTTGCAAGTCTGTGCCTGTTCTGCTATTGGTTGTTGAGTTTGCACATTGGTTGCTGTTTGAATGGAAGGGGTCTTGGCGCGCCAACCACCAGACTAGAGCTTCCAACCTCCACCACCAGAGCTGCTGATTATCTATTCATTAGGACGCGTCCATCAATTTGATTTATTTTTCCC
Organism: Sogatella furcifera; assembly: GCA_017141385.1. Classification (NCBI taxonomy): domain Eukaryota; kingdom Metazoa; phylum Arthropoda; class Insecta; order Hemiptera; family Delphacidae; genus Sogatella; species Sogatella furcifera. The sequence continues at coordinate 18,256,605 of CM029550.1, read as the reverse complement.
GGGTAGATGAAAGCTCAGCTTTCCTGCCGGATGATTTCGTTCGTCTGAAGTATCACTATTCAAGAATCTAATCAGAAACTAATTTATCAATACCTTCCTCTTACATTCATGTCTTGACAGCAAAACTTGGCAGCAAAGATATGATACAACGTTTCAGCAGCACATCCAGCATAATAATGCAGATACATATTGGTATGCAAAAAAAGGAATTTCTCTTCTTCGAAGTTTACTAAGAAGATAATAATATATGGACCTAAATCCTGATACATTCCATTTCTCAAAATCCATCAAACTTATTATTCTTTCAATTTCTTTTGCTTATTGGTTATGGGTTTGAGGTATATTTTTGAAGCCTATATTTGAAGCAAAATAGGATACTTTCAACAAAGCTTTTACTCACTCCGAAATCTTTTAACCATAATACTAGGTGTAAAGGCAGGTTTATTAGAATAATAGAGCATCTTATTGCAATTAAGGATATTAAAATCACTTCAACTAGACAAAGTTTATAACTGAGCAGCAATTCGAATCCAATAATATCCTCCATCGTAATTTCTAGAAATATTCTAGAACTATTCAAAGTCATGCGATCTCCAGGTTCTTATCTAATGAAAATCTCATGTTTATCCCCCTATGAGAAATAATTCGAACACAAGTTTATAAAATGAAGAAGTTATTCGAGAAGATTTATTCAGACAAAAACAAGTCTGTGAAAAATATTATTGTCAAAAAATACATTTAATTAGAAGACAGATCATGTCTTTGAAATAGAAAACATCCTATCCCTTCAAATAAGAAATTTTTAATTATTATATATTTTGAAATTCATTGTTCTTTTATTTTAAACAATATTATCAAAGTACCCTTTTTGAATTATTTTTCCAATGCATTACATGTTTTAACTAATTATAGTAATTTTCAAATGCAATTGAATATAATTAGTTGAAACATGTAATGCATTCGAAAAATAATTTCAAAAGGGTAATTTGATAATTATTTAAAATGATAAAAACAGTGATAAAAGTAGCCCTGAGATTAAGGAAACATTTCAAATTCATTTGTCATAATCTCAATTATTCAGATTCAGCTTCGCAACATGAAAGATAATTCCATAATTTTTTCAATCGGTCTTATGATATGAATCTATTATAGGCCTACAATACTGTACATCAGTCATATTCACAACAAAAGTCAGCAATAAATTCATATACCATGATATCTCAGTGAAACCCACTAATAACAATCACACATAAACAGTAATGTATTATGCACATGGAGCTGCCTGCAAAATAAACACCCTAACCCTACATCTAGATATTAGATGTGCTCTCTGTAAAATGTATATCCATCGGACACATCAACCGTTCTCACAATTCAGTTACAAAAGCCGTGATTTCGCATTGTTTCGTTTGGGCCTCGAGAGAGTGGCCGTTACCCGGCCGCCTCTATCATATTAGCCGGCTTGTTTTAAGAGACACGTTAAGCCGAAAATTCCAGCCGCTGCCTCACACACTGCGAGACTTGTTTCGAGGGCCAAAAGCGCAAACTGTGACCTATAGGTCACTGAGATCAGAGCAACAAGGACAGTTCTTTATTCTTTATTCTTTCTTTACAATTGCGACTTGGTTTCCAAGTATTTTAAGCAAAGGATGAATGAGTGATGATGAATGATGATGATGAAGGTTTAAGATGTAGGTTATATGTCTATCCACAATTTCCACTTCACTATGCTCACAAATTTCAACTCACAAGAATAAAAAGCATGATTTATTAATTTAAAATTTGAAAAGTTGGTGAATGATTCAAAACAGCATCGAAAATATCTAAAATGATTTGAAATTATCAATTCTCACTTAAAATTTTAAAGCCAAAAAATAGTTAAACTTTAATGATCGTTACTAGTAACACAGTAAGACAGAGACTGTGTGGTTGAGAAAGAATGAGATGGAAAGGAGAATGAGAGGTGAGAGCCACTGGCGGCTCGTACCCACGAAACAGATGAAGTGCCCGTATCTTTTACTTTACAGCACTTCACCTTTTTCGTGGACACGCCGCCAATGGTGAGAGCAGAAGAGAAAGAGGGATGCAAATATAATGGCGAAGTTAGGGAGCACAAACAGAGAGGCTCGTGTCTTGCTCCATAAGCAGATTATTCAAATACGCTTCCAATCAGCTCGCTTCGCTCCTCAGCGCAGTGTACCAAGCACTAAGCTTAAATACCCTGTCAAATATTCATAAATATTTCAACGGACAGGAAATTTACATATTCAAATATTCCATTTACATCTTATCTACATCATTGATTCGCGTATCAAATGGAGGCGCCGATAAAAGTTGTATGGTTATTTTCACTGTCCAGGCTCATTGTTCATGTATGTTTTGTCGGCGAGGACTTTTCCAATGACTTATCAAGATAGATTAATTCTCCCACAGAGAAAATACAGGGAGTGGGGATGAAATTGAAACTTTTTAATATTATCAGCTAATGAAACTAGATAAATAAAGCCTATCAAATGGAAGAAATATTAGATATTACAGTAGGCCTACACTAACTGCTATACTATATAAATGATAATAAATTCGGATCTCCTAACATAGCTATATGAATAGGAAGAACTTCTGCCACTGCAAATATTGATCAATATAGTACTATATAATTATGTGCCAGTTGTGTAACTTTGAGACTGGCTATGATAGAAGTACTAACAAGTCATGTTAAACATGGAAAATATTGAATACAAGACTTAATAAAAAGTATAGCAATAACAAAATAAGAAAAACAATTATTACAAGATGAAAGTCACGATGGTACCTTATAAAAAGCTATTAAAAAGGAATTCATTATGATAATGGGCATAATGAAATCTGAATAATGTTCTCTCTTTTTTTAATTTCAATGCTAATGATTCAATCAGAATAACCACATTTCACTCCAAGTCGTAGCAGTTTCTTCCACTTCAGCGCAGCACTGAGAAAATTGAGCTAGTTTTTTTTAAACTGTAAGGGTGGTTTGAATAAAAATAAAAGAATATATGATTAATAATCAACAAATATAATCACTTTTACTCAAATAAAATAGTATGACTTATGATCATTTACACATTTGTTATTTAGTATATTATTGATAAAACATTAATTACAATGTTAAGATATTTGCTACAGTTATAACATTACTGAGGGGAAAACTCGCTTGGCTGCTATTATTATGTGGTTTTGTTAATAAAATAGAAAATAGACCAACCTTTAGATGTATCCCCGCTTGGCAATCACACACTACCGAAAAGTTAATAGTTAAGTTAAATAATTAAGATAGCTACTTCAAGAAAGGGGATTTCCGAAAACTGAACCATTAATACCGTAAGATATTTAATACTGCCCGAACTGTGACAGATCCAACGATAATAATATTTCAGCCTCCGTATCCTCCTCTTGAAAATAGGGAACCGACTCAGTCCCTCCAAACGGAAGATATGACAAAAAAAGATACAAATTTTCTAGTATATGTAGTGATTGGTGATTGTCAAGACGTGAGATCCCCATGGTCACTATCTTAAAAATTTACAGATTTGTTGACCAAATCAATACGCACACTATGGCATTGACAAATGACGCCAGTTAAATTTAATAACAAACGTTCAACCTCTAGCTTTGAAACGCTGTTCTCAAAGATGATTCCATTTACTGAATAATTTTAAGATTTACAGAAAATAAATTATATTTTAAATCCTAAGTGATGTCTATTCATCACAAAACAGTATGAGTAGTCCATTGCTATAGCTTTTTTACACCTTACAGCTTTTTTAGAATTCAGCACACTGTCTCCTGGCAATGCATGTTCTCATGTGAATACCAGCGCACTATTGCCGTTCTTATAATTATAGTCATTGATCTGTAGTTACACGTCATAAAAACTCGACCATATAAGAGTAAGCTCGGGTTTGGGGTTCTATATAAGAAATGACGCACTTAGCCTTAACGATCTTAATATTGATGTATAGGATTGCTTATTCATTTTAATGGTTGTTCGCTGGTCCCAATCATCAAGTTATGCCTATTATGCATCATGCATCTTATCATTTGTACTTTCGGTACTTAGACACATACATTATTCAATAAGCCGTAGAGACACAATGCCACAACCCATTCATGCACACACACACCTACGTCAATAAATGGAGTGCAACTTCTCCAAGTGGTAAGTGTTTGTCTTTCTGTCCTAAGATCAACACTGCAGACCAACCAACACACATGCACAATTCGTTTATGAATGAGCTTCATGTGTGTGCGTCCTATTCCTAAAACTGATGCGAAAGCTCCCAGTTGCTATGAAATTGCTGTTCCTTGGGAAATCAGACGGAAGATAAGTATCTCACTTTTATCTTTGGCATAAAAAATTCAAAGATGTATTCCCAAAGCCCGACGTTAGCTTGATATGGATAGCGGTGTATGCATCCACAGGTAAGCTACTGCACCAACTATCTATTTTGCAGATGCGGTTCAATCCGAAGAATAGACTACACTCACATTGATATTACCATCTACCATTAAACTTACCCAGGCCACTCAGAAATTCATGTGCGAGACATGATTTGTACATCATTGATTGATCAGAGATGGTACCTCACAAAAATCTATTCAAAAGGAATCCATTATGATAATGAGCATAATACAATCTGAATTTTTTCATCTTTTTTAATTTCAATGCTTATGATTCAATCAGAATAGTCACATTTGGATTATCTAAAATTGATTGATCAAAAGACTTGCAACGGGGCGGTAGTACGTTTGTATTGATAAATCATGAATAAATGGAAAAAAGATTGTTCTTGATTTTTCAATACAAACATGAAAAACACATAATCTTATAATGTAAAAATGTATGTGAGCTAATGAACCCCTGGGTATGCCTGTATGAGAAATCTTCAATTCAACTTCATTGTAAAAATCTGTTTTTCTTAAGGGATAAGGGACAATAAGGAGTATTGTAAATTAGGCTATAGAATTCTGGCAAAGAAGTCTCAAAAAACAGCGACTCCGAATTAAAATACGAGTGACCGCTTATTATAATGACTCCCTTTTTTTCCTGGTACTGTATCAAAGCTGGTATAGGTAACCACTTTCACCACCCCAAATACTTCAAACACCCCTCGTCAAATACTTCAACACCCCTTTGTAGCCTTTAAATTTTGTGTACTCTTCTTTCATTTTGAGTGGTAAAGGAGTTTGGGTGTTATTGTACCGGGGGATATATAATAAACAGTGAATACATCAGTTTTCACAAACACAAAGTAGTTTGTTGAAGTTGGTCAGTGTAATATTGTGATAGAACCCATTCCATCCCAATATATAAAAGCGAAATGGCACTGATTCATTCATTCATCACCAGAACTAAAAATCCACTGAACCAAATGTGTTCAAATTTGGCAGGCATGTTCAGTTGGACGTTTAGACGCGCGCTAAGAAATGATTTTTGAAACTTCAGAAGGATACGCCAAATATTTGAGTTTCTCTATAGTTTTTCAGCGTTTTCTCATTTTTTTCGAGAACCAATCGGCAGAAAATGTTGATATTTGATGGGCAGGTTCAGATAAGGTCTAGAAATGTTGTGTTAACATATTTTTGAAATCCGTTCAAGAGTACGCCAGTAATCACTTTTTCAAAATTGTAGATGTATTGCGGGTTGCATATCTTCCACCTTAATACGACCAATCCTTACTGTAAATTCAATGATTCATGGAGATTGTGGATGAACCAATTTGAGAGATATTGGATCAAGTTTCAAACTATGTCCGATATACTTCCCAAGGTTACGCTCAATATTAGCGTTGTACTATTTTCCGGAGTTTTTCTTAAATGTTTCGAGAACAAATTGGCAGAAAATGTTGAAATTTGGTAAACAGGTCCAGATTAGGTCTAGAAATGCTGTGTTCAATAAAATTTGAACTCCTTCTGAACGGAATTTGCAGGCGAGCGAAGCGAGCCTGTTTGACTCACACTGCCGATACTGTCGGGGGTCCAGGGGGCGGAGCCCCCTTGCTAGGCGGAGAAGGCCAGCGAAGCGAGCCTGCCGACTAGTATTATTATAAGAGCTATGAACCAAATTTTGAATTACCATCCAGTTCACTTTTTCTAATAGGTACCATTACATAGTCGAAAACGTCTTATTACTCTTGTTTTTAAAATGTTTATGTTACTAGAAAAGTTGGGAAATAGGTAGCATGTTGAATTTGGAGGTTAGAGAGGGAGGGGGGAATTGGCTTGGAAAAGGAAGCGAGGAGAGGTTGATGAATATGTTGGCCTCTTCTTTTTGGAAAGAGGACTGGACCATAACTCAGCATGATAGAGGGCCTTCGCCTTCCTTTCTCACCCCATTCACTCTGCAACCAGCTCCTAGTAAACATCCTTATCTATTTTTCGCCTCTGCTCACATGGGGTCACATCAGTTTGTTGCAAGCATTTGTTTTCTGTATAGAAAACAACCTCATGTTTTAGCAATCATTATTGTTATAAGTAACTGAACCTATAATTATTATCAAAATACTTTGTTTTGAACAAGAACGGATGAGAATCACTTTTGAATTGGAATGTGGATACGAGTAACTGAACTGTATTTCCACTTCTTGCAAGTTGAAAATAGGAACTCATCCGATAAACAGGAGCAACGAAAATGGAAAAAATAATCTCAATCGATAAACGGGAAAAAGGCTAATTTATGAAGTTATCGAAATGATTCATAAAATCTAGCTGTCCACTATTCAGGCGAACACTAGTGAAAATAAACTGATCATGACTGAAACTATTCACAGAACTGTCAAGAACAGATCTGCCTATGAGTAGAAAATACCATATTTGATTTATTCATTATAATTTATTATTAGAAAATTAAGATAGCCTGTTTGTTATTATTATGCAATGTCAAAATAGGATGATTAGGAGATTTATGCATGCCGGGTTTTTCCAAGCACACTCAAACTTTAGGGACCCTCAAATTTTGATAGAACTGCTGACATTTTCTATGCTAAGTATAGGGAATGTAAACTATTAAATATAAACTTAAGGGTCCCTCAAGTTTGAGTGTGCTTGGAAAACCCCGAAGAAAAGAATTGAAAACTAGAGAATCGCACAAATATCTTGAATGCTATGTCAACTGTAGAACATAAACATTACTCATAGACTAACTGACTTGAAGCAGAATTAATTGCATGCAATGGGAATTTTTTATTGTTGCTGAGAAAAAAATCAACAATATGAATGTAAGTTACCAAGAGCTCTTTATTACCTCAATAGACCATGAATCTTTCAAAACCGGCAAATCAGATGGTACTGTTCGCACAAAGTGTATTTTATCGTCAATTGACGGAATAATGACCATGAAAGGATATGAACCACAATTTTGCTCCAAATATTCACTCGATGGAAATCAAATAATACCATGGAACTCCATAATCAGCTTTGGTCTGATTTTCGATTGGCCATTGTTCGATTCGGAAATTCTTATGATACTGGTTCACATCACAGCTCATGGCCTGACCTGTTTTCAAACAAATGTAATCAGGAACTAATTAACAAATGCTCGTGGATATCATTACTTCGATAATGATAACCTGTAATCGTGTTATCTGCAACGAGGAACGTCCAAGGCCTGTTGCCCATCACATTATCGTTATGCCTTTAATGTGAGTGCCATGAACTTGCAACACTGGGAAATGCGCAAAAATTCCGATAAATTCATGAGATAGCCTATCTGTTTTGAATTTCATTGATAATAATTGGGGAAATTTCCATGGTTGCTATGACTGAGTGCTCTTGCATCATGATTTTAAAGTATTTAATATTTCGCTGCAATATTTATTATTACTTATGGATATTATCAATATTTAACGCGAAATCTCTTCTGCATCACTGCTAATTCAGTTTCCATTGTACTATTTTCATGCGTTCAACTTCAGTATCTTAACAGTGACTGAACGAAGAGAGGATTGTGGGTTCAATACTACTCGAATACTGTATTGTATCAGTTCTTATTGAGGACAGTATAATGGTCCCAATTATTTTATTAATAATTTTTCTGATGTCTTGATCGCCATGTTCCAGAGTTTGAATCTATAATAGCATTTGCTGTTGAAAATTCGAAATCATAATTGGAATAATAATTATTATCATTAGCCTAATTATTAATAATAATAATAATTATTATTATATAATATATATATAATATAATAATTATTATCATTAGCCTAATTATTATTAGCGTATGGTTTTATTCGATGGAGAGACCGAAAGATGTTCCACCTCACCGACATAACCATGTTTTGCCGATAGGAAACATGGTGAAAGTTTTCAATTTTGTCCACTGTAATTTAGATTCGGAATAGCTCTTTTCAATTTCCAAAGTCTAAGAACACCAAAACAGTTAAAAACCACTAATCCAAGACTGGAAAATTTATTACAGAAATATTTACTCACAGAAGTTAGTACAAAATTTAGCACGAAAGTTAATTATTGTTAGCTACTATGTGATATGTCTTGATAAAAATCAGTCTTAGTAGAAAGGTTCTCTGCCCGTTTATCTCTGAAGTGTTCCAAGATTGTATTCTGAATAGAATTAATGTAAATTTTATCGATAAACTTTAGCTCACCTACAAGAGGAATTCAGTTGAAAAGCAATGAATTCGCGTTGAATGGAAAGGTAATTATGTTGAAGGAGGGGTTGGCGAATTTAATATCCATTTTCTATTGGCCAGTGGCCAAGTCATAACCGCCTCATGGCCGATTAGACCCGGATACTTCCCTTCGATAAATAAATAGGCCAGCCCTTACGCCCGTTCAATTTGGCTACAAGCTTGCCAAAAGTATGCGAGGGATTTTGGAAGCATTCACATTTTTTGCTGCTGCCTTTCTCATCTCAGTTTAGGAAGTGGTTGAATCGTGTTCAAATAACGAATTGTTCTTAGATGAAAATCCTCACTGTTGGACAGCCAATATGAGTGACGCTTGTTCGTTACCAAATCAGATTTGGTCCGAACTAATTTGGTTAATTGGATTTGGTACCGAACTAATTCGATACACGATTTGACCAGGAAAAATAAGTATTGGAATATCATAAATAATTTGACCATAATGTTATCAAGCTATATTAATTTTATCTGATTTATTACAAATTAGGATACAATATAATATTGTCTCAGATCAGTGATGAAGTGAGCGTAAGTTAATTTTACTTTCCATTTCAAAAACATCTCTGATGTAAAAAATTTTCAATTTGATTTAATTGTTAGATTTAAATTGGTGACTCCCCGACAGCCGATCTCCTTTTAGGAGACTGGTTGACGGCGTCACCCGTTCTCCTTTCCAAGCTGGTTTTAGAAGGAGATCGACTGTCGAGGAGTAACTTTGTCGGGAAGACAGTTTGTGGCGTACCAGCAGGCCAGACATTAGGCCTACCAGCTTCACACAGAAGCAATTGGTACAATGAATGAGTAACCAAGCATGTTGAATCAAATCTATTTGAATATAAGGGAAAGGGATATATTCATAGTCTTCGGATATACCTGAATTCTCTATTATTAATAGTATAAAATATTTATGTGGAATGATTCCTGATATGATAGATGATAATAACTGGAAATTGATATTTATATTTATATTACTCTCAGTTTTCACTGTGATCCAAAATTGACTGTATACCTAACGTCTCTTGCTTATATTCTCAAATATATCAATAATCTCTAGATAGATTGGAAAATTGAGATTTTCAGCTGAAATTATAGGACAATAACTTGATATTGAAATCACCAAATGATTATAAAAAATTATAATATCATCAAATAGATTGAACAACAAAACCAAATTGAGTAGAACAACACACAGACCTGACATAGACAAATCCAAGACTTATCTAATACACAAAACCAATAGAGCCTGAACTCTTGGTTCAATAATGATGAGACTCCAATCGCACCAAGTGCAGCCTGATGAGATGCACTCTGTTCTCACAAACAACGTAGCAGCTCACTTGGACTGCTAACAGGGCGTTTATGTTTGCGGGTTGGGTCAGAGTGTACTCGAGTGGCTGTCATGCTAAATCGTGCCAAATCTGACATTGATGTGAAGTAGTGACTATTAATTAGCCAAGCGGAGGAACAACCCGACAATGGGACAATAAGAGCGGCAGCCATTACCGCGGCTAGCCTGAATAGAGTTCAAGTCCAATGTGCACATCGTAAACCACCTTCTCATGTCCTTGTAATCGCACGTTGGGTTTGATCTCAAGCCATATTCCATTCTCAATATCACCGCGCAAAGCCGTCCTATCTGCCATTATCAGCAGGAGTCAGGAGGCTAGAGGTCAAATCGAAATAGGATTACTCCAACAATTGGGGATATCCCCAATTGGGTATTGGGATGGATATTTCAAATCTCGCGGTGATAAGACACTTGAGCTTGGTCTTCTGTTCCATTTTGGGAGGGGATACATCCTCATATCACCACCTGACAACGCCACTGCTTATATTACATAATGATGAAATACAGAGGCATAATGCAGTCGAAATCTTGTATCATGTGAAACATAAAACATTATTGAATGAGAGAGAGAGAGAGAGATTAGATTAGATTAGATTACTTTATTCAAATAGATAACAAAATTCGGCTTAGATTCTACATTGTAATATGAGTATGTGATGGGGAATATATTGATAGGTATAAGTGATGTTTAATTTTAATTTTATTTTTTTATATTGAACGAATTTTTGTCATTCCATAAGGCTTATCAGATTTCAATGTTGGACTCTGAACCTTATGGCATTATCGTTGTTAGATGTAAAAATTATGAAACGTTGTTACTTTTAGAAATTTACCCATAGGAAATTAATTTATTATTACGTCTAAAAAAATAGCAATTCTGCACAGAGCAGCATATTCTTTCGCCTCGTGGAAAAAATACTGCAATCTTTTTGCATTTTTCTATGAGGCGACTGTCTCTCTCCTTTTCCAATTTGGAACCTTTCACTCTTTCTTCCCGTGGGAAAGAGTGAGTTTTTCCACGTGGAATAGGCCGGGGCGTCGTCCACGGACGGCTCTCTAGGCAGTCGACGACGGACTCTCGAAGTAGACGGTTGGTTGAACGGTTTGTTAACGAACTTCCGAGACGAAGTAGTAAAACTTGCGAGACCTCCTTGAGTGAAGAAAAACGTTGAATTATTGCCTTTTGTCGAGTGCTAGCGAGCTTTCTAATATTTAAAGTATCCGAATATTTCCGAATATTTTGGAACTTTAGAAGACACTTTACAGTGGTTTTTCCTAAGTGACTTTTGTTGTGTGTTCATGAGAGGATGTGGCTTAGACTGAGTGTAGTGAATCTGGTAGTTGCAGCCCTGTATGGTGAGTGTCTTTTATTCTAGCCACTTTTTCTAAATTCTTGGTCGAACCTTCCCCATTGTTGTTTAAATTTAATTCGTAGTGATCCGGCGACTGGAGAGAGAAATAAGTTGTTTGTTCTGTGTAGAATTGGTCTGCAAATTTAGAATAGGAATCGAGTTTGGCTATTTAATGTTACCATAGATTAGGACAATAAATTTCGAATTACTTTTATATTGCTTATGTACCAGTTAAGTACTTTGTGTTATTAATTTATCTAATAAGCAATTTCGTTATCTATCAGAATTAGTATTTGATGGACTTGGTGTATTTGACTAAGATGAAATCGAATTTTGTTGATATAATAGTATTCAATACTTATTATTATAGTTATTGGTTGATCCTATATTATTGATTTCTTACTACTCAATAAACCTTATTTATAACAAATTTTGCGTTCAACTCCAGTCGCCCTTCTTCTATATTCTTAAGACAACCAGTTATAGTTAGTGAACAATGAATTTTAGGCTAGCACAATATCTATTCATTTTACTGTCCGGACTGGTGGCCGCTACCAATCGCCCAGTCCGGTTACAAGTAAAACAAAATTATCCTATAAATTTCACAAGATAGAAACTTCTAGTAAAAATACAATAAAACGGTGAAGTAATGAATGCAAAATTTATACAAAATTTTAATTCGAGGTTCTGCAAAATGAAGAAGGAGTGTAAGTTATCTAAGTGAAAAGGCGAAGTTTAGACATATATATGTCCATTCTTGGGAAAGGATAATAAGGATATCCTTTCCATTAACACTTGGCCTTGCATGAGGAGAGGCCAAGCCATGCAGAGAGAGAGATGGAGAGCGAAATATCAATCCACCTGAATAGATAGTTTGTGAAGTGAGACAGGAAAACTAAGGAAAAAGAGTGAGAGAAGAATTATCCAGTTTGAAAAAGTGAGTTGAAGCAATCGTTTTTTAGAGAGGTCCCGTTTTCGTTTCGCGAGTGGTCAGAAAAAACGTCGCTCGTAAATAACCGCCGAAACAATGGTCGGTGGGTTGTAGCGTTAGTGAGGAGGGGTTGGAGGGGGCGTCGCGGCGACCTGTCGCGGCGCGATGCTCGAAAACAAAAGTCTGACGTAAACAACGCACTAGCGGAAAGGACGCTCATCCCTGCCACACGCCATTTTATTCAGCTGTTCTATTTTGCTGTCATTGATCTATTCATGGTGCTCCAAATCACTTCATTCATTCATTTCGTGAATTGATTGAATCACTGCCTTTGTGTACTTAAATTAGAGTTTTAAGGAGCTAGTAATGCTATTGTATTTCTTCAATCGATAAATTATATTAATCATTTCGAATTAATGGATTCAAATTGAGCAATTTACCAAAATTACCTGAAATGGACAGAAGGTAGAAGAGTAGACAAAGTACACCCGTGTGTATACTTATAGTCTATTAGTAGTATACTATTAAAATATGATAGAAGGTTTATTAATTGACATTAGAATTATTAATTTGTCAATCCAACGACCCTTGGTAGTTCTCACACAATTCTTAGTCAACATTTTTAGTGTATAGGTTGAAATCTCTGTTTCATTCAAATGTTTTCCACTTGAAGAAATTATCCAAATTGATTATTGAGATCACCTATCCTTACAAGACTCAGTTTAATTACTGTTATGTCAAAATATTATTTTTAGTAAAGGCACAAAATGCATGAAGTATAGTAGTAGTTTTGTCAACTAGTAAATGTAGTTGTAAACCATAACTCTTCATAATACTATAGAAAGCGAAATAATTGATTCAATCTATTCATATCACTATTGAAATACTTCTGTTTTCCCAACCTATTGAGATGGAATTGATTCCTGTTATAAGTAATTATAAATATAAACTTTCTATCGAAATGAATTCCAATTCTTAAAAATATTGTAGATACTCGTTACATAAATAACACGACTCGTGCCCACGAAAATGAAGTGCCCGTATCTTTTACTGTACAGCACTTTACCTAATTCGTGGGCACGAGCCACCAGTGAAGTTATATGAAGAGACATTCTAGAAAAGGTATGTTATTCAACTGTTTCTCCAAATATGTTGTATTGTATTTTCGAAATATCCAAAAAAATATGTTGTAATGTTTAAATAACCAAAAAAAGACAATGCTTACAAACATTGATGTTTGATTGGCAACATTAGTCGTTGATTATTTGCCAATCATAATGATAATTTATTATACTAGAATATGGATGTATTTTTCCTCATCAACTTTCAGGATCTTCTTGGAATTTCCAATTCTGATAATCTGACAATTTCCTTCACGAAGTGTTTTTTATGGCTGCGATGTAGAGAAAACTAAAAAGACTTTATTATGAATTCAGCTGGAAATGTTGCCTCTGGGAAATACAGTAATTTTTTATTGCTGATAAATGATATGATAATCAGTTTCGTGCTTCAGAAAAATGAATTCTTATCATTTGAAATTTATTGAGGTTGAAAACAATATTTGAAAAACGAATTAACTCAATATTCAGGGTGGTACAGCATAAATTCCCATAGGTAGTTATTCGCAGTAATAATCCAGTAATAATCCTGTATTTTTTTAGAGCCTTCAATTCGAGAGCTTACGTGAGAGATCACTGGTTTTAATTATAGAGTGATACTTTCCTATCTCACTCGTTTGAGTTAAGTCTGGAATACTTCCAGGAAAAAAGTCACAATCCTTTCGCGATGCAAATGTGAAAACGTTGTCAGTTGAAGCTTCCAATCTCAATAAAATTGAAACTACCATTAATCCACGGATTTATCAACAAAACAGCAAAGAGAATCAATGATGTTGGGTACATGAAACGCGTCCACTGTACTTTTTCACGATTGTGATCATCAAGTGAGATATTCAATCGGATAAATCGATTACATAAATGATAGATTTCCATGGAAGTGAAAAGCATTATCAATTAGATCCTCGTAGAAGTATACACCAGAGAAGACGAAGTAAAACAGGCGAACAGACAGCTGTAGGTAAGGCCCAGGTAGTGACCTAACTTCGCCCATCCTTGTAAAATATCACTATTAGACTATAGACTATGTATAGTCTATTCTTTATTTCACTTTCCAAAATCATAATGTATAATCCAAATGGGTTTTAAAAAAACCTTATTTCATTATCGATGCTCATTTTCATTCAAATCATTGTGTGATTCCAATGCATTAATAATTTTTTGTTACTAAATTTCGAGCTGAGAATCTTAACATCATATGAAGAAGAATCTATTCTACATTATAATACATGCTACTATCCATCTATATTCGTATATGAACTTATACTGTGTTGAAGGTCGGTAAAACTCAGACGATAATTTGAGCAATCCACTACGATTTACAAAATGCTGGCTCTCACTGTCAATCTTCATCAGAGACAGATTAAAATGGGGGGAAGTGATGAGGAGACCCGCAATAGGGACACTAATTTGGTTAGAGGTGATAATTTTGACACGATACACTAATTTCAGTTCGTGTTTCTTGTATCGGACTTTGCAATTCCATCTTCATGTCGTAGTGGCACTGAAATGGTGTAGGATGGTCATTCTGAACACAGATTCCTTATGGAGGGGTATCTGGATAAACCACGTTCTTGTTCGTGTACACACACACACATGCTCACATCATATATGTAGTGTGCACACTGACAGAGGCGACGAGCGGAGTGAAGTTGACTAATGAACTGTCGAGCTGGGGGCTTGCATACATTTGCCGCTTGCCCGGTCACTACTGCTACTGGGCCTGCTGCTACGCTCCCAATTGTTGTCCTTGTTACATGATGACATCAACATTTGTGAAGAGCGACAGGGCCAATTATTGGCGCAGCACTAGTTAGCATTATTAGACCAATTCGATGACATGTCAAATCACAGTTGCAGTTAATGTGTTGCGAATTTCGCAAAGTTGTTATTGAATTATTAATATTGCTCTCCGTGATTATCGATTTGTTATTCAGATGTATTGTGGGTGTCAAATTAATTGGGTATCGATTGTACTCATCCAAAATTAATTTTGAGAGAATTAAAATACATTGATCATGTATAAATCAACAATAATTATTTCAGTGATAACGATTTGCAATTATATAGAGTAAATGATGATCCACATCAATATCTCAAACGGTATCCACCATCTCATATTTTTTCTATAGCCTATTCATCTCATAATGGGCTTCAGGATTCAGCTCAAAACATTAAGAGCTCAGATATAAATAATATTTTGAAAAGTCATCACCACACCAATATGTTATATGGTAAGTCAATGCAATCATAGAAAAATATAGTTCACTTGAGATAAAGAATACCTAATTGGAAGCTGAAGTTATTTGATGATCGATTTTGTGACTTTTGATGGAGCAGGATTGGGTTTGATAGCAATACTTTTAAAAAACTGTGAACTTTGCACTATAAATATTTCCGAATAATTTATCATATATTTTAGGTGTTTTTTTACTGAAATATTAACAGTTAGAAATTCTAAATTGATAATTCATAGTTTTTTTTACATTCGGGAGTGGAAATTTGTGATTTTGAAATAGTGAGTTTGAACATAACCTTTTCTAATATTTTCATCCAAATTAGGAGCGAAGACGATTTGGACACTCATGTCTGTGTTTTCACCTATCAGTATAATTGTCATGTATCTAATAAATAAATAATAGTTCATTGTTACCAATTTTCTCTTTCGTATCATACCTTTTTAAAAAAATAGATACTTCCTCAATCAAAAAGGATTCGTGAAGCAAAATCATAGATAACTGCTGAATTTTTCCAAATTTTATTGGTCATGTGCACAATAACTTTCCGGAGCCAATCAAAAATCGACTTGTGAATAAATGTACGTTTTTGACAGTTCCAATCAACTTTGTAAGGAGAAATCGATCGCGAATAAATATGATTGAAGTTGTTTATTTCAAGCGTTACGTCTGGAACACGAGGAAAGTATTATTCGTCAGAATACTTGATCATTACCATCATCATTAGTGGAAATATCTTGTTGTCACAATTAGAATCGTCTCGGAAAGCGAGAGACAAAAGCATCACCCGGAGCTCTAAATCGCATCGAGCACCTGATCGAGGAGAGAGAGCCCGCTGCGAAGGAAACAATCGTTTCAGAAACAAAGCGAAAATAATGAAGCTCTTGAGGCCTGCTGTGGAAAAGTGCGCCCTTGAGATGTGACTATTTCTAGCCGGCAGAGGAAAGAGCCTTTTACTCACTCGGAAGAACATAAGTTGTGGAGCAGGGCCGGAGATTGCAAGAGGCATCAGCTGCAAACGAAAAAGATTTAACAAGAAATGCAGGCGGAAGAAAAAACGGGCGTCTATTTTTCAGGTAGTAAGCTAGTGCACTCGTTCCGTATTCATTATCAGGTGTCAACCTGTCAATTTCAAGTATATCGCGACTTTTTTCACTCTTCCTTTCTCCAACAGACAACTTGGAAGATATTCTTATCAAGTTCTTCGAAAAACGTGAATTATTATAAACGTGAATATATTGGAGACTGAGACATTTTTTCTGCATTTTCCGACGAGAGAAGTACAAATTGAAGTGGAAGTAGATGAATAATTCAATTAGACAGAATGTGCCAAATTATATTATTTTCATTGATTTTATTTAAATATATAGAGTCTGGAATATTAGAATTTATAAATTTTAACTTAGTAGTTTCTGTTCCCATAGTCAGTTGGATATTTCCAGGCGCCAGTCTGCCGTACATTGTAATTCGATAATCCTGTTAATTCTCATTTTCAATAATACCTATTTATCTCAACTGGCGCCAATTCTCGAGATTAATCAGAATTATTCCAGACGTTTACTCATCGTAAAATTGTGACGAGCTACCGTGAGAAGTAGCATATATCTTAATAAGCATTAGGGAATTTTGCAATCCTTCTCATCTCCTGTCCCTATTCGAAACTAGTCCTCTCCTTGTCCAATGAGACATTGTGTGACGTCAGAGGTAATTAATTTAATGAGGAGGTAAAATTTGCTTGGGCAGAGCACCCAACTGTTGTGCTGGAAAGCCTCGGTCCGTTGGGAAAAATCGAGAGATGACTTGCAGGCCGCTCAGATAATAGTTTGTGAACTGATTATGTTAATTTATTAGAAGTACTTTTACATACAGTAATGAAGTTTTTGGTGTTTCATTTTTCACCTGGAGAATGGACAATAAATTAACTAGTTTGAGGATGTAATCCTCCTCTATCTTAAATAGTCAGTATTTTATTACAATAATGTAAATTATTTTTAAAAGCGGTTGACTGCCAAACCCATTTTCAAGTGTACTGTATCATGAAGTGAACTTCCACATTCCCATTTCGGGAACTTGTATATGTGCGAGATTGCTGTGTAGCTGCAATCCATTTACTACCATGTTCAACGGGACTGGCGACTCCTTCCATTCGTGGACGGCGACGTTCAACATCTAGTACCGCTGTAGGGAGATCGGAAAACCCCGTGTCATTGGATTCTGCCGCCACCAGCCCGAGGTCCAAGGAGCAACACACCTTCATCATCTTCACCAATCACCCCTTCGGACAACGGACTCGTCGACGGCGGATATCAAAGATGAGTAATTCAATCTCCCCTCAGCGATATTTTATGTAGCCCCTTGGTCTCTTAAAGACAGATGTATTTTTAATATTAACTTAATGATAACCGTTCTCTTTTATTGTAAAGAAATGATGATAATTCAATATAACTTAATGGCAATCAACCGCAAACCAAAAGTTTCATCATTCCAAGACCCTCAATCACTAGACTAGACTAGAATTATTCATCAATCTAGACTTCCACCGACATCAGGAAACAGCACGCTTTTAACAATTTCTCTACTGCTCCGATAATCTATATTATCATAAAGGAGTTCAGCATAAGAAGTTATTGAAATTGATTGGTAGATTAATGATTAATATTATGATGAATCTATCATGAGAAGTTTAAAAAGAAAAAAGTTATGATTCGCCAGTTAACTTGTTAGCAGTTAGCTTGTTTCCTGCTAAGAGTTGGTATATTGTATTGGAGTTGGTGATTAATTTGCTACCAAATAACACATCCAATCAGGGACCAAGGTTGATCTTGATTATTAAATGAGTTGAACCCCCACAGAAACGATTCTTCTCCAATCATCAACAATTAACACCTAGATCATGATTCAATAACAAATGGGAAAGTGTCAGATTTCATGTCAATTTCATTTCAATCTGAAAATGCGAGGGCTTCACAGTTTTTCACCTCATTGCAGTTGTAGCATTACATTCTATACAATTTTTTGCATATTATACAATTTCATAGTAGGCCTATATCATGTGTTATTTCATAAAAATGCAATTTTGGGAAATATTAAAAATACTAATCAGAGCTTCGCCAGTGTTGGAGCCTTTTTGGATAGTTTGGGAGTATTGATACACGCTTTGTGTGCACAATTGGCTGGATTTCAAGAGTGCTGTATTGTTTAGAGTTATACAAGGCGATTGGGCGTGAACAAGGACGGCCAAATAGGGAGAAACTCTACTAAGTCGGGGCGGAAGGAAGCCAGTAAAGAGAGAGCTGGGTAGTGGAGAGAAAGTAAAAGAGGATAGAGGAGAAGAGCGGCCAATACATTTTCAATAAGATACTGGAAGCAATAGGAGGGATTCAAGGCTCTCAACGAAGAGATGCGGAAGGCCTAAGAGGATTAGATTCAAACGAACTTTGCTCAGAAGGAGTAGCGGCATAGAGAGCGCTGTGCTGGCAAGGAGACCTTCTCCCTGGCCCGCAACACAACTCTACTAGATGAACGCTTAATTACAAATCCTTTTAGCCCGTTATAAAATACACAGCCATTAATTAACATTATCTGGCATCGCGATAAGCTCTCACAACGACTCTTGAGCACTCACAGCCGACTATTCTTATTATTATTGCTATTATCATCCCAAGGACACTCTTTACTGTCTCTTCCTTGCCATTGTATGTTTTCCGTTATCCATTTCACGCTTTTTTCAGCATACACTTTCACTCACAATTTTTGTGTTACAAGAACATAATTTAAGGTAAGAATGATCAACTTCAGACAGAGTTATCCTCTTCAAGAATGTTCATTATTAGGTACTTATTATCATCATTATAATCAGATTTCTAAAGGAAAGTGAACTTCAATAAAAAAATTAATTGATTCAGCTGATTCAATTTTCTGTATTTGTTCAATTGTTTGAAGATAAACCAACAAATTTACAATAAATGTTGATCTTTTCTTAAAGAGAGCTATCTATTATAACAGAGAAAAGAATGTTCAATTGTGTTTCTGCTCCAACTCTCATGTATGGAAGTGAAAGCTGGGTTACCCTCAAGAAAAATTGGAGTAAGGTTACTGCAGCAGAAATGAGGTACCACAGAAGAGCCTTAGGTAAGACAAGACATGATAGATGGCGAAATAAGAGAGTGAGAGGAGAAGTGGGAAGAAGAGCTCTGATGGAGGACATTAAAGAAAGGCAACTCAAGTGGTTTGGACACCTCACTAGAATGCAAGAATGTCGCCCAGTGAAGGAAGTGGTGGAAACTAGAAGGGAGGGAAAGAGACGGAGAGGTAGACCTAGGATGAACTGGGTAGGTTATCTGCAGGAATTGGGGAGGGAGAGAGGCAGGACAATGAGAGATATGAGAGGCTGAAGATAGAGAGGCTGAGGATATGAGAGGCTGAGATATGATAATAGCTGAGGATAGGACGACATGGAGCAGATGGACCGAGGCTGGTACCCCTAAGCTGTTAAGGCAGAAGGGGGTTAAGAAAAAAAGAAGTTGATCTTTTAAAATTTGAGTAGGTAAGCGATAGCATTTCATAGAGCTGATGTTATCCTAAAACTTAAAAAGCAAAGACTCCAAATTTGTAGCTCTACCTCTTATAGGTAGATACTTAAACAACGTATCAATATCATGTTTACTTGAGCCCGTCAGGAATTTATAATTTTTTGTAGTCAAATTGAAAAATAAAATATTGATGATTCCCAAATTCTAGGAATCACAAGTTGTCAAACTCAGCATCGCAATATTGTAACACACACTCATCTAGAGTCAAGTTACTCTCGATGTTGTATAATTCATGGCTGGTTCTGGGGAATATTGTCGCTGAGGCACGTCGCCAGTGCCCTTTCTGAGAGCACCCTAACGATGCGCGGTGGCGGCATTTCCCTCGGGGGCGCCCTAGGCCAAGATGAGGAGAAGCAGCTCCAGAATTCCTGACCGGAACCTACCGAACGAGACTCGCCTTTCAAACGCAGATGGACATTACACCAATAGCTTCATACCTATAGAAATAGGAGAAATAGGAGAGCAGCAACATTTTTTTACTAGAAGAAGGCTCTAAATCTATAGATACACAAAATAGGAGAAAAGCGACAGATTCTGAAGTAACGCCATCTTGAGCAACCCCACCACTCACTCTCACTTCCTCACTCACACTCACTCTGTCTCTCTCACACTATGTCTGTCTCTTTCTTCTCTGTTTTCTCTCTCTCACTCTCTCTGGTCAGAGACTGGTCAGAACAGGTGAATAAATCATGTAAGAAGGTTTTTTCAGCTATGCACCCATTGAAGAAATTTCAAGATATCCTTCCTAGGAATATTAGACTTTTGCTAGTTCAATCACTAATTTTCCCGCACTTGATGTATTACAACTCTGTTCTGAATGATATGCAAGTAACACTTAATAATAAATTACAACGTTGTCAAAATTATTGCTCAAGGTTTGTTTACTCTCTCCAGCGCCATGAACGAATCACCCAAGTCCATATCTCAAGTTCAACTTTAAAGCTTCCAGATCAGAGAAATTTTCGAGTAATCAAACTTGTTGGAGATATATCACAATATGGTAGACATTATTACTTTAAAGATGATTTCAAATTTGTCTCTGAAGGTAGAAGAATAGACGTGTCTCATACTAGAACCGGGGAAAATACTTTGAGGATTCCAAATCACCGCACCACCATCTGTAAACTAAGTCATTTCTAGTTTCAGGTTGTCGAGCATAGAATGCACTCCCTGATTCTATTAGATCTATTGAGAGTCGAGCAAGCTTTATCTCAAAACTTAGAAAATATATTTTAGAGAAGATGATCGAAAACGTTCAACCATAGAGCAAACGCATGACTACCCTTCATCATTCATTTCATCCTTCACCCATTCAACATACTTGTAGGCTACATAAATTCATTTCACCACCAGTAGTGATTTTACATTCATTTAACACCGACTAATCATTGCTCTTAGTTATTAATTTTACGTGTGAGTGAGCTTTATTTATTCATTCATTAAATTTTTATTTATTTATTTTTATTATTATTCATCATAATATTATCTATTGATTTAATTACTTCATCGATCATTTTTGAATCACCTAGATGTAGTTTTGAACTACAACTGGACATTTTTGATATTTTTCTAGTAATAGTGTAATAGTAGGAATTTCACAGGCCAAGTGTTAATGAAAAGGATATACTTATCCTTTCCCAAGAATGGACATTTTTATGTCCAAACTTCGCCTTTTCATTTAGATACTTCAATGCACAACGAGTAAGATTGCAAGCAAGTAGCATATTGCATTCACATGTAACCTATCTCATTGAATAGATTATAGAATAACCTGTAAAAAGTGTAGTGTAAAATATCGAAATTAGTGTGTAACTTGTAAGAATTATAGAATAATTGGATTTAATGGTAACTCTTGTAATCTAGAAACCAAGCATAAATATTTTGTTGTAATCTAAATGAATAAAGAAATCTAATCTAATCTATTCTCTTTCTCTCTTTCCCGGACGGTTTTTTATTTCAAGTTACAAACTGATCAGTGGTTTTGTAAACATAGAAAATTGTGGAATTTCCCAATTTCAATAAATATTGTAACACATTTTTCACTGATTTTAGATAATTTTGAATACGATTTCATGGCAGAGTAAGTTTAGTGTGAAGATTGAGATGACAGACCTTTCTTGAAAGTCTGAGATATAATATGCTTTAATCAAATCCCTCACTGAAAATATAACAAATATTGCGAATTGGGAATTGAGAGATTGTAATCAAATTACACAACACTCGTTATAAGGAAAACAAGTCATTATTGATTTGGTTGCTGAAAAAATTGATTATTTATTGAAATAAAACAATCAACACATGAAATAATAATATAGTTCAACGATTCGATCATTATCCGCATTAATATTGATTGCTCCAATATGAAATTTGATGGATTAAGAATTGAAAAGCCTCTACTCAATACTTTCATTGAACTTCACATATAAATGTTCGAGTGAGGCAATTCATTATTATTCATTCCAAATTGCTGATAATCACTTCTCGCTGTAAATAGGCCCTTAGGTTTTAATTGAATTGATATGAATTATTATCATTATGCATCCAGAAGTAGTCTGACTATAATCGCAAATGAGTGCATCCATTCGAATGATTAAGTATAGCTTCTAGTTGATAACGGGTTTTTATCTGCTCAAATCATTGCCAGAACTGCACAATAGACGCGGAACAATCCGAAATTAGCAGTAATTATCATAGGTCCAACAAGTTTTCAATTGTTACGTCATCGAAATAATAGGCATTTTCATTAATCCAGACAGCTATCAGACTGTACAGTCAGGAACAATAATTCCTGAGCCTACCAACTTGAAATTTAATCATGTGGAATTTTGATTGTAGCTTTTGCAATGGCTCTATTGTTATTGGAAACCTAGTAAATCTTCCTTATCAAGGTATTTTCCAACAATAAAGCTACTAATAATACAGTAATGATAATTCAAATTTAAATATTGATGCAAACGGAGTTGTATCAAAGTTATTGGTATATATAGATAGATCAAAGAGATAAAATTCTTGAAAGTGAACATTTTATTGTTCTCATTTTCCAATAATTGATAAAAAAAGAGTCATGATATGACGAGATTTATTGAAAGCTGCTCCCCAAAATACCTACATGATTTGGTACTGGTTTCGATTCCCACCCAACAATATATTTTTGTGTAGTAGCTTTTAATGAATTCCTTTCAAAACCATTTGTTTAATTGCCAATACTCGCCCTATAAAATGTTTCCTGTATGCTCTTTGAGTAGTTGTGAAGGTGATATTGTGGTAGTCTTTTCATTTATTTATTCTAGGTACATTTTTTTTAGATATACTAAGAAGTGTTTGAAAAATGTTTTCTGGATACTTTTTAGTTCTATAATTCTTATTAGGAAATTATTCCAATAGCTGATTATCCATAGGCAATGAAAGTATAGTCTGCACTGGCGGCTCGTACCCACGAAACAGGTGAAGTGCCCGTATCTATTTACTGTGCAGCACTTCACCTGTTTCGTGGGCACGATCCGCCAGTGATAGTCCGTCCAAGCAAAGAAGACATTCTGGCAAGATAGCAAAAAGATGAATTTGTTCCCAAATTGTAGATTAAATGTTTCCTTGGTCAAATTGACCGAGCTGGAGTCATTTCCCCATCTTGCAATAATGTATTTTTTGAATGGACAGACTATACTTACAATACTCTGTTCCCTTCCAACCTAACCATCTCGAATAAGTGAAGAGAATAAGATATGTTATGATAGATAGAGGAGTGTCAGTTCTCCATTGATGATGCGGAAATCTTCATTTGTTAATGTACTATGTAATGGTTCTCTACCTGAAATTTCAAGTTCAACCCAACAAAATTTGTCAACTCTATTTCGACAATTGTGAATTTATTGGAATGCAGAAGCAGCGCCAGCAGTATTGCAACAGCACTGTAGAAACTATCAGGCAAGGAAACACAAAAGGCTTTTGTTGGCGGCGGCGGTGGCGACGACGGCAGCATTAGTATAGTCTGTCCAAGCAGAGAAGGCCCTCTGTCGAGATGAGAAAATAACTCCAGCTCGGTCAATATTTGTTCAAAAAATATTGATTTGGTCTCAAATAGTAGATCAGAATGTTTCCTACAATTGAGACCAAATCAATAATTTGTGAACCAATATTGACCGAGCTGGAGTCATTTTCTCATCTTCCCAGAGGGTTTCCTTTGCTTGGACAGACTATAGCGTGGATGAACGATTTGTAGCCTGTCATTTTAGCGGGCGAAATTAGAGCAAGGCGACGAGGTCCCCGTCTGAGTGCAAGTAGCCACCCACATGTTAATTACAATGCCAGTTGCTCTGCTCTGGGGTGGCCCACTTTCCTCGCATTCGGTTCTCCAAAGTGCTTTCAACAATTGACACACCACTACTATGCAAAGTAGACTGCAATGCTTTGATGCAGTGCTACATTACTGGGTCTGGACAACTCAGTCACATTCAAGGGAACTGCTTACTATACAACTTGTGGAAAAGTTTATTTACAGTAGAAAACTTATCATCCATAGTTTTCCTAATTATTCTATTTTTGAGAGAGTGGTGATGAATTTAGAATTTGGAAAACGATAATAATTAGTGATTTATCCAACACTTGTACAACACTTCACGAGAAAACACTCACAACAAATACCAAGAAAACGCACAAATGGTTGAATGTGCTGGAAAGGAGAGAGAGGAGGAAAATACCTAACCAACATTGGTTTTGTAGATAGTAGACAGGTGAAATGTGAGAGAAGAAATAGGCTATATGGGAAGGGGCGGAAAACTAGAACATGATGATCTGGTTGATGTAATTTGATGAAACTGAATTATTAATTTTTTGGAGCCGATTTTTTTTTCTTGTTTGTTGCTTTTCATCACTTACGACCAATAATTTGACTCAAGTTACCAGATAATAATTGGAATTACTCTTTTATCCTGTAGTCATATCAATCCATGATGTAAATCAATTTCTGGGAACATGAAATTCCTGTTCAGTCATGAATCCGCCTCTTTTTAATATCCAATGAACAGCCGACGCAAGTTCAACAATTCATCAAGTAACTCCTCTGCATCTGCTTGTGAACACAGAATATCAGCTTCAATTTCAACAATTTCTCTCTCATTCAATACAGTCAACTAAACTTTCGAAAAAAACATTTGAAATTGTATCAGAGTCGTTCCGTTCTGCATTGTTGCTGAGCTGGAGAGATCGTCTCCATTGAGCATTAATCCAGTTTCAATCAGTGAGTACCTTTGTCGTAGAGGCCAGGCCTTTGCTACGATGAATATTAAATTTCGAGGAATCTCATCTCGAGAGGCCAGCGCTTCTATTGTCAAACAAGTTCGTGGGAGATTTAATGAGAAGTGCGCTCTGTTGCTCAATTAGGAAAAAATTCGATAGAAAGATAAGTGGGAAAGAGGGGATGTGATTCGAAAAATGAGAGCCCTTCGTGACAATGGAGCATTTGCCCCTCTGAATGCATTTATAGCTGCAGGGCTTGCTTTTGCCTCTGCTTAGGCGCATAGGCATTGAAAAAGCGAATTCGTGTCTTATATTGGTTCTCTGTCCTAATTGCTGTAGACAATCCTTGTTGTGAGGAATTCTCTCCTCTTTTTAAACTGCACAGAAATGAATGGACATTCGCACTCAACATCAATCCTTCTCACCCATTCATCATCATGACATTCTTCTCAGATTGTCTATAAGTGTTCTTATATTCATCAACATGCAATTCAGAAGGTGTGAAGAAAATAACACATGATACGAATAAAATAAAAAGAAGTTGAAAAAAGGTAGATATTAATTCAAAAACCAGTAGGTAATATTACACACAAAGACAAAACCATAGAGCAATCATAGCGGGAAGTATTTGGACACCGGCTTTCAAACTAATGATTTTAAAAAATTAAGCAAAATAAAAAGAGAGTCATATTAGATTCTGGAGGAAGTGAAGAATCTCCAGTAATATCAACAAGTGCTGAATCAAAATATTAGTTTTTGTTAAAATATTAATGAATCTTTCGAATAAGCAATCACATTTTATCATAATTCCCAAGCAGATTATTGGAGGAAGACATGCAATCTTGAAGAACTTTGTAATACTGTATCGGGAACAGTTTTGGGCTATTGTTTCCATGCCTGTATGCATTATAAATAAATATATGATGGATAGATGTTGTACAATGGTACAACATATTGGAGAATTGAGTATTTCTTAAATGACATTACATGAAATAGCAAAATAATGATGTTGAATTATGCTATTTTGATTGTTTCCTTTGAATAGTGAATTCAGAACTTAGTTTAAAGATTGATGATTACTTTGTTCCCATCAACTTTGTAAGGCACATCATTATAATTTATTACTTACGTTTATTTCTAATCCACATGACATGAGATCTCCAGCTTTAAGATAGGAAAATATCCACTGAACATTATATTTAACAACTCAATAAAATGCTATTAGCCCAAGATATTAAAAATTACTCAGTGTGAAACACCCTTACTAGTTTTGTCACTTTTTTCACCAACTTGTTAAAAAAGCCTGGTGACAACAAACATCCATATTCATTGAATTGGAATTTGAAATCGTTCATTGCAAGTGTAGAATTGCACGCTACAAAACTCGTCAACGTTGTAGGTGCATTGAGCAAAAATCTGCATCGGATGTAAATTCATTTGCATGGAAGTAGGCCAACGCTTGTTACTGCACTTGAACGCAGTGATGCGAATAATTGAACGCATGCAAGTGGGCCTACATGCGCTTGGAGGAGAGTGATAGTAAAGTGATAGAGAAGGACGGGAAACTGGAGAAGAGGGAGGAAAAGGAAAGAGAAAAACTGAAAACTGAAAAGAGAGGATAAGAGGATAATTTATAGAGAAAAAACGAAATGGGACAAAAAATTAGAAGACAAATGACAGGAAATCAGTATTAATCAACTAGAAGAAAAAAGCAGAAGAATGAAGCATGGAGTAGCAGTTAAGTAGCAGGTGTTGATAAGAGGAAAATAAGAAATGGCGTAGAAAATCACATGAAAATGAATGAAAAGGGGAAAATCAGATACAGCGAGAGTGAGAGATGTGGTGAGTAAAGAAAAAATTGTTAAAGGAAGAATGACTGAGTAAATAATGATAGGAATAAGGATGTTGAATGAGGAGGGATGGAAAATGAATGAAGATTGGGAATAGAGAGAAAGATTTGAAGTAAAATGGGAGAGGAAGGAGAAAGGGATTGAAAACGTGGAGTAGAAAAATAGTTAAGTATAGCTGACGTGAAATTGTTAGGCAGTTACATCTGCTCTATCTCCTCTCTTTATTTCTCAATTGGAGTTATCATTGGCTATGGCTAGATGATGTTTCATCAATCAAAAGAGATAAGATGCATTACATTAGTTGTTGGTAGGATACGTCACGATAAGAAACTAAACCACCTACATTTTCGGCGTCAGCTATAGATGATAGGACAAAAGTGTCAAGGAGAAGAGAGAATGAGTGAATTCATAAGTGAGCTAGAGGAAAAGAAGTCAAGAGTAGAATAACAGACTGGGGCAGTGGATTCAATGAATAGAGGCAATTTTAGAATTAATTGTTTATTGTCTAATATATGATATTGTATAATGTAGACTATATTATATTTTATAGATACAGTATATATATTATTGTGAAAGTTCAGAAAAAAGTTGACATGGCTAGCTTGTTAACCTTTCATCACCGCTTCTCGGCTTCAACAAGTACAACTATATTTCAGCTCTTCCTCTTCCTCCTAGTCAATATCACCTACACATTACTGGAGCCCTCGCTCATTACTCCCTACATTACCATAATTCAATTCCCTCGACCTTTTTTTCTTCCCAGATTACGTCTCTTTACAATCGCACAAATTCATTCGCAATTCATTTCCTTCCTCTTCTTATCCTTTCACATCTTAATTCTCTCTCTCTTTTCCTCCATTCCCTTCATTTTTCTTCAGCTCTTCCTAGCCTTCTTTCTCATTCTCTTCGATTCCTCTTTCCCCTTGTTAGCTCTGATTCTCAGTTTCAGCTTATCTTTTTTCTATGCTTTCTCTCCTCAATCATAATTTACTTTACTTCTCCTCCTCCTTAATAACTACTCCCCTTTTTCCCATTTATAGTACAGTAATTCCTTCCTTTTCTTCTTCTTCTTCTTCTTCTTCTTCTTCTTCTTCTTCTTCTTCTTCTTCTTCTTCTTCTTCTTCTTCTTCTTCTTCTTCTTCTTCTTCTTCTTCTTCTTCTTCTTCTTCTTCTTCTTCTTCTTCTTCTTCTTCTTCTTCTTCTTCTTCTTCTTCTTCTTCTTCTTCTCTTACTTTCCATTTTTTCTTGTATTTTTTCTTCACAATACAATCATAGAATTTCCTTGCACACTTGAAATATTCAAGTACGAGGTTTTCAAAATACTGGAGCACTGAAGTACGGTAAGAAGAAGCTGATGCACAAAAACAGCTAGCTGGATTTGCTCGTAGTTCTTGGTTAACTTCACTAGACGATAACAACCATTATGGATTCAGTTGGCAGTAAATCTTAGTGCATTCTTCTTCTCTCCTCCTCATCCTCTCTTATTGCAGACTTCAAGGTTCCTAATCGAACCAGACTAAGCGACTTCTTTGAAATACCACGCGCACTTTATTCTTCTGAATGCTATTGCTTATCCAATAACGACTTTCTGTAATCTGAAATTCCCAGTGAGATCTCGTGTAACTTTTGTTCCTCCTCTACGAGCTTCCTCATGCACAGCTTTATTATTATGGAGGTACTGATATTCCTTCAAGAAATACACAACAATATAGTAATCGATCGAAAATTCTCCAGATGGATTTTATCCACACTTTGTAAATAACAAGAACAGACGACTCACTGTAGCACCTTAATACTCACCTATGTAACATCATTGGAAGCTCAGGAGCTAGTTAAATCCGCCACATGCTACTTCACACATATCAAACCCGAGCTGCTTTAAATGCTGGTACAATAGTTCCTCGATTAATAAAAACATTTACTTCCACATCATCTCATTATAAAATCAGTATACTCTTTTCCAAATTACCAGCGTTCATAAAAGACCCCGAAAATGAAAGAATTGGTCACTTTAAAAAAGTTGTTCATGATTGGATCTCGAACATGAGAAGAGTTGATCTTGAAGAATATGCTACTTCTACGTATGTGCGATTCACTAAAATGAAGCAATAAATCAAATTTATTCCATTTTATGAATAATTATGCAGTTTGCCGTACATGATTTACGCTTTGTTTTGTAGTTGAGAGTGTGTGTGCTCGTTTGTACTAACAATCCATCTATGTCGATGCCATCTAATCGCAAATAAAGTTTATTTTTATTCAGTTTAAAGGTAAAATCGAATGTAATTGTTTGCTTTTGTTTCTTCTTCAATTTCAAATGTGATGATTTGTTTGCTTTTTATGATTCATTCTATGATTTTGAGAATTTATTTATTTGTATATTATGGAACTCGCTCCTCAATCACAGGCATTTGCCCATATGAGGAGCCTTCATCTAATTGTATTTTGAATTTTTGTATTCTGTAATTATCAAGAAGAAAATAAATCAATTTCAATTTTATAATTTATTCATGTGAACACAATCATGAATAAATAGCCGTCATTTTCTGTTATAAATTTCCTCTATTAAGACGAATCTTCTTAAGCTCATTTTGTACTACACGTGAACTCTTCCAACACTGAAATCTGCTTTTGATAGCGAATCCTTCCAAATTAAAATCCTAAAAAATCTACTTGTACAACAAACCCCATTAACATGGATAAATCCGCATTATATTCCATAGGCTCCTACCTACGGCATGCACTCTTTTAAAGTATACTTCAAGGTATGTATCAGTTTACACGTACAGACTAAATGCGATTTAATTATAGTATTTAGTCTCTAGAGCTGGGGGTCACTTGCAATAACAACCTTGTAAAAATATTCAGCTAGATTGTGAAACAGTAATGATCAGAGATGAGTGCTATACTGCTAAATCCCTTTCTACAATGCAAGAACGCTTTCAGGTTTCATTTTCGAAGTAGGGGAAGTGAGTCTAGACGGGATTTAGTGCGCAACGCACTCTGGTGGGAAACGGAAAAAGACTTGTTAAAAGCGTATTAGACGACGACGCCTGCAGCAACAATGAAGCACACTGATTGCAGCCGAAAGACACATGTGTCCCACTCGATCAAATTGCGCTCTCAAATCCTTCCTTCTCTCTCCAAATCCGCTTGCCATGTCTCCTCTACATTAGAATTCCACGACGCCATTCTAGTTGCCAACTTTCACGTCGACGTGGAATAATCAGCGTCAAATAGGGAACATAGACGTGCCGTGACGTGAAAGATTGACAGGTGCCGCCCAAAAAGATCTGAGACTTGTTCGCGAGTTGTGATTCACGATCTCATTCCTATAAACAACAAATTTCAAGCTCACCTTATAGTTAGACTTATACAAGTTATATTAGACTTGGAAGTTCATATAAAAATGGAAAGGCGTTGTTCCACATCAATTTTTGTAATACAGGGAATGTGATTTTACGAGGAAGTAAATAACTCCGGGCTCCATAAATACCAATGAATCTTTCTTTAAGAAGTTGAAATGAAACTTTAAGAAATTTTAGAATGTCTTAAAGACAGGCATAATCCTGCTGACTTAATTTTCATCTCATTATCAACCCAAGAAGGTCATTCATAGTCAAAGACAAATCTGGATAAACTCAATTTTGCAGTATGTATTCTTTTTTTTCAATCTGGAATTTTAAAAGTGGAAGATTATTATTTTCTGAGTGGGATTTTCAATGATCAATTTAGAATTGAAATATGGAATCATTACGAAATCTATTTATTGAAAATTTTTGTACATTTACATGTTTGTATAGTGAGTAATCTTACTCAGAAGTTTAATCATCATTTCAAATAACATAGTTTCAGATTTGATATAATTCCTTTTGTTGTTTTCATCTCAGCCTTTTTGAGATGGAGCCGCTTCCTACTCCATTCAATAAAAAGTTGAAATAATAAGAATTAAACCAGTTCCATCAACTTGTTTAAGTGGTCAAAAGTTCGTTAACTTGGATTTCACTTTTTGAGTCTTTCAAGCAAGATGAATATTGAGAAATTTATACATTAAACACTTATTGAAGAGTTCAAGATTGGAAGATCATAACTAAATCCTTATTTTTTGAGATAAATTGGAAAATTTGTACATTCTTCCATATTATTTTATTCTTTGCTGACTGAATCATTAGTAGACTGTAGGCTACGACGATGCAGAATTTTCATCGATAGAGGCTCAGATTCTGGCGCTTGCGTTCTCTCGAAATTCTAGCGGAGGCTGAATTAGTAGCACAGCTCGCACCTGTGAAGGGTGATCATTCAGCTCACTAAACCCGCACGAAATTCAGTTGGCTGGTCCAGTGCGGTAACGATCTCCTGCCGTTGAATGCTACAAACGATGAATCAACGAGAGCGCAACGAAATAAGCGAACGTGATTTGGAACTAATTCCAAGGAGGTTGGAATCGAGCACAAGCTTTGCTCGCTGATTCCGTGCCGAGCTAGAGCTAGGCGACGTTGATGTATCGCGGTCTGTTGCTCACTCGATCCGTCTTCATTCGCTGTGCCTCAGGCGGGTCAAACTTTGTGCCCCTACCCTACCATTACCACCGTTATCTTCTAGCGAATCTTGTCCTGCCTGGAGCCAACTTAACTCTACCAACTCGGTTCGATTTTATACGCGAAACAAGTGTTTTCGGCTAATTTTTATAACAACGACCAGCAAAATCAATCATGGTTTTTACAGTATATGTTTCCTTATTTCCTTAACGGGAAAGGGAGCAATCTTTTATCTTGAGCTATAAACATTCGTCTACGTCCAAAAAGATCAACTTTCTTGATAGGAAAAGGGGAATATCATCCATAAGTAATCAATAGGCCTGTACTAACCATAGGCCTAAGTAAAGGTAGTAAAGGTAGAACCTAGAAGCGGGGATCGGTCAAGCTTTCCCGAGTATTATGCTTAGTAGACTCTGAATATTGCAATACTCAGTTGAATATTGTTAATTGGAAAAAATCTGGTGACTTAAATCACATTGAAACAGAAGTTTCATCACGGAAGTTGGTAATTTTCAGTCTATTCAACAAATAATTTTATAAACCTGAATAGTAAATCTCTTGGAGAGAACAGCGAGTTTGAATCTTGAATATTATACAATCTTAATCTGATACAATATTATAGTGAAGAATAAAGAATATTCTCATTCCAATATTATCTGTTTTGATCAGGAGTGCATAATTAAAGTTCAAATGTAAAATTACTTATAGCTGTATTTCACGCATTTATTGGCAGGATAGTTATTTTACAAATTCAAATTCAATCATTGTCTCTAAATCGTAATGGAAATTAAATTTACCAAATTAATGAGGTATTATTTGATGAATAATAATAATATTATATTATTCATTTTAGGAATTCACAGTTCTGGTCCCAGTATCGTTCCTCTAACACTGATCAAATAGCTAAGAACGTTTTTCACAACAATTCTATATTATTTTTCCTCATCAAGTAATAATTCAATCACAAAGGAAAAATATAATACTCGAGTTATTGAGCTCCTTCTGCAGCATGAAAACATCATTTTATACTCCAACTGGTGTGTGTTAAACATACCATAACAAAGTTCCCATGAATCATATAGAAATATCGATTTGATTGAACATCGAACACAGCAATCGTATTATAAGTTTACAATATTGATTTTTCCACATTATGATACTCGAATGTTGATAACAATGAACTCCTTTTATTGAAATTTTACTGGTGACCAGAATACCCAGTCAGAGTTCGTGGAAAACGTCTGATACATGACATCAAATTCACAATATTTACAGTGGACGTATCGTCTATCCATTTATCATCTCACTAATCAATAATGACATTGTTATGTTTGAACAGAATCACCTGAAAAAGTTTACTGTTCTCCAAACTCGAATTTTATTCTAGCAAATAGAAATATTTCAGTGAATAAACAAGGAGTGTTGTTTGATTTTTACTGGGTTCAAAACACAGAAAATAATTCCCTTTTTCAGGATATAATAAAGTCAATATTGGAGGAGATATGAAAATTTAATTTTTCAAAAGTAGTTGAAATTTGAAATTGGCATGGAATCATCTACATTTAAAGTCGATATCGTGCATCAATTTCAGGAATCGAGGAGTGGATGTGGAATGTTATTCTATGAAATAATGAAAAAATATGAAGCATATAGAACATTAGACAACCATAGTTGATTTTAAATCAAATAGAATCTCAATATTCTATCTCCAACTATTTTATCAACGAGTCATGTGAATAATGAATGAACAATGATCATTTTTGAGTACGGTATATGAATGATACGATAATAGATAATGAGATGGATTGAGCTGTTCAGTTATAGGCCTAATAGTCCTCTACTCAGCCGTCTTCAGTCTAGAATCTGGATGATCAGCTTAATATGCTCAATGATCAATGATCATGCCTCAGTCCATCAGTCCATGTACGTTTTGTACAGGTACTTCCATGTACATTGTACAATGAGAAATGAGCTACGAGACATAGAGACAAGATCGATACCCTTTGAATCTTAGTGACAGAGATCTGCTCTCATCTCTTTGTGCAATCTGTTATCATGGTGGGGGAGGGTCAAAGTTCACGATGAAGACGCCGTAGATAAGATTCAGCAATGAGATGATGATGACCTCGCTGTAGTGCCTTTGGGGGGAGGGGGGGTTGAGTAGGATACATCATAATGAAAGAGGAACGGAGCTGGGTGATTTCCAAAGTGAACTACAGCACTCTTCATCATCCACTATGTCCTCCCAACAGTTCAAAGACAAAGATGAAAAGCAGAAATGTGTGAGTTGGAAGAAAGAGAGAGAACGGACGTCTTCCTGGCGAATGGTTCGGGAAGATTGGATCAGAGACGCGATTTCCGTAGCTTCTGTTCGATCTTTTTCTTCTTCTAAGACACAGAAAAAGCACTGAAATAGGGAGAGAAGTTCGAGGAGCAGAGAGAGGAGCAGAGTTTGCAAGTCGGGAGTAAACTGTGTAGCCAGGACAGAAGAAACGGATGTCATATTACGATTGTACAGTCCATTAACGTGATTGCCTCCATTCCAAACGAGTAAATAGTCGAGCATCAGCCTCAACCTATCTTTTTATCAATTTATTTCGTGCCTGCTTATTTATCGCTCATCTATCAAATGGAAACTCCCCGTTCCCGATGAATGAATCAGGCAATGTTTATTTCGTAAAACAAGATGTCAAGAAAAGTTGATAAGATTACATCATCCCTTTTGCTTCATATTTTTTTCATAGCATATTTGAGTGACATGTTGTTTGACCAACAGATCATTCAAATGTATTGTACTTCTTCCATTAATTCAATTCGTTACATTACCGACCACATAGAGAATCACTGAAATAATATAATGATTGATTCATTAGATATTCTCAACAATATTAGTGTTAAGATTTCTTTAATAAATAATGTATTTTTATAAAACGCATTCGATCATAAATAGCCCTTCAGATAACCTCAACGATAATTTCTACAATCACCTCAACAAATAATTCAATCGAATTTATTTAATTTTAATGCAGCCCCTTCAACTACAAATGGTATTTGTTTTCACAAAATTGTCGTATAAGTCAGTCGGTCACGCGCTACAAGATCAAGCTAGAGGAATAGAGAAAGATTGAGCCATCGAATGTTAGCAAGGGTTTTCATTGTGATAAAATTAAAAATAAAACTGTGATTATTGAACATGTGTACAACAGATCACTTTCTATTTGAAAATCTTCCAATTTTGAAAGGTCATTCAAACAATCTATCATGTGAATCAGTTATCGGAACAGAACATTATTCTGGAAATAGTATCGCTCTAGCGTAGTGCTGCTCTCGAAATTTTAATGAAATTTATATGATATCGGTTTATATAAGTTTTTATGAATTTTGTAGACACTACAAATCCTAATGAGCGAAAAAGAAGTTTATTATGAGGGAAAATTAGTGATTATTCTAATTTAAATTGATTTATCTAAACTGAAATAATAACTTTCTTATAACTACTTATAACTTTCCAGTTTTCTCCACTTTGAACATTGAAAAAGTGGTGTAGGCGAATTTGAGGGAAATTCCCAAATGTACTTTATATCAATTTATTGATAAATATGGTATTATTTGAAATGTGAGATTGCAAGACAATCTTACTTCCATTTTTAAACTTAATCTGACTGATGATCGACTGTACAGGAGTACCAAATCGAACAGTGTCACTAGCAGCTAAGGGGCTATCACTAGCATTTCGTGTAGTGTCGCATGCTGAGGGTACGGGGGAAGGACACCACTGATTCTGAGAGCACATCTTGTAATGAGTCTCGTGGAGGATACATTAAAGGCATTTGATTAAAGATTAATGCTAATGGGCGCCATTATGAAGAGCAGGTGGCTGCTAGATCCGGTAATAGTGGGAGTTCCGGTGCCATTCTCATCGTAAAACCGTGCTGTCAGGCACAACGGCAATTCCTCCTTCACTGCCTCCTGTATTGGCACAGGCAGAGGCCGTTAGTTGCCTACAAACTGCCGAAGGACGTGAGCCGAGCAGCGCCTTCCATTGGCAACTTAGGCAACCTGCCCGACATTATTCAGCACCGGCCTGCTATGCCTTGCTGCTTCATTAATCGGCTTCAAGCGAATTCTGCATTGCACGCTGCAAACGCCTAGATATGGTAGAACATTCTAGATTGCTCGGTCTATCCTAGTTCATATTGCTTCCTCAATCCGCCTACTTCGTTGATAGGATCTGACAAAGTAGAAATTAAATATAATAATATTAATTTATTAGAATCTCCATTCATTTCTATATAAGTAGACACAGGTCTTCTGCAACTGGGAATATTGACCATTTTAAATAGCAATCAGGATATCGTTTGCTATTTAGTATATTGGTCAAAATATGCAGTTGCAGAAGTCCTTTGTCTATTTAAATAGCAATAAATAAAATAATGAAGATTCTATTCTAATAAATTATCATTATAATTATCCAGCAGTTGGTGTACTGCAATATCTAATAATTCTCCCATGAGAAATTGAATACATGGACTTTGTACTAACTGACTTTATTACTGTATTACATCATTTCACTGAAACTTTGAATTGTTAAACAATTGCATCAGTCTTTACACGGTAAAGTTTCCTATCAAGAGGATACACGGAAGATAAAAATTAAACAATCGAATTGGAAGTTTTGGATAGATTTTTCGATAGTTAAGATGAAAGAGATCATTAGAACTTTTCTATATCTCTCAGAGATAGATACTTATAATATTACCTTCAACGAATTGTGATCCAAATCATCCATGCAACATCAAGAATATTGTACAAAGATGAATTATTATTGAATGTATTCACAAGTACCACATTGCTTTATTTCTTTAATACAAATGAGCTGAAATAGGAACCTAATTGTCACGCTATCATTTCCTAGCAATGGAAAACGAACTGAAGTATACTGAAGTTCAGAATTATAGTTCGAACTTGAGAGTTATTCGGCCTGACGGGTAGTTAGTGTATACCGATTTGTCGCCATTCTCTTCTCATTAGCTTCGTTTCTCGTAGAAGTCTGGAAAAAGAGCATCTTTTTCAAAAAAATCATCTCAAACTTTCGACACACACCAAAGAGGGAGGCAGTCCCCTTGTAACAAGCGCCCCTGATAGGACACGTATGCTACAGCTTCCAATTTTTAATAGACCTCAACTTCCCAACCCTGTTATCATCCCCCATAGCTCCCTTCAATTTCCGGCTTTCTTCTCCTGGAAACTTAGCTAATAACTTTCTGGACAGTTGATGAATTTCTTCCCCAGGTATTTAGGCATTAGCTCCCAGAATTCAATGAACAAGTTTTTTCGATAATTATTGATTGATCATTCAATTGGGGCATAATGTTCCAACCTATTTTCCCCCAAAAGAAATGCCAAATATCATAGTAATTGAGAATAACTACTATAACGATTAGTCTATTGTATATAATAGGGACTGTATAATCAGTCTCTACAGTCTATTGAATTTGGATTAATCTATTTCGTAATGAGATGTAGTAGCGGCAATAACTAGAATATTGTTCATCCCTTCCGTATATTATCAAATTTTCTGCAAAAAATTCATCAAAACAGACAAATTCAAATTCAACTAACTCTTCATGTATGAGGAAATTATTTTCCAAAATAGAAACAGTGCTGGATAAATGGAATGCAGCAAGCCTCACTGAAGGTATTAAATGTTTATATTTCATAATTTCGAGAAAACATCAGTCAACTCTCAGCAAGGCATGATATCATGATACCAATGATGGGTTTGCCTTGTTTTTCTAGCAGACTGCTGAAGGCTTTCGACCGCAATAAAAGCCAGAAAGCCAAAGAAAATATGGCGAATGCTAAGAGCATATATCCAGATTGTAAACTTGGCACACATACACATACACTACCCACATATAGTGATGTGAAATAGGTACAACGCTTCCCTTTCAGCAGAAGAAGCTCTCTTTGCACAATGGAATGGCAAGATATTCTCTCTCCATCTGGGTCAATTCATCTCCAAATCACCTTCAGCAAATATTTACCGGCTCCTTTTTATCAAGCCCTTAAAAGTGCTTTTTTCACCCTGTAGGGAAATCCACCCTGGAATTCAACCGTTATTGCTGACTTGCTACAATTTTTGTTACTAGCACGTGCAGTTTTCCTCCATCCTTTACAAATACTTTCATTTCAACCCAATTAATAGTACATTTCTTGATTTCATATAAATCATTGTACAATCTTCAAGTTGGCTATAGATAGATTAATTGCCTCTGTTAGTAAATAAGGCGACAAACTGATAGAATGTTTTTTATTTTATTTTTTGCCCCTCATACTCTTTCATGAATATCACAGACTCTTTTATATTGGAGTTGGTCTATAACAAAATCAATAACTATGGAGTAAACAATAGATTTTCTTCAACTCCACAAATATGTTAATAAGCGTCATTTCATAATATTATTATAAGTTATTATAACAGTAGTCTAATTTCCAACCTGTGAAATCAATTAAGAAGTTCTTGGATTATAATTGAATTATTGATTTCTCATATTTGTTTCCTACGTAGATTATCATAAAATAAGCATCAATGTCGAATAATGGAGTTTCAACTCGAGATTGAAATTATTCACCAAATAAAG
Organism: Sogatella furcifera; assembly: GCA_017141385.1. Taxonomy (NCBI): domain Eukaryota; kingdom Metazoa; phylum Arthropoda; class Insecta; order Hemiptera; family Delphacidae; genus Sogatella; species Sogatella furcifera. The sequence continues at coordinate 18,218,085 of CM029550.1, read as the reverse complement.
TATTCAGTAGGATCGTTCATTTTAAGGTTAGTTAACAAGTCAGAGTGATTTTAATAAAATTGTAGAGAAAACTCATGTTTCAAAAATAAGAGCTAACGCACATATTATTCAATGAAAAACAAACTCATTCCATTGTCTGATGATTTTCAATAGTCATTCATCACTAATGGCATTCCAATAGAATTTCATATCCATTTACGGCGAAAATAGAATAGCTGTAATTGAAAGGCCTAAGGGAATACTTTTTCAGAAATTAATTGGTACGTGGATTTCCTTGTAATTCCATTATTCGTGTATTTTCCTGTTTCCTCTGTCTATATTCACATTGAATTTTAGTTCCAATAACTCAATTCTCCGTCAATGCTGTTCTGTTAAAATTCAGAAAAGAACTCCCACAATATGAACAAAGATTGGTTAAAAAAATGTTGATATTCTGAGTAGAATTTCTGACAAGGGGGATTCCTTCAGGTGATTTACAAAATGAACAGACTCGTCAAAAGTGTCAAAGCAGACAATTTTCACATGATATAACAAGTTAAAATCAATAATATAGGAAGCGTGATATCGAACCCTATCTAAATTAATTAGCTATAATATTGTTTGATAATTTTAGGGTTTTCGGAATTTTTTGTCATAGTTTCACTCACCAAACACTTAAAATTTTAATGTTCACTCTTCAAGTTTCTTCTATAGTTTTTCCACTTTCATGCTTTTGAATGAACAAGAATACTCATTTCAGTCCAAGTCAGTAGAAATACATTTTCAATTTTTCAGTATCGAACAAACAAACTGCGATTGGAGGTCGGACCGGTGAAATACGACTGCAAATAAAAAGCAGCGCGCCAATGTAAATTATTGGTGGCCTTAATGAGTGGCAGTGCTCTCTACCGGCTGACGTAAAAGTTACTGTTGCTATCCAATTAAATTCACAATTCCATTTCGGCTTTGTTACTATGTAAATTTAATTTTCGCTCTGTGGTAAATGAAAACGTTGTCAAAGGGCGGCGACCGACGGAATTATTGCCTTTCCCTCCCTCCCCCAGCCACCCGTTCTACCGCGCGCGCGCGATAATCGCAAGAAGTCGCAAGTCGTTTTTGACGCACACACAAGAGCGACCAATGACCGAATGATTCCAGTATGCAACGCGTGAAACTCTGATATTGCTCGCAAAACTAATGAAATTTCCTTGTCCCATAAGCCACAGCCAGTGTTGCTCGCTGTTACTAACCAATAGAATGATTTAATGCTCGGACGAATATTGTCATGCTGAATGTCGAAGCAAAGTTCACCAATGGAATGGCTCAACACTGTTAGACGCCATCTATTCAGCACTGTATCACAGATTTATCTCACATGCGTGTGATGAATACAAAATTTGATAATTTGTCAGTGGTTTCAAATGCTTTTGAATGAAAATCAAGAAAATTGAATCACAGCTTGTGAAAAATAATGAATTTATTAAAATGGAGAATGATTTCAAATAAGTTATTTGATTTGTATGACGATATAGAAAAATATTATATTATTGTTGATCACAATCCTAGGTGATAATGGAATCAGATTTCTGTATCCAATTAATATTTCTCTCACATGAACTTTTATTTATAGTCGTAGAAGTCTAATATTGGAGTCTATATTCGAATCATGACTATTTAACTGATAACCGCGCTTTCCTCAAATCAACGCTCAACTTGAGCTAGTTCATTAGTCAGCTTGAGCATGAATTTACTGTATAAGTGGCTTCTAATAGAAAGTTCTTGAGCCTGATTAGAAGAGAGGGGAAAGACGATCAGTTTTTACTTCAGCATTTACATTCTGGTTTTTTGGGGAAAGCGAGCATCTAAAATTAGGCAATCCACTGTAAATTCACTGGAGAAGAAAATTTATAATAGACTCTCCTCATGACATTCACAACTAGTCAATTAGAATATAACATGATACTCCATTATACTCGTATTCATGTAAAATAGGAATGGAAATATTGTAATATGAACAATCATTTTCATCTATTGCCTGGAGTCTATATAATCCGACGTTTCTTCTGTTTGAACGGGAGGAAAAAATATAGAGACTGTTTATTTTTTCTAAGTAGCGATAAATTAACATGAATTGTCTTAGTTGACAGGCCTATAGAGGTTTTCATATCCTATCAGTTTGCATTTACATAGATTCATCATCACGAAGGACACCATAATTTATTGAAACAGCAGAATATCATAAATGTGATTCTATCTATTTAGTCCTATCAGGAAACGATACCAGAACAGCCTTTCCAAGACCAATTAAGATTACGATGAACATCTTCTTCCATAATTATATTATTACTATTCAAATTCTGAATATAATGAAGAGTTTGAACAGAAGAGTAATACCACACTTTTTTCAATTGCCAGAGCGTCTTCTGATTTCCAATTGTGTGCAATTTGCATGTAATCACGCAGTTAATTTTAATTTGAAATTCTCATTTGCTGTTACACGGACGCCGTGTAAAAATAAATTGCCGTCGGGTAGACAATGATTTCTTCGTTTTTGGGAAGCAGCGCGCTCCTCAGCAGGGCTTCCACCTGCGAAAGTTATGATTTATTTCGACATAAATAAAGCGCCAGGACGATTTTAATTAAAGGACCACCCCACCAATCCGCCAACAGCCTAGTGACGTTAGAATCCCTAGCAAACGGAATTAATTCGAATCCCTGCGGTCGAATAACGGAAACTAATAAAACGTTCGGAATTTAATTTTTCTAGCAGCGATAAATTCAAGGTTAAACAAGCTACGAGTGGAATTCGGCACGTTTCACTCGTTACTGATCTAATACGCCGAATTCCAAGGCGGCTCTGGCTCTACGACCTGAACCGTTCGGCAGCAATGAAAGTACTGCTGGATCGGAAAATGTGAAACCTTTGTTTCTAGAGTACGTATAGCTCAGTATTTGAAATACTCTGGAGAAGTCAGTGTAGTGTTGACGCTTATTGAAAGGTGGATGGAAATATTACAGCATTACCAACAATGAAAACTACTATAGGCTAATAGAGTTTGAAAATTCATTTAGAGTTGATAATTAATCGTTCCCCGTTTCTGGAGGAATAGTAATTGTTGCATTACACTCTAACTGATTAACTGCATGTTATTCAGAGGTGTTCTGCATCTACACTTGGTTGTGAAGACTGGCTTATGGTTGAGAGTATCAACGTGCTAACCACACGTTACCTTTATCCTGGTTGATGATTATTCGCCTGCTGTATTTTCTATCCGGGCTGGGAGGGCATTCTGGCGCGGTGGGGGTGGCTTCGGCTCGGTCGGTGTTGATTTTGGGGCTGTGGGTTCTTTTGAGAAATTATGGCTTTTGGGCCGGTATTTGCCGGGCTGGAGTCGTTTTCCTGTCTTGCCGAAGTGTCTTCTTTGCTTGGATGGACTGTATAGTTTGGTATACAGTTTGGAATATGAATCTGGCAACCAGCTGGTAGGCTAGGTAGGTTAGCAACCAACCAGCAACTAGGCCATTCATAGGGCTGTTGCGCCATTGACAAACAAAAAAAAATTTATCAAACTTTATAGCCTAATTTTTCTCACCTATGTCTACCTGTAACCCGCATCTTAAGAAGTTGATGTTTGACTATATGAGAATAATGTACCACCAAATGAAAATTTTGTTAACGTACCAGAACCAAGATATTTAAAAAATAAAGTGCGGGTTACAGGTGGAAACCCCTACCCGCATTTGTGATTTTTCAATATTTGAAGATGCCATAATAATGTACTATTTTTGTACCTTTTTGTACCAACAATTAAAAATTTTGCTAACGTACCAGAACTGAGATATTTGAAAAATGAAGTGCGGGTTACAGGTGAGGGGGTTATGGTGAGGGGGGTGGAGAAAAAAAGGAAATTCTCAATGACATCTCATTTATAGATTTTAATTCAAATCTGACTGAAGCATTATTCTCTACGACCTTTGTAGCATAAGAAACGGATGTAAGATGGAGATTTATTACAACAAGAGGTAAGGAAAATGCGTAATTAGAAAATGGTGATTAGAGGTGGATATTTGTAGGCCTATAACAACTTACCCTTGAATAAGTATTGGATTACTATCTACTATCAAGGAGCATCGAAAAAGATTTTTGTTACCAGCTTAATCCAGAGATATATGCAAAATTCTTATATCTAAGGACGGGGGGGGGGGGTAGGTGAAACATCGAAAATCTTCTATAACTTTTTTAATATTGGATATTTTTCAAATCTGTCAATGCCAGAATGTTAACCTCCTTCTCTACTATCGAGAAGCATCGAAAAAGGATTTTGTTACAACCTTAATCCAGAGATATATGCAAAATAGTTATATAACTGTTTGGGGGGGTTGGTGAAACATCGAAAATCTTCTATAACTAATTCAATATTGGATATTTTTCAAATCTGTCAATGCCAGTATGTTAACATCCTTATCTACTATCGAGAAAAATCGAAAAAGAAATTTGTTACCAGCTTAATCCAGAAATATATGCAAATTTCTTATATCTAAGGACTAGGTAAAACATTGAAAATCTTCTATTACTTTATCAATTTTAGATTTTTTTCAAATCTGTCGATGCCAGAATGTTAACCCCCTTCTCTACTATCGAGAAGCATAAAGAAAGAATTTTTTTACCAGCTTAATCCAGAGAAATATGCAAATTTCTTATATCTAAGGACGGGGGGTAGGTAAAACATCGAAAATCTTCTATAACTTTATGAATTTTAAATTTTTTTCAAATCTGTCAATGCCAGAATGTTACACTACTTCTCAACTATCGATAAGCATCGAAAAAGAATCTTGTTACCACCTTAATCCAGAGATATATGCAAAATAGTTATATAACTGTTCGGGGGGTAGGTGAAAATTGAAAATCTTCTATAACTTTTTCAATATTGAATTTTTCTCAAATCTGTCAATGCCAGAATGTTAACCTTCTCCTCTACTATCGAGAAAAAATGTTGTTACAGATTGTTGACAGATTTGAGAAAAATTCAATATTGAAAAAGTTATAGAAGATTTTCGATTTTTACCTACCCCCCCGCCCATCAATAACACGATTTTGCATATATCTCTGGATTAAGCTGGTAACAAAAATCTAGTTTGATGCCTATCGATAGTAGAGAAATAGTGTAACATTCTGGCATTGACAGATTTGAAAAAAATTTAAAATTCATAAAGTTATAGAAGATTTTCGATGTTTTACCTACCCCCCGCCAAGTAATGTCAAGATTTTGCATATATCTATGGATGAAGCTGGTAACAAAAATCAATCTCGATGCTCATCGATAGTGGAGAATGGGTGTAACATTCTGGCATTGACATATTTGAAAAAAATCTAAATTTGATAAAGTTATAGAAGATTTTCGATGTTTCTCCTACCCCCCGACCAATTATATAACTATTTTGCATAATATCTCTGGATTAAGGTGGTAACAAAAATCTATTTCGATGCTTACCGATAGTAGAGAAGGAGGTTACTATTCTGGCATTGTCAGATTTGAAAAAAATCTAAAATTGATAAAGTTATAGAAGATTTTCGATGTTTTACCTACCCCCCGCCCAGTTATGTCAAGATTTTGCATATATCTTTGGATTAAGCTGGTAACAAAAATCATTCTAGATGCTCATCGATAGTAGAAAATGGGTGTAACATTCTGGCATTGACAGATTTGAAAGAAATCTAAAATTGATAAAGTTATAGAAGATTTTCGATGTTTCACCTAAACCCCCCCCCCCCACAGGCCATTTATATAACTATTTTGCATATATCTCTGGTTTAAGCTGGTGAAAAAACGCTTTTTCGATGCTCCTTGATAGTAGAGAAGGGGTATGACATTCTAGCATCGAAATAATCCAATATTTATTCAAGGGTAAGTTGTTATAGGCCTACAAATATCCACCTCTAGTCACCATTTTCTAATTTAGCATCTTCCTTACCTCTTGTTGTAATAAATCTTCATCTAACATTCGTTTCTTATGCTACAAAGGTCGTAGAAATAATGCTTCAGTCATATTTGAATTAAAATCTATAATGGAGATGTTATTGAGAATTTCCTTTTTTTCTCCACCCCCCTCACCAATACTTTATTCCCCAAATATCTCGGTTCTGGTAGGTTAACAAAATTTTTAATTGGTGGTACAAAAAGGTACAAAAATACTATATCAATTTGGTATAATTAGATTGGAGAAATTCCATATGCGAGTAGGGGTCTCCACCTGTAACCCGCACTTTATTCTCCAAATATCTCGGTTATGGTAAGTTAACAAAATTTTTAATTGGTGGTACAAAAATGTACAAAAATAGTACATTAATTTGGTATAATTAGATTGGAGAAATTCCATGTGCGGGTAGGGGTGTCCACCTGTAACCCGCACTTTATTTTTCAAATATCTCAGTTCTGGTACGTTAGCAAAATTTTTAATTGGTGGTACAAAAAGGTACAAAAATAGTACATTATTATGGCATCTTCAAATATTGAAAAATCACAAATGCGGGTAGGGGTTTCCACCTGTAACCCGCACTTTATTTTTTAAATATCTTGGTTCTGGTACGTTAACAAAATTTTCATTTGGTGGTACATTATTCTCATATAGTCAAACATCAACTTCTTAAGATGCGGGTTACAGGTAGACATAGGTATTATACCTCTAATTGGAAAATTAATCTTATTAATCCTAATTGGATTCTATAAAAACATTTTCTCCATAGATATTCACGGATTTATAGCTCTAAGGAAAAAATATTTATAATAGTGATTGATCATAGCTAAAACTGTATTATCAAACTATTTCTCTTTATATTACACTTCTATCACCATCTCCACATTTACATTCCTTATACACATGCACAGTCAAGTTTCATACTTGTTCATCTGTACGTATTTGAGAATTTGTTCACATTTGTATGGACACTTACCATCTAGAATTAGTATTGATGTATTGTGTATTTAGTATTGATACCATCTAGACGTATTAATGAACGTTTTTCGCACATTCATAATAATCAATTGTTTCATTACAATTCATGAATATTAATCACTCTACTCGTAATTTTCAAGACTTCCTCAACTAGCTTTTACTGGATATTAAAACAAAAATTGGAAACTAGCGATAGTTCGAACATCAACAACATACTGTGCAAAAAAGCTAGAGTTTCAGACGCCTTCTCAACTTTTTTTCACACGTCAGCTAATAGCCTGACTTAATTCACTCGACTCTTTCAACCCCGCTCAACTGATCTTAGCTGGGCTAAATTGCTAGAAAGTTGAAAGAGGTCATTCAGATGCCTACGGGGGCAAGTCGGAGTTTTCAAGCACATGTACATAGGCTAGAATTTGGCGGGAAAGCGCGCGTAGAGGCACTCTAGAGCTTTGGAGAAGAGAGGAGGGGTGGAGACCGCTTAGTCGAATAAATTGCGTTCATTCGCCATCACACTATCTGCACATTCTCAAAGAGCGGCAATTTGCCCCACGTAATAACATAACGCTGCACCCCCTACCACTTAAGCACGCACACACATGCGAGTCAGCATTGAATTTTGCGTGTATTTTTACAACTCGACAACTGCAGATACAACGAATGCCCTGCTGTAACACTCGAAATTTAAAGGGAAACAACTTCCACTGCCATTAGAAGACAGGGAAAGCACTGGCTTCCCCTTATCGTTAACACGTAGCGCTTCTGCAGTTACTGTAAACACTAGAGATGCTGCTGCAATATAAGATTATTCATCCAAATTCATCTCTGATAACTAGATTCTTGGTCGGAAATCCCCTTTCCCTGGCCACATGTCATTGAAAGTACACTCACAAATCCTTTATGACGTTCAACAATTTCTTGTCATTAGGTTCATTGAGAGATCAGTCAGTACTTGAGTACAAGTCTAATAAGTCTAAGTGCTCCGAAATGGAATAATCTTGTACTACGGAATACTGTTTTAAAGTGAATGAATATCTCCTGTTTTATCTAATTATTCATTTCTTAAACTATAAATGATCACTTTTTTCTGTATTATTGTGGCTGAAAGTCAACGTTTGCTTTGACATTGCCATATAAAAGCACTGCTGCAGAACTTTTCACCCTGCTTCCTTAATTTACTCTCGGTTTACATATGAAGGCTATTTGCGTAGAGAAATCAGGAACATCCCTGATTTCCTAATTGAATACAATGAATACTCTTCGATTTTATTTCTCTACGAAAATGTATTTTCCTGGCATAGACATTTCATATCTTCTAAGGAATAAATACTAGTTCCAGAGACGAATATTTCGAAATAATAATACTCTTCTAACAGTATCAATTTTTCTTATGAAATATTATCACTTAATGCTGACTTCAAGAGAAAGGCCACTTCAGCATCAGTTGTCAATCTGAAAAATGAGAAATGTGTGAAAACATTTGAAAAGAAATACCTCATACCGTATAGGAATATCATATTGGAGAAGATATATCAACTTGAAAGAATAATATAAGAATAGTCCTACTACATTAGAAAATATACAGAATTTGCCATATCAATTCCATAATATGGATTATAATAGCCTTATTGAATACAATGGGTACCAACTCAAACCCAATAAGCAATCTGTCAAAACCATAATGGCTTGTACAAGATGAGACAATTTTTGAAATAGAAAGCAAAAATTCAATGAGTTCAAGAGAGGATGATGAGATTTCTATCAAAACTTCCAAATTGTTTTATGTTATTTTGGCTTAATATATACCTTTCTAAATCGTTCGAATTATCTTTTCTTCGAGTGGAAAACTTTAGGTAAAACTGAATTTTTTACATAACCTGACAATTTATTATGTGACTAAATTAGGAACAGAAAAAGTTTTAGGCAATAGCCTGTTTTTTCTTTTCGCATCTTGTATATTTGTACATAAATGAAATAAATGAAAAGGAATGCATGAAATTACATATAGATGGAGAAATCAAGAGAATATTTAGTGCTGGAATAATCTTCTATAAAAGAAACCGAAGTGGGAGGCTGGATGAATAGCAGAAGCTGTTGAATTAAGGAAGCATTACACTGCAGTAGAGTCGGAAGTATCAAAATGAGCCGAAATATTCTTCTTGGAATAAATAGAACCGATGTTGTAGTGGGGATGAACATTTCAAATTGCGGTGATTCAAAGCACAGTATAAAAGCCAAGGCTTCGTGACTGACATTGATGAAAATCAAATTTCATTCAATATGAGAGTGGAATTTTACCAAATAAATTATAGAATTGGAAAGTAGAACTGGAAAAAAAGGAAGGTTTCACATGTGAAAAATCGTTTTGATTTGATTGAGTTGGCTAGCTTATTGAAGTAAGTGAAAACGTGCCGGTCTGATAATCAAATGCTCCGAGGTTCGATTAGCCGGGGAACAGTTTTTAACCACAGCATAATCACAAAAATTCGGCCACCCCGTCTTTTGGAGGAGACGGTAAGCCGTCGGTCCCGTCATCCTAAAAAGTGGTCGTCATCTCTCATCATCATCATCCAAACCCAAACGATGGGTTCGAACTCAAATCATGTAATTTTTTAAAGGTCGAGCAGACCCCTGTTATTACCCACGCACAGGCCTAGAAGCTCATGTGGGCATCACTCTCAGAAAAAATAATTCATACTATCTATATCGATTATGAAATATTGAATAAAAAATGGATTCTGAGCAATGTAGGAGTCTCCTAACTTGTTTTTCAATCTGTTATTAAGAAATCTGAAAATATCTAGTGATAATAATATTATGATAAATGAAATACGATTAATACAGGATATCTCGACCACAATTGAATTCCTTCAAAGGGATCACCCTCTGAATGGCTGTTACAAGTTTTTTATTTAGTTTTAATTAACAGTTCAGAGAATAATTTATAGTTCAGTAAAGAATTTATTGCTTAGTGTATAATTTATTTCCTAGCAGCTCTTCATTCACTGAACTATTTAGCTACAGTACTATCACAAATTATTATTATTGGTTTACACTGGCATTCGTTCAAGCAGAATAAGTATGAATTGAATTGATTAAACAAATCTAATTTCCAGTGGAGGATAACGCTCCCCTTCATTAAAATTTCACTTTCAATCCAATATTCACTATTATAGTGACTATTGAATGATTCTCTACCACATCACATAGTGATTCTGATCAGTTCTCTCAAACTTGATGCAAGTGTGACAAGCTACAATAACGATTGGCGAAAAGTGTAGCTTTGGACCGAGTTCGGCTGCAAGGTGATTGGCAGAATTTGACGCAGCAATTCTAGTAGGTCTAGCGAAGGCGACAGTCGAGACCGAGCTGTCAATTTGCGCGACGAGCCAGCGACACGACGTCCGTTTGTCGTTGCGATGCTGCTGTGTCAGCTTCACTGGCACGCACGCACACAAACGAGCCGTTATAATACGCCCTAGGCTGTCGCCTGTCTTGCTCTGCTACGTCGAGCACCAGGTTTGTTCTCGCTTTGATGTCTTAGGACCCTGACGCCTAAGGAGAGACGCGACAGGTCTCCAAGTAAAGTTGTAGGCCTACATGTGAGCTGCCTCCAACGAGTTTATATAGAAAATCGTTGCTTGCCACGTTCTTTTCTAAACTTGTCTGCCTAGCAAACACTAACTTCCTCTCCACTCATGTCCAATTTGTCTCTTAGTGGGGCGTCGAGCATACAAGAAGGTTCACTCAAGTTTATACGGTGTATGAAAAATTAGAATGCCGAAATATCCTAAGTTTGAGAGACTGAATCCCTTCTACTTCCAGTTGGAAGCCCGAAACTTTGAATAATGGGTAGCTTGTAGGAGTGATAACGCGTCGGTCTGATAATCAAGAGGACCCGAGTTCGATAGATAACCGGGAAAAATTACTTTGACGAGTAAATGAGAACATTTGATTTCATAATTGGACTGATTCATAATCATCCACATTATGAATGTCAATTATGATGAATAGAAGACATAATTGATTATTTTCCTGTATTATTTGGATCAATCCCGTTTCATGAAATAATAAATAAATACAAATCAAGACTTATCTCGTTGAAGATAAATGCTTCGAGCTGGACTTCCACCGTTTCGCCAGTAATGGTGAAGGAAAAAGCAGCGATATGATGAGAAGAGATTGAACTTCCATCAAACGAATAAAGTTGTTTCGACCATTCTATAGAAAGGGAGTTGGACGTAGATTATAAGATCCATCCAATTGTAGGGAATCAGACGTGAATTATAAGATTGGAAGGAAATTGGAAATGGCCCTTCAGCATTGGATGAAATAGGAGAAAAAGAGGGAAATACAAAGACTGGATAACGAGTGCAAGAGATAAAGCCAGTCTAAATTAAGCACGAAACCGTCATTGTAAGGATGTTCTGATTTCGGCTAGGGCTGGCTCCACTGATTAGGTAGGTAGAGCAATACCATCTGTACCTATAGTATGGCGTCTCGACTGAAGTCCGATTTTTAATCAGTACCTGATTCGCATTGCAGTCACGCGTTTTCCATTGACTCTGGTCTTTTTGTAACCACGTTCACGTTCCGTATACCAGCAACTGCACTGTCTAGCTTTTCTGTCTGCTTTCAGACGCCTCCCACACACACTCATCCCACCCTGAAAACTTTTCAACGAAGCAGCAGCAGCAGTAGTTACATCAACAGCTCCAGTTAACATCACTCGGTTAACTCCAGTATAAAATGCCCCACTGAATGCCCAGTCACTGACAATAGCCAATCACAGCCGCTGTAGATTCAGTCAGGATGAAGAATCGGAGAGGTAAAATCGATTACTCGTTTTCAAAAGGCCAGTCGCTCCCATCACCTACTATTCTAATATTGTACATAGTGATCCATTATCACCATTTCCCTCTTATTTTTGAAAGATGAAACTTGGACACTTTGAATGAACCCACCATTAGCAATGAGCAGTCAAGTGATTGATAATCTTTCATTTTTAAATGATAATCTTGATAATCTCTTATAAGTGAAATTTGTCAATATAATAAAGGAGGACAAAACTTTGAGAGCCTTATGCCCAGTTTTTCCAAGCACACTCAAAGTTGAGGGACCCTCAAATTTTGATGAACAGCTGATATTTTCTATGATGAGTATAGGAAATGTAGTAAAGTGTAGTAAACTTGAGGGTCCCTCAAATTTGAGTGTGCTTGGAAAAACCGGGCATAATAGTCATAGGCAAATCATATAAAGTCAATCATGAGCAAGACAATAATCAATTGTGAAAGTACCAGATGGTGGTTGTTCAAATCTAATGATTAGATATAATTGTGGTAATAGCATAAGAAAATATGGAAACAAAGCTGAAAACAATGGATCTGGTTCGGTAGAGCTTCAACGAACGTTTCTTAGCATAAAATCCAAATTCCATGTCCTCTCTTTTGGCATGATTTTGTAGATAGCCTATTATACACATGAATAAAAGTCTTTGATATAAAACTCACTCCTACTATACTGAAACGAGCTTTATAAGCTGAGATGAGAAAGTTTTACGGTAGTGGATATGTGTGCCCAATTTGAATCGTTATAAAAGAGGGTAAAACGGTCCAAATTATTAAATGTTATCTGAAATATAATATGGTTCATAAAAAAGGATTTGCACATAAGTGGTTTCGCGCAGGGGAAGGCCGTGATTCATGCTGGAATATTTCCACCTTCTCAACTAATCTAGGATCAAGCAATGGTGTTGTCGTCGGCGAGGCCTCGAAGGCCATTGCCATCCTAATCGCTGTTTGGGACCCCGCTAATCCGTCTACTGAGCCACTATCTCCTTTAATTTAGTTTGCACAGGCAGATTTAAGACCTCTCTCCTACCCCTCTCAAAGTACTTCTTCACTCAGTAACCCTCTACCTCCTTCCTAATTGGAATTCGCAGCTTACCCACTCACCAACTCTGCATTTCTGGAGAGAGCGTCTATTGGACCAACTCTCCACAGTTGCATTAGAGTAGTAACAAGTCAGACGAGCCTCAGCTACAGTAAACATGCCAAAGTGCCTGGCTTCATTCGACTTGGGTCTCAAGGTGCTCATTGAAATCCTCCAGATAAGGTAAGATGAATGTTGTATTCATGTTAATAAGTGATAATCATATTGATAGATTTTGAAGAGAATGACCTTCATACTTTACTTCTCTTTTATTGACTTGCCTTCAAAAAAGTATCATCTACGAATTACCTTCCTATCAGAAGTAAAAGATGTAAAACTGAAAAAATTTTCATCTATATGATTTTTAAATAATTTTTCCATGTTTCCTTGAAATTTCCAATTATAATTTCCCTTCACTCTGCATAGATGAAGTGTACGCCTACTACAATCTCTCGTTACAATACAAGGTAACTGCATCTCATCTATCCGTAGAGATATGTTGCTGGCTCAACCGGTAGTGTATTATATTATCAGTGAATGGAGAGGGAAGCATCGCACAGAGTTTGGTATGGAAATGGCAAGCGCTTTCTGTGAAGAATTTCATTCAATAAAAAAGAGAATAGAGCTGCGAGAGGAGTGCTGGGCTGCTCGCTGCTCATTCGCCAAAGGACGGCCCTGAGGGCATCCCGGCGTGAAGCGATAGAGGATAGAGCTCCAGCAAGGGTGGCATCGTGATATATACTATATAAATGCAAATGGGCCACTGCCTTAATGGATTTGACTGGTAACCTGCGAGAGAAGCACGGTACTCTCTCACTAACTTTCTCTCTCTCGTGATCTTGTACAATCAACCTCTGTTACTCTATCTTACTCTCTCTCGGCAATATATTGGTCACCACTTCTTACTTTTCCGACCCCTCTCACTCCACACCCCCTTTCACTCACTTGGTCTCTTAAATTTCTTTGTTTCTCACTCTCTTGGTCTCTCTCTGTTTGCCCAACACTTTTCGACTTTTCCCAATATACCCTCCTGAGGGCCATTTAAAATTCGCACCGCGAAGGGAACCTCCATAAAAATGACAGACCTTTTGTTAAGTATTAATCCCGACCGGTCTTTCCGCTTCTTATGTATTCATGGCGGTTTTTCTTCTATTTATGCATCTTTCGGTAGTGGATAAAATGATAGCTCACAGTTCCTCTTTGATGAGTTCTTCAATTGGGAGTGTTCATGGGTCTTGCGTGTATGATTTAGACGGTAATTTTATGGTAAAAAGTTATAGACTGTGGCCCGTATGCACCATCTTTGTTTGAACTGAGTTCTACGAAGTATTTCGCTTAGAATTACAAAAACTGTGGTTGAAACCAAAGAACTTGGCTATAAACAACCCTAGTTGCTAAAGGATAATTCAAACCAAATTCTCACATCATCTATATAAAGATCGGAAATGAGATCGGTGTGCCACCATTTACAAAATACAACTCAATCTACTTCAATCACGGAATAAACAATTTCCAACAATTTGTTAGTACAACTTAATAAAGTTCCGTACAACACTATAACTTTTAGCTTAATGGATTAACTAGCAGAATTTTGTCTAAACCAGAATTTGGGAAATATTTTCCATACAAATTCTTAAAACTCACTTCTAAAAAACAATTCCAATTTGTTGATACTTGAATTGATTCTCTCTCGCTCAGAATGGAAAAAACCAACATACACATGAAAAAATCGTTATATGATGAGGAGAGTAGCCAAGTATATCCAGTAGCGATAGGTTTGAGTGTTGACTTATGGCGCATTTCTGACACTTACATAGGTTTTCGTGAATCAGAATTCAACTTTAATGAATAACATTCTCTGGAAACATTCATGTAAATAGTATATTTTCGAATGGAAAAATATAAGTCAGTTTGTGAATTTACAATTATATTACAATTCCAGTAGAAAGAACTTTTTGGATTAATTAACTACTACCTAGTATACATTGGAATATATTGAATGTATTGACCTCTGGAAATTTGCTCCACCACACTAGATTCCTAATATGAAAATGGAAATTAATATGTTTTATACAAGAAATTCCTGGAAATTGTCAGTATTCATTAACTAAATGGACTGACATGAATATGACGTACATAACCTATCCAAACTGAGTTTCCAAGGGGGTCACCTGCACTGCACCAAAACCATTTTGATTCAACTGTTTGTGGGTGCCATTGTTATTTCGTCCCCGGACTGCAGTCTGTTCATTATACTCGTGCCATGCCGTAACTAACAAAACATCAGAACCGCAAGACGTGCTGCGTTTGTAGCAGTAGAG
Organism: Sogatella furcifera; assembly: GCA_017141385.1. Lineage (NCBI taxonomy): Eukaryota > Metazoa > Arthropoda > Insecta > Hemiptera > Delphacidae > Sogatella > Sogatella furcifera. Next base: position 18,202,900 of record CM029550.1, on the reverse strand, counting down.
GCCGCAAGACGATCTCCATGGAACTTGGTCAGTTCTGAAGGCATTCGAGTCCAAACACATACCGGCTGAAGTTTACAGCATTTCGGCACCGATAATTGGCCAAGTTTCGCCGATTAAAGGGTTGTATATTTAGTAGGGAACACGGCCGTTCACCCATATCTCTGCTAGTAAATCTTCATTTACCGCCACCCAGCAACCATTCGCAACTTCCCTCTCACTCCATCCACGGCAGCGGAAATTTCTCTAGCAAAATTTCTCGTTATTAAACTCGTCCATTAAAAGTTTACAATGTTGCAGCCGACCCACAACCGCTAAAACACTTCCACCGAGAAGTTCGACGCCGATAACCAACATTATCATTCGTTGTAAAACAAGTCGTGAAACGGTGAACTCCATGACATGTGTTACGGTGACTCAATATTCCCAACCTCTAAATCTCCAATCGAACGACGTCTCTGTTATGCCTTGCAGTACGGACAAATCAATGGTGATCATCTTATCAATAATGAGCAATTATTTTCTATGTTTTCAATACAAAAATAGTGATTTATCTGTTGTTTGGTATTCTTTGACATGAGACCTGAGTTTAGAAATTCTCTCATCAAAACAATCAATGAATCTTTGTTGACTTAAAACCATAATTTATTCTTACAACCAATAATTATTATAAAGGGTTTGAGTAGTCCACCTGTGACATGAGGGGTATTCAAGTTGCCGTCGAATCATGCTAAATGTTTTAGAGTCGAAAATCTCTTTCAATTCAGGATGTGCTATTAAAATAGCAAATGCCACGATCAGCATGGTTGGACGGGCATAGGAACCTCTAATGTTAACCAAGAGAAGAACAAGATTTTTAAAATGAAGAAATATTAAGAAATCTATCTTGGGTTGTTCGTAGGAGTAAGTGATAACGCGCCGGTCCGATAACCAAGAGAACCGGCGTCCTCTAGTAATCGTCATCTCTCATCATCATCATCCTCAATCTCACAACCCACGCACAAGCCAATGAGAATATGTGTGCTCCACTCTCAGAAAACAAGAGAACAAATGAACAATTTGAAATCATGTTTTAATCTACACTTTACATAGGATAACATTAGACTATTCCACTTCAATTTTAAATATGAAAATTTTATAAATATATTCTCATATCGGTAAGAATGTAGCCGTAGCCTAGACGATTTGGACGTTACAAGGACCATTTATTTAAACTAATTGACAGTTTAGAAAACTTCCTCCTCTGCATTAATACGTCGTTTGAATCCTTGTGTCTTGAATACAGTTAACCGAAGATAATTCATTAAAACTGGAACTACATTACTAGAATATCGAAGCCAAAGCAAATTAAATCTCTGGAACCTCTAGATAACATTTCACGACCAATTGCCTGCCCACAACTACCACAACATAACCACACCATCTAACGTATCAGATTTGATACCAGTTATACCAGATTTGATATGGAAGTTATTAGACAGATCTACCTTGCATCATAACCAAAACATAGAAGTTGACAAGTAGGTGAAGCAATTGTAAAATAAGCAATTGATGAGGCTTCCGTCCGGACTAACGACAGGCAGCAATAATAACACTGTGAAATTGGACTTTGGCCATTGTGATGGCGCTGGAAACTCGTTTTGGGCACAATTGACTCGTAACTCAAACAGCGGCGCAGTCCAATGACAGAATGACAGGATGCGCAATTGTTCTAACAGAAGCAGACGCGGAGCGGAGCGGAGAAGGCAAAGGTAGTGAATGACGCGGTGACACAACTGAATCAGCGACCATCCTCCTCCAACAAAGCAGATGACACGAGGATTATTATCGCCCACAATGCTATTTAGAGCCAGCTGCCTCTATCTGATTCACGAAACGCGCGTCAAATCTTAATGATTCAGCTTGAATGCATCGTCCAAGTTCATTACAGATCACTATCGAGTGCAACTAGAAAAAAATCCGTCTGAGATTTCAAAACTGTAATGGTGGTGTTCTAATGTTTAATGATTAGTATGTAATGTTTTCACTTTCCTACCTTTGAGCTCAACTAGTCAAAACAATACGAAAGAGATTGGCGAAAATATTTTTGGGTATTATGAGGTATTTTTTATTCTCTACTATAGAGCTCAACTACGTGAACGAAGATGTCTTGTTGAGGGAGCTCCCTCAATATAAGTAAACTGATATTGATTAAGCTTGATATCTGAGTTTCGAGTTAAACTATCCTAAAATCTGTTTAGAAGTTCCTACCAGATTGAAGTTTCTTCAAATTGGCCAAATATGTGCTTGGTATAAACAAAAAAGAATGTAATATGACTAAAACTGTAAGTTAAACAATTGAGCTCTAATTTCAATCTTACTTTGATGAACAACTTTTTTCCAATTTTGACTATTAGTAGGTCCTTCTTAAAGATAACTCTTGGATTAATAAAAAAAAAGTCAAATCCTTAGGAGTCTGCCAAAAAGGGTCTCCACAAGCCGCTTGTGACTCTCTATTATATTGGAAACACTGCAGAAATTCATTATAAATGGAGTTGATGATATTATTATACGGTATATATGATATCAGCGAATCATGGATTATATTAGTTGAACAAGAAGAGCTGCCAGATATATGATTGTTTACAAAGGCTGATGTCTGACTAGCAAGTTGTAGCAAATCGATCGATGTCTAGCCGTTCTACCAATTTGTGGTTGACAATTCCGGTCGGACAGTTATTACAAGCAGATTCTGCTTAGTAAGCTATTTGCTGCCGAGTCAGTGGTTTCTGCTTTTATTGCTCTTCTTCTTCGACGTGCACGCATGCGCCACACTGCAAACTTTCAATAAAATCTTGAATTTATCGTTGAACCCTGACAAAACTGCACACACTCTGACTAGATGGCAGTCACGGAAACGAAAGATAATAAGAGCGAAAATCTGAAACCTGGAGTCGGGAAAATTGTAACAAAGAATCTTCAGTTCTCGTATCTGCTTCCCTATTCCAATGGGATATTTACTCTCCGCCTTCCTTCTTTCTCTGATACTTACGTTTACTTCTTCTCATTTTTATTCTTTTTTTTTAAACTTAACGATGCAATTTCCTTCGCTCCGCTCCGAATATATGATCCGATCATTCCCAACAATTTGTCAATCTCATCTCATGAATATCGGTTCTCTATTCAAACGAAATTGGCCCAATTCAACTACTGTTTTTCATGCATTGCTTTTTTTTATCTCTTGACGGGATAAAAATATTTATAAATCATCAAATTAACTTATTCCTACTCTTGGAACATAAGCTACTTTTGAATATACCGATTTTCATAACAGCTACATATAATACAGTACTGATTTAAATAAGATCCTATCTAGAACAGTTGATTTACAATTGAGGCAAGGTATCTTCTAACAACAGTATCAACTCTATAAATCCACATGAAGATGAAAAATACTCAAACATAATATTTCACAGACTCCAGTTATGATTGGTGGGTATGTCTATCATCTCTATTTATTGGAATGAGCATGAATGAACAAAGTTCAGTTGAATTATTAATACTTGAAAATTCAATCTCCTGTCTATCCTAGTCTGAGATAAAATTAATATTATTTGTAGTTTTCAAGCGGTAAAACTCTGGAGCCAACAGTTTATCATAACCGTAATTTTAACGAATTATTTCTGGTCGAATGAGAAGAAAATTTTCAACGCTCTCTCATAGCAAAATTGAGCCTCAAATGTTGCTAGAAGGGGTTACATAAAGCAGCATCAGCAACAGCATTGAAAGCAGCAGCTCAGGAAACAAATCACTGTCGCTTTCCAATTTCGCCGGTAGAAAGAAACAATCCGGTTTCCCATTACCGGCCAGCCAACATATCAAGCCTGGGCCGGAGCCGTAACATTCCTAACGTTCCGCACACACAACGGGAAAGCGGAAAAGCGCCTTTCTTCGACAAACGCGGTGGCAACAGACGTAAATCGCCACCGCGACCCAATATTTTCGCGCCAAAATAATTCGTTGACGCGCCAGCTGTAAAGCGCGGCAAACTCAGCCAGGAAATCAAAAGAGTCGATCGGCCGATCCGAAATATTAAAAGGAAATGGAAACCCGGCTTCTCTTTATGGCACTGTGCTTATACCAAATATTGTTTGGTCGCACTTGCATGTGGAAGTACTCTCCCTATACTGGATAGTAGCATACATAAGCAATTGTGGTCAATGTCAATTAATAGAATCAGCTAGAAATTAAAGGTTTTTTCCGAATCCATTACGATTTTCAATCATTAATCTATAATGAGCCTCAATTTCTTAAGTAACAGCTTTAGTTTTCAATTTTCATATGGTTATATGAGGCTAGAAGTAGTGGCTCTACCATTATAGCTGAATTGTTTCTCTCATAATTCACGTAATGGCTTTATTTCCTATAGTATAAATAAAATTCAATTGTATCATTTGACTTAATGCAAAATTTGAAATGGAGAGATTCAACCAAGATTGGAGAGGGAACAAAATCAATGTTGAAAAAATACTGGAAGCATATTTATTTGAATTGAAATTAAGAAACTAAGGACAGAAGACTGGGGGAAGAATAAAGAGGAGAAACTGGAGAGGAGGCGGAGGAGGGGATGGAGTATGATTCTGTCGAAAAAGTTCCCAGTAACTACGAGTACTTGCTCTCGTGTAATATAATATACAAGCTATCCATCAAGTCATTCAACCTGCCGTTTAATGCCATTAAGCGGAATCAAAGCAACAAAATAATTATAATTAAATTTTACAATATCGAATTAAATTCAATCGGATTTTTATGCAACTGGTAATGAAGTTGTTCATAGAAAATGGCATTGAATGAACCAATCACGTAGTAATGGATTGTCTAGTCTCCAGTCGAGCCATCGTTCAACCTTTATAAATTCTGCTAAAAATTCCAATTACAGTTGAAAATATACAAAAAAAGATTTTGTGTAGAGAACGGTGACGTTTGGACACTAAGTCGTTTTTAAAAGTTGAAAATTTCCATTGTTTGGTAAAAGTGCCTACACGACAGCCAAGTCGATACTGGGAACTTTCCCGACACAATCATACTCCTTCCCCACTCCCGCTTACTCCTCAGCTTCTCCCCATTTTTATTCCCCTCTTCTTCTGTCCTTAATCCAGCTTTCATGCGACTTTCCTTTCTCAACTTTTCTGAATTTACATTCATTGTCGAGGTTTCCAAGCTCTTCCACAGAAAAGCATAAAAAATGCTCTCGAATTTTCAGTTTCGGAGCAGTTGTCTAACCTGTAGGGATTTGTCTAGTCAAGTTCCCTTTTCTCTCAAATATTCGCTGAACTCCTTTGGAAATTCACTTCTAAACCTGAATTTCTCAAATTACGTTTTGTGTCTCTGGTGGCATCACTCATCACTGTTCTTATTCATTCTCTTCTATTTTGTTGTGAAAATATAATTGAGAATCTATGCCAAATTATTATCAATCTCTTTATAAACTACTCGAACCAACATAATCATCATACTTTCTGATTGTTAGTGAAGATCCATAAGTTTCATCTCTTATTGAAATAGGCATGTCTTTCTCTATAATAGACTATGAACAGAGCGTTTATCAAAAACTTCACAGTAATATTATACTATTGTTATTCCAGAAGAGATGATCGACTCAGCTTCATACCGAAGCCATAATAGAATCAATGAAAGCATGATAAATGTGATAAGGAAGAAGTGGGTAGAAACAAATGTACTGTACAAGTTAGACATGAAAAGTCAGTTCACATCGTGAAGTTGCTACGTACCGCACTGTCTCAGATATATCTATTCTTTCCCCCATGATATTTGTAGAGGAAAGTTTTCTCTTATGAAAGCTTAGTTGGCTTGGGAAGGTTGAAAGTAAATAAAACATGCTATCGACAAGTTTCTGGGCTTGGGTACAGTTTGTTGAAGTTGTCCATAGGAACAACTTCTTCCATTCAATTCTCTCTCTCATACATACACAACTCTCTCACTTTCTCTTATTCTTCTTGTTTTTAGAGCCAGTTCGGTCAACTATCTCTTTTCTTTCGCAGTTCAAAAACTATCCCTTTCTGATTTTCTCTGTCTGCTCCAAGAAACCCTTACAATCGAGCCTTGAGTTGAGTGTGGTGTGGTCTTATCTCCCTGATCTGTTTTCCAGATATTTTCCCTCAAGCAGATGAATCATCCTGAATTATTGATGGTATAGCGAAAACTGTCTGAACATTAGACTGGCCATTAAAGGCTATATGGAAACTAATCCTTCATCGTCATAATGCAAACAGTTCAGATATCTAAATCATTGTTCAGCTTTCTATGGAGAAAGACTGCGAATGGACTTTCTGAATAAGTTAGGTCTATGGAACTCTCATAAAGTGAATTATTGGCCTAAATTAACAGAAACTCATGAAATAATATAGTAGATGATCGAGACTTGATACTATACTGTATATACTCAAGTGAACTGAGCACTAAAATCAAATAACCTTGAATTAAAAATATTCTCTTGTGAAAAGCTATTATATTTTACAGTAGGTCTACTCTCTGAAAAGACGTCCACATAGTCAGAACGTCTCAATATTAACAAATAATGATTACATTGACATGACTATAGTGTTATACTCCTAGCTAAGGTCTTAACATTGTACATGCAAGTTTGACGTCATGACTAAGGAATAGTTTGTCGCATAGAAACCTAAAAATAGTAAAAAAAGTAAATACAGCACAAGGTTCTTTATAATCATTTGGTCGGTAGCCACTCGTCTGAACATGGATTTTCTATGAGAAGATAGCACCTCAACGCTGGAAATGTTTTCCCTGGAGGAATAATTTTCAAGGTGAATTAATGATGCAGAAGAAATTATAGTAGGTAACATAATATTGTTGTAGATTCGAAGACACAACTTTTGTGATACTGACAAATTTGTGCTCCTTAATATTATGTTGTAGATTTCTTCAATATTCAGAGCGACGATTTTCAATAATTACGACCAATCCATTTGAAATTTGATCTGGTACCTCCTTAAGCAGCGAATCGAGTTAATTTTTTATGAGCTATCTTTTGCAGGATTTGAAACTTCAATTAAATCAATGGAAATTTTAGTTACAATTCTGGAAAAAAGCAGTTGTTTAAGAAGTAGATAACGAACTGCAAGTTGAGTGGATTCCCCAGCAGCCGTATTAATATTTCATTTAATGTCTCCAACAATCTATACTGTAATAGCTAATAATATCTGCGCGATGTTCGGTAACCTTCCCCCTTATTATTTATTTATAGGACGATGTTCTTGTCTCCTGTCTTCACTTAAACCTTCTTCCTCGGCTCGAGTTGAGCTTCCTTCGAGTTAGCAGTCCCTTCTTTCCACAGAATTCCCATCACTCAGCAACAGTACTCTAATGCTTCCGCATCCACATTTCGATACCTACTCTCGATTCTCGATTCTAACAACATCGATTCGCCTGCCGCATCTGGCTCATTACTAATTTATTGTACCATTACTAAACTTTCACTTCAACCTATTTTATTCTCAACGTGCCAGATGGGTTGAAGACGTTTTACTTTACTGTTATCTGCCTTGACATATTAAAAGAGAAGTGTTATCTAATTTCATGGGAAATATCTCAGCATTCCAATGGATTGATTGAGTTTATTTAAAAATATTTCGCTTATTGAATTGATGGAAAACATCTCACAAAAACTGAATTTGACAATTATTTAATAGTAACAATGAAGATACTGTCAGTGTAGGCTAACATTAATTTGAGGCTTTTTTAAGAACTTCTGAAAGAAAACTGTTATCGATCTGGATGCAAAGAATGCAAGAATTTATTGTACACTGGAACCAGCCAGAAAATGAACTGGTGATAGAAACGCACTAAATGAAGATAGAAATTATAGCAAACTGGAGAGAAAATAAATAATGTTATTGAACTGATCAAAAACTGACAAAGAACTGTACGGAATCTAAATGAAAACTAAACGACTGATTGCTAAAAAGAAAGTATATTATAATTATAGACCTTGTCCTTGACCGTGTCCCAGAACTCCCTTCTGCTTCAGAATTGGCTTTTTTATAATACTATAGAACACCAAATGGTGGACCGCGATGTCATACCGATCTCAACGAAAAAAACTTGGAATAAATTCTACAAAAAATTTATAAGAAACCCTAAAGTCTGGATGAAATTAAATTATAAGGAACAAACAGAACCAGGGCTTTATTTCAGGGGGAGCGCGTGGGAGCGGCGCTCCCTTACCTTTTTCCCCAAGAATACGTTTTTCATGAGCGGCGTCATTCATTCATTCTTTAAAATCGTATTATTAGTTTTATAAAAACAGCTACAAAAAATTTCTCAGATTTGCTAAAAACGCTCCAATTCAAGTGTGATTTTTCAAAATTTCCCACCGCTCTTTTTTATAAATCAAGCACTATAACAGAACAATAAATAGACACCAGCAGTGTATCTCTTACCCAGTGTATCAGTATTAATATCTCCCAATTAGAAAAGAGGTACTAATTTTCTTTTGACTGTGATAATGATAATTTTTCTCATGCCTTTTTGTTTTATATATTTATATGTATGTGACTTGTGCTGAAGTTGTATTTATTGCAATGCATAGCATTAATAAATGAATTAAATTGAATTAATTCTTCCGATGTGAGCGAGATCTAGCTTAACTCTCAATAAAGAATTGGCAATTGATTTAATATTTTTGCATTAATTTATCCAATTATTCTACGCCTAGTCTTACGTCTAATTAAATTTATCTTGGTTTTTCAATAGCCAAGGAGATATAGTCAAGGACTGAATTCGAGTATAGTTTTGAAAATTCTATAAGTATTCATTCTTCATATAAATAGACGAAACAGTAGAGAAATTTTTATTGTTAAATCCGATTGGAATAATGGCCTTTATTTTCATTTTAATACTCGTATATCAATAGCATGATATCAAAATTCAATAAATTTCAATAACATTAAAATCAAAATACATACAGAGTGATAACTATCCCAAATATTTAAATAATTATTAAAATTAATGTGGTAAAACTATCTTTTTTTTAATTCCCGGGAGAGTAATCCCCCCCCCCCCCACTAGTGGTTTCCTCTGGATGGACCGCGGAAGCTCACCTAGACTTTGAAACAGACCTTCATGAAACTTAATTGGTGATCACTGCTATAGAACAAAAGAACTACCGTGAAATTAATTATTTCCAATGGCCTTAACAGGAATTTCATTTCGTTGTTTCTGTCAGAGGACGTTATTTCGGAGCAGATTAATTTTCTTGCAATCAGGTATTTATGAACTCAGTTTCATTTAAATCTCCCTTCTATACAGTTCGTTTTTAATCTGAATCCAAGCTCAAAATAGTTAGTAGTATTTTTGATACTAGTAGCATTTTTGATAGGTTACGTTTATTTCAATCTCAAGTTTATGAGAATCCCAAAATGTAGCTAGCGTATTGATCGAAGTTTGGCTGCTGAGTTGAGCCGGCGCCCAATAGACTGACCGAGATCACCGCTCAAGTTATTCAAAACAACGTTACAACTTTTTAGTGCATGGACATTGCTTTGAAATGACTGCTGGAGAACATAACTCGGTGCTCCGACTAGAACAAACAGCCGAAAGCCATTCTATTAACAATATTTACGAGTGAACGATCTTGCACTTGGGAGATGTCACTTCCTGCTTCATATTATTTTCCAACACAATTTATCATCAGTTGGCTGCAAAGTAGGTCAACAACAGTTTTTCCACTATTCATGGCAGTCAACGTCTCCACGTCCTTCTTTTATCCCACTTCAGAATTTATTCGTCTTTTACCGTCGTTTAATCTTCGGTTCTATTTTCCCGGCGGAAATCAGAACTTGCATCGGAACTGTTCGAATATGCTGATGACGACGGAGAAGAGCCTTGGTCCGTTCTTGAACTTTTCTTCGTCCTTGCTCTGCTTTGGCTCGGAGAACGTGACGCGCAAGCCGGATTAAATGGCCCGTTAAAGCCGGATTGTTCCCAGGGAAACAATAACTTGCAGGGTCTCTCCATTGAGATATGTTGCCCGTCGTGACTTTGCACGTAAAGTCGGAAAAATTTAGAACAGGTGGAGCAGCTCAGTCCCTGTGGCTAATGTCTCAAAACATTGGAAAAGTATCCGACGTTCTCAACGCTGGAGGGAGATTTCAGCCTAATGTCAAGTTTGCAATGTTCTTGCTGTTCCATTACGTTTCAATGAGAAAATCGTTAACATTCAACCAAAGATTCACAAATAATTCTGCTCACATTTTTTTCCTGCTTTTCGTGTATAATATTTTCAATACTGAATTCAATTGCGTATCAGGTAGAAATTACGTTAAATAAAAGAAAAGTAACTATGCTTATTATATAAGGAGAATTAGAAATATCTTCTACCATCTACTGTGTACCTTTCAATAACTGAGGTATCATTCAGTATCTATCACTTATCTTGAGGCGTAAGACTGTCATAACCTCAACAGAATGGGCAGGATAAAATGTTCAACCTACGACCCGCAATTGAAAATTTTTTAAAATATTATGTTCTCATTCTATAAACTTTTAGTAGTGATGGAGGAAGACTTGCTTGAGAAGTAATGTTGAATGTGCTGGATGGCTGGAAACTGAGAAAAGAGATGAATCGCTAGAAAGATTCAGTACAATGGACACGCATTTCTCGAAGTCACGATTCCACATTTATACTTGACAACGTTTCTCTTCATTAGAACAGAGCATACAACCCTCCTCTGCCATATTTCTACACTTTAAATAAAATATCTAGGACACATACGGCTGTTTTGAATCATTGCGTCGAGCTTGAGCCACCAACGAAATCATTGTCTCCAAGATAATGGCTGGCTATAAATAAGTTGAGGATTTCTCAAATGGCCTGTTGCACAATATGTACCGCTCAGTATTTTTGCAGTATCCGATCTTAAGTTCTCTTTATTTTCTCTTTCTTTCTCTTAGAATTTATTTGTCGATATCTGGTGTAGCTCATATTGGAAAATAAAGAGGACTCAAAAACTTATTTATCGTGTGATAGACAAGTGATAGACATTGGATGGATGACAGGAAGAAGATTATTTCCAAATTGGATGCCAAAGACTTTGAGTTATTTACTTATTTCATTCATGTACAAATATACAAGATAATTAGTATACAATGAAACTTCTTGTAAAAAGTCCATCATATTTTGGCGCTCATGTTTGTTGTAGTGATTGATATTTCAAAAAATTTGTCAAAACCGGCTTCACGAAACAGGTGAAGTGCTGTACAGTAAAAGATAAGGGCACTTTATTTGTTCCGTGGGCAAGAGCCGCCAGTGAAATATAATACTCGTTTTTAATATGAGAGAACAATTATTACTCCAATTGCAATTAAACTGAGAGAACTCAATATAACAATATACTTGTGGAAACTATCACACATGGTGCGCAAGTATTTCAGCGAGACGGTAGTGAAAAAATACTATACATTAGAGAGTTGGAAAGTGTAAACCAAGATATTTATAATTGTGCGCGTAATTCTCGGGAGTGCAGAGCAGAGAGGACTGGTGTCTGGAGCAAGAGAAAATATAATACCGGAAGTTATGGCTGACTGTGTGGTAGTCATGTGTGTGAGTATGTGGAGGGGTAAGGTAAAGTTTTGTTAAATAGGTGATGCCACCGGGGTACGCAGCGTGGCGGCGGCACTGTATTTTATTCTGCCCAGGCGAGTTAAACCGTATATTTCGTCTGTTTACCGGTCTCAGGGACGTTTGATTAACTATTCAGAGCTCTCAGGTGAGCACCCTTCCCTCCCTCGCCGCTAGCAACGTTTATTCCACTACTAACATGCACACAAAATACTACTTCTGCTCTGCGCCCCCTCATACGTTTGGAACCGTACCCTGCGTTCTCATTATTGTTATAAATGTCTGTGACCTACAAATTCTATTGATAACCTTGTTTTTAACTTTGATATCCTTCAAGGGAGAATAGAGAACGCGAGAAAGTCGGCGAGAGAGACACACATTGTTGGAGACAAATAGAAGGCTACAGAGAGCTAGGGAGGAAGAGTACGAAAATACAGTTACAAAGATTGATAACATGGTAAGCCTATAAACATGAATTTTATTGAAGTCTGGAATTTTATTAACAGGATAATATCGTGGATAGATCTATTCTTGGAAAGAATATCCATTTTTGTAAATAAATAAATAAATAAAAAACTACCTTTATTCTGATGTAAATCGCGTTTCAAGGGAAAAATATCGAGAATCGATAAAGACAAGCTTTATTTTATGTATCTTGTACAGTATACATTTACAAAATTTGGTATGTAATAAGTAAGATGCCCGTTCCCCTCCATCTAGGTCTCCCTAGGTTACAGGGTATGATAGATAGTATAGGCCTATAAACATGAATTTTATCAAAGTCTAGAATTTGATCAACATGATAATACCGTGGATCGATGTATTCTTGAGAACGAGCTTTATTTTGTTGTAAATCAAGTTTCAAGGAAATTTGGAAATGGTACAATATGATGAGGATTTGTCTTATCAAGTTTCGTGCCATTGAAGTTCTAGATGGCAGTATCTTCGATACCAGTACAAAATGATAAAAATATCATAGACTTCCATTTAGAAATAGTCTAGAAAGTTAGTAATGACGAAATTCATTGAGATTGGAGAGGGAATGACTCTCTTCATGACACACTCTTTGGTTACTGAACACATCAAATATCACAATATGCTAAGCTGGAGTCTACCAATAATTTTATGTAATACAATGAAATATGCAGTTTAAGTGACTCTTATTACAAAGCATTGGCGGATCGTGCTCATGAAACAGGTGAAGTGCCCGTATGTATGAAAATGTACAGCACTTCACCTGTTTCAAGGGCACGAGTCGGCACTGTTACAAAGACGTCTCATGAATTAAATCAAAGACGAACCATGAATCAAATCAATGGGTGAAGATTCCAATCTTGGATATCAGTGGTCGTTCTATCGCGCAAAATAAATCAACTCTTATAACTTTCAACTCTGTACTCACTGTAGTGCGAGAAACACAGTTTAATATATTAATACCTGCTGATGTAATATTTGACTATATTAAAAGTGATTTTTTTAAGTTTAAATATTAATACTATTACCAAGGAGAATCAATAGTCGTCTTAAGATATTGTTAATTGTACAGAACGTGTGTTGATAGGAAACCATTCCAAGTTCGTCGATATGAGTGCAATTATAGCAAGTGAAGCTTTCAATATTGCGCCCAATAGATGAATTTTTCTCACACAGTTGTAATCTATCTTGGAGGGGTTGAAATGTGAAAGGAGCTACAGTTCCGGTTAGCAACAATATGTATGCAATTCGCGAATGGAAAGTTTTAATGTAGTTGAAGAGTGGGAGAAATCTACCGACCTCTTAAATTTTATTCTTGACAAAGTTGAAAAACGTGCGCAGACTTTGGAAGCGGAATTGCAACAGTACCCAGAGGCCAGAAAGAGAAATAAATACTTCTCACGCAGTCATACGCTTCCACGCTTCTTATTGGAGGGCGAGAATCAGGAAAAAAAACAAGATAAAGCATCTCAGAAAACAGTTGGGAGGTCAAGCTACAAGCTTCCTTGGTAATGGCCTTGGTGGGCGTTCGCCATATTTTATTTCTTCTGGACATTTTCTAACATTACCCACGTTCTCTATTTCGTACGAGAATTGCAGAGAATGGAACATATACACAGAACACAGAGGCACATTCCCAAGACAAAAAAATGTCATGCTACTTCCGTGATTTGAAAGTGAAAATTATAATAAACGTGAGATAAGAGTTCTTCAAGGTTTTTTGATATACTTATAGTAGGTAGTTGTCTAATTGAATTATTTCTCGAACTTCATGCCACTCAAGAGCCACTACTACTTCCACTCTACTTGAGCTCTCAAGCATAAATTCTGTCAATCAACTTTCGTAAGTTTTCTATGGAATAATAATTCATCCATGATCAAAGACGATCAGTATGATCAAAGTATTGAATAGAAAGCTTGCTGAATCTTGAAGCCCTCATACATACGAATTCAACAAATTAGAAGTGTTTGATCATGAATGAATTTCTATTCTGTTGAGATGACATCACTAAATGAAACAAATAATTGTGATGAACCACTTATTCATCCCATAGATCATTATTTGATTTGTTTATTATTTCTGCATTGAATGATTGAGAAATAGAAAGATTGAATAACTCATTAGAGTCAATCGTTATCAATCTATGTTATTTAAATATAACATACCATTTAGGAAAAATGGATAGAGTGAACCACTTTTTTCTCTCCCTGATTGTGAGAAAATTCTTATTTGTGACGTTTCAAATGAACAATTTATCTCGGTTCAAAATACTGGAATTCATTTAATAACATACTATCTTGTAATTCGTAAGGGCGTACGCTTTAATCTCAGCATATCCAACATGAAAAGTTTTTATCGTTCCACTCCCAGACAGCAAAGGGATGTATAGATATTTTTTATGTTTTCGAATGGAAATTTCTTGTCTGAAAAGGGGATTTCGCCCACGAAATATGAAAGAGAAATTTGATGGCGCGTCTCTCTTTGGCGATAAATGAAATAGAGATGGGCTTCGAATCCAACCGGGGTTCTCACGGCACAAAGAACGTAGCGCTATGCTATAGGCTAAGAAGGCAGACGAGCAACGGCTAGCAGCATCCTTTTTGAAGGATTGCGAATTCAATCTATATTGGCATCTTGGGAACAGCTTTGTAACATGTGAAACGGTTTAGAAATTCGCAGTGCTGAACAAATACGGATGGTAAGTTGGTAGATCTAACAAACCAAGATCGATACCAAGTCACTTTCTTTCTGGATTTTATTCTATTTTAATTTCTGGAGATTCTCTCCGGCTTCAATCGAAAACAATTCATTTGTTTACTGAATAAATGTTCTCTAATAATGTAAAAAATGTAGGGGGATGAGAAGTTCAATTTAAGTCCCATCAAGGGTTGAGCTCAAGCTCTTGAGGATGATTATTCAGGCAATAGATTTTTGCAGTTTTGTATTAAAATAAAATTGATCCAGAAAACTTGATTTTCATGAATAAACTCTCTTGAGCAAAAGTTTTCCTTTCATCTAAATATTTTGAGAGAAATCGACCGTATTTTCACTGTTCTTAGAATATTGGAGTTTCCTATTTGCCTACTCCTTACTCTTGAATGTGTTTACTCTTGTTATTTGTTTACTCTTGAATGTGTGGAACAGTTCAACTTGAGCTTGATTCCTTATTCCAGGAATACATTATCTTAGTTGATGAGATAAGACTAAATAAAACAAGAAGATTAGTTTATCAAGAATGGAGACAGCTATGAATACACTTTCTTTTCACTCTAGAACGGGCCATGAGAATCTTTAAAGCTAAGTAATTTGATTGTTCGCTAATAGTAATTTTTTCTCCAGTTGTTAATAAACCCTCCACTTCCTCATGTATGTTGATAGCAGTTTCACATATCAGCAGGAAAAATACTCCATATTGAAATTATACTGCACAACCATCCTGATAGAATTCATCAACAAAGCACAAAACTCTCTTGCTATGAGCTCTCTTGCTCAGTGCATACACCTAATTCTGGTGCTAAGCAACTAAGAAGCTTGAGGTTGAGGACGTTTTTGCCGAATACACTGTTTTCGTTCCATTAACGGGGCTGAGTAATTGTATTTCATCTACTCTACATAATTGAAAGCTGTTGACATACTGCTGGCCCAGGCACTCGTTGCTCATGTTGGTCTACAGCCTCAACTTGTTGGTTAGACAGAGATTGAGAGAAAGAGAGAGGGTGGTGGATAGGAATAGATAGAGAGGGAGTGAGAGAGTCATTGGATGTGTGAGAGGTTATGAGAAGAACAGGGAGTGTGAGAGAATGGGAGGGTGGAACAAGGTTACAGGTACAGATTTAAAAGTTAATTTGAAAGAGATCATAAAAGTAATAAGAGATAACATAATAGAAGAGAATTTCAGAGTTTGTGAACAAGATAGATTATTCTGGGGAGTATAGGGAAGTGTGAAAGTACAGAAGACGGGGGAATATAGGAAAAGAGGAGTAGTGAAACAATAGAACAAAGGTAGATCAGGAAGAAAGTGCAATAAAATAGAGTTTTCTTGATTAGATAACATCAATCATGTGGATTACATGAGAATATAGATAGATAGTTATTAAGTGTGGGTTTCACAGGAAGGGAGTAGAAGAAGATAGTGATTTCAATAATAGATTCAATATATATAATATAAGATTGAAAAGTATGTCAATAGTGAGTATACGAGGTTCGAAAGTAGAATAGTGATACATAACTTTTGTTATATTTGACAACTCTGCAGGCTTACGTGAGGCACAAACCTTTTTATAATAATAATTAATGTCTTACATCTTACAAATATTTTTATTGATTCAATAAGTACTTGATAGCTCAAGTGATACATCAATACAACTGCTCAGTCACTCCCGTGACGTAGATCACAAACACCGATTAACTTATCACAGCACAACTGAGCAATTGCATCGATTGCTACTTGAGATTTATGTGGCTTATGTAAACCTAACCGAAAGGGTTGCTACATCATGCAAAAAAATCTGTAAGTTCCAAAAGTTATGAGCCAAACTTCACAGTATGATTCCTGGCAGAACTGTTGAATTACATAAATGTGTCGTTGTAAGAAAAAAATTCAAAATTGATCACCTCTCACAATTTTTTGACATGAACATGTGTTGTAGACTTACATGTAACTTCATTCACTCCCGCTAGATAGCGTTGGTCAGCTAACGATAGCAGCCGTTATACGCAGAGCTTGAGAATATTCCTGAAGGAAAATTTAATTCTTTTATTAATCCTGCCAGAGAGTTTTCCCGGACATGAGACCTGGTGCAATCTTATTTTTCCATCCCGGTAATATTATATTTCAAATTTCGAGGAAATCGTTAGAGCCGTTTTCTAGATCCGTGGTTCTACATACATACATACTTACAGAAACTACTCTCTTAATATAATAGGATTTGTAGCCGATAAAGCAATGGCGTATGATTGTTTTCGCCATACTTGTATGTAATACACAACTTTCCAAGCCAGATTTGCGTTTGGAAAATTGCCGTTTACAGGAGAATCAAAGATCAGCTGTTTTGAATGTGGGAATAATCATTTTGATGATTATTACAGCACTAGTCATCATCACGATGATAATTACAGCACTGAAAATCTAGCACAGCTGTTTTTTCCGAACTACGACTTATGAATAAACGTGTCGAACAAGCCGCCGAGTTCACTGTGTGTGTTTGTTTTGTGCTACAACTAGTGTTGTGTTGAGGTTATGTTGGCTTCAGTTAATGTTTTCAGTTGTTTGAGGTTTTAATAAATCCTTCTCAGTCTAGTATGACGAAAAAATGTACGTAATTCGTGTGGAAAAGTTTATAAACTCATAACTATTTTCCAAACTCGCGTACCGCTCGTTTGGAGAACATAATTATTTGTTTGTAAAACCGCCTTTTCCAAACTCATTATGTAATATACTATTATTCTTCATCGAATTCACGGATACTAGAACACACGGTAGGTATCACACGCAGGTTTCAGCCAAAAATCAGCTAGTTATGACATTTCTGGGACCCACAAAAACGTTGTAAAAAATTTAATTTGTACAGAATAATGACAGCTGATTGAGAACTATTTTTTTGGTCCACTTGATAGAAAGTAGCCAGTTTTGATCTACTTGACAGGCTTTGAAATCCTTCATTTTCCGCACTAGTGCGGAATAAACGGCTGATATTTGGGCCTTATAGCCGTACAAGATAGGAAAAATCAGCTGTCAACAAAATTTTCCGTTGACTTAGCAGCGCATTCCATGCAAATTGGTCGACTGAACAGGTAAGTCGACTATTTCGAATATTTTCTAACTGATTGCACCAGACGATTTAGCATATGATTTTCTTCAAACAAAAATTTTTGTCCCGTATAATTTCACACCTAACCTTTTGTTTCGATTAAGAGTTGATTTTAGCGATTGATAACCTCTGTTGAAATTAGAATCCTGAATTTATTTTAAAATAAATAAAACGGAAATTACCAATATGGGATTCAGCAAGTTGAATTCGTGTGTCGTCTTTATAAAAACGTTTTCATTTATAAGCCTCTCTATAAAGTGTATCAAAAACACAAATACACAACACGTTTCGAAAACTTTTGCGACGTCGCGAATACTTACCTTTCCAGCCTCAGCTGATCGCTTCGGCTGTAAAGCTCCGTATTCTTGACGTCGCAAAACGACGTTTTTAAAACTAGTGGTGTAATATACTATTTGTGGGCTCCAGAAACGTCATAATCCTATCAATCTACTGCGGAACAGGCTTATGATACCCACCGTGTATTCTAGTATCCATGATCAAATCTTCAATTTTATAATTTTAGGTGCTCCATAATCCACAATAATCAATTACTATTTAGAATCAATTGATCAACTCAATATAAACAGTAAAAAGGACCCACTAAGGTTTTAGATGATGGATAGAATATCATTGAAAAACTATATTTTCTATAGAATTATTTTCAATATACACCATTTTTTAAGTAATATTTTCAGTGCTCACATGGACGAGGGCCAAATTCACGGACCTACTTCAAATGTATGTATAGTCTGTCCAAGCAAAGAAGACCCTCCGGCAAGATGAGAAAATGACTCCAGCTTGGTCAATATAGGTTCAAAAAAAATTGATTCGGTCTCAAATTGTAGATCAGAAGGTTTCCTACAATTGAGACCAAATCAATAAATTTTGAACCAATATTGACCGTGCTAGAGTCATTTTCTCATCTTGCCGGAGGTCTTCTTTGCTTGGACAGACTATAACTTAATCTCTATATATAAAAGCGAAATGGCACTGACTGATTCATTCATTCATTCATTCATTCATCACCAGAACTAGAAATCCACTGAACCGAATGCGTTCAAATTTGGCAGGCATGTTCAGTTGGACGTTTAGACGCGCGCTAAGAACGAATTTAGAAAACTTTTCAAGGATACGCCTAATATTTTAGTTTTTCTATAGTTTTTCAACGTTTTCTTCATTTTTTCGAGAACCAATCGGTAGAAAATGTTGATATTTGGTGGGCAGGTTCAGATAAGGTCTAGAAATGTTGTGTTAAAATATTTTTGCAATCCATTCAAGATTACGCCAGTAATCAGGTTTTCAAAATTGTAGATGTGTTGCGGGTTGCATATCTTCCGCCTTGATACGACCAATCCTAACTGTAAATTCAATGGGCCTGGTGAATAAAAACAAGTAAAGACTTTACTAAGGGGTTTTCGAGTATTTACTAGCTTTGGAGTGAATAAAAACCTGTCTAGTAGAGGCTCGTCTTGAGCGTTTACTAAGGGGCCTAGTAAGCTCTAGTCGACCTTGAATTTTTCTAGTGTTTACTAGCTTTTGTGTGAATAAAAGCTAGTAAAGACTTTACTAGGCTAGTATTTACTAGCCTTTTTGCAAGGTAGGGTCGGAGCAGACTTGCAAAAGAATACTAAGGTAATTCCCCTCTAACATATTCAAGTTTATCAACGAAAATTAATTATTCAGCCTATTCTATGGAGCTATCTTACTGGGCCAAGTGAATAAAAACGAGTAAATACTACATAGTACGGTCTGTCTAGTAAAGTCTTTACTACCTAGTAAACGCTCGTCCGGTTAGTAATCACTCGCTTCGAAGTGAATAACCCTAGTACGCTCTCTTCTAGTGTTTACTAGGAAAAACCCAAGTCTTTACTAGAGAGTATACTCTCCAGCGCTTTTATTCACATAGAATCTCCCTAGTTCTTACTAAGCAGCTATTCATAGATGTGTTCGCAACCGAATACAAAAAGTCTACCTGAACGAATTCTTTTTATTTCTAGTCCTACATTTGAATGAATAAAATTATTGATTGAATCAAGCTCTACACATGAGAATATTTCAAATCTCTCTCAAATAGAAGAAACTTTGAATCTCTCGAGCATATTTGTTTGTGGATATCTAGAAACTGTTATTAAAGTGGAAATGTCAGTTTGAAAAATAATTTTAGGATCAAATTATTTTGATTTACAGATAAAATAATTTATTGAATAATCAGGCTACAACCCATAGAATATTTTTGAAGAGGAAACTTTCCAGGATATCTGCTGTTCTGTTTTAAAGTGAGACAGTTTAAAATTGTCAGTTTGAAATTGAAATAAGTCTCAGATTAAGAGTTACCAGTTTCTATTTTCTATAGTTAGGTACTAATAATCTATTTTCATATAAAATTGATTAGGCTACTTATAACCTGTCTCAATAATAGTGATTTTCTTGAAATTTATACTTATTTATTTGAGTACAAATGTACAATATGGGTAGAAGAAAATAATCAATCCCCCAAAACTTCTTCTATTCCTAATTAAGTCATATAATATTCCTTGATAAAAAAGACAGGAAATTGAAACTAGCACTATCTTGCTTTTGGATATAAGAATTTCATTTTCGAATTTCCAAATCCTTTCATGATGGATTCCAACCACCGCATTGAATGAATAGGCTGGACAAGAAAGCGAAATTGAAATAAAATAACATGAAACGAGTAGGCCAACTAATTTTTTTTTTTTTTGTACTCGGTTCGACCATTTTGGTATTCTTCAGGTGTGGGCCTATTCTAGATATTTCTCAGAAAATAAAATTAAGAATAGCCATGGATTCTAGTCACACTGTTAATCACAGTTAGGTGTAGTAGGCATAATGTGTAAGCCTACAGGTGTACTTCTTTTTATTATAATATTGGTCAACTGAAGACTGATCAATGAACAGTGGAGAGCTGCACAAGATATTATTGTTACCTGCCATCAACCCAATTACAGTACTGCTTTCATTGATTCCTAGAAGAGGGACAAACATAATTATTATTCTCACGCAGTTTCTTCTATAGCCTTTGTATTTCTTCAATGCTCATATAGATGACATCTGCTATGACCTATTCACTACCTGCCATCCTACTAATTACAGAATCACGGTATCGTAGTCTAGGCCGTAGATAAAAAATCTTCAGAAGTTCTGGTCGAATACCAAAATATAACATTCCAATCTATTTTGCACCATAAACCGACACAAAACCATTGTAAGACTATCTATAGGCCTAATCTCAGTATATAACTATATCTTGTTCTATATCTATGAAAAATTATATTTCTATACTAGCTGGTTGAATTGGTATATCAGTTTTATCTTTATATAAGATATACTGAACCATATCATAGTATAGTTATAGTGATGACAATAATTTATATAAATGAATAATTAAATAGTTATTATTTAAATAAATGAATTTGGCCTGAAAATAAGCAAGAAATGTCCGCAGTCCGATATTATATGGTAATATTCCAATAGTATTATAATATAATAAGAGATTTATATTAAATATAATTTTGTTTTTTTCTCTCTTTCACATGATTTCCCTTAATAATAGAAATATTACCGTTTAAGACCAGCCTGACAGAAATTAGCTAAAATAATTAATTTTTGTTGATAAACTTGAATATGTTAGAGGGGAATTGCCTTAGTATTCTCTTGCAAGTCTGCTCTGACCCTACCTTGCAAAAAGGCTAGTAAATACTAGCCTAGTAAAGTCTTTACTAGCTTTTATTCACACAAAAGCTAGTAAACACTAGGAAAATTCAAGGTCAACTAGAGCTTACTAGGCCCCTTAGTGAACGCTCGAGTCAAGCCTCTACTAGACAGGTTTTTATTCACTCCAAAGCTAGTAAATACTCGAAAAACCCTTGGTAAAGTCTTTACTTGTTTTTATTCACCAGGCCCACTATCTATTGAAATTATTTAATTATACAAATATTTAGGAACTCACAAAAATTATTTTTCAATTGGCTAATGTCTGTCAGGCTGGTCTTAAACGGTAATATTTCTATTATTAAGTGAAATCATATAAAAAGAAAGAAAAAACAAAATTATAATTTCAATCTCTTTTCATATTATAATACTATAGGGATATTAACATGTAACTAATTCCGGCTTAACTGGACTGACAACATTTCTTGTTTATTTTCAGGCCAAATTATTGTCATTAATATAACTATACTATGATATGGTACAGTATAACACTTATATAGATGAAACTGGTGTAACAATTTAACTACTTAGCTAGTAAGTATATACAAATATAATTGTTCATACATATAGAACAAGATATAGTTATATATAGTACTATGATATTATAGATATCATAGTCATACATTGGTTTCGTGTTGGTTTGGTACAAAATAGAATGGAATGTTATATTTTGGTATTCGACCAGATCTTCCCAAGAATTCTTTTTATCTATGATACCATAATTCTATAATGGCAGGATTGGTAGTAGGATGGCAGGTAGTGAATAGCTCATAGCAGATGTCCTCTATATGAGCATTGAAGAAAGTCAAAGGCTATAGAGAAAAAAAACTGCATGAGAATTGTGTTTGTCCCTCTTCTACCTAGGAATCAATGAAAGCAGTACCATAATTGGGTTGATAGCAGGTAGGTAACAAATAACTTGTACCTACCTTGTACAGCTCTCCACAGTTATCTTGTGATTAGAATCCACAGCTATTCTTAATTTTATTTTCAGAGAAATATGAAGAATAGGCACACACCTGGAGAATACCAAAATGGTCAAACCGAGTACAAAAATAGATTTGTTGGCCTACTTGTTGCACGGTACCTATTCTAATTTTGCTTTGTTGTCCAGCCTATTCATTCAATGCATTCAATGCGGTGGTTGGATTCCACCATGAAAGGATTTAGAAATTCAAATATCCAAAGCAAAATAGTGCTAGTTTTCAATGGGCTGTATTTTTAGGAATAGAATAAGTTTTGGGCGATTGATTGTTTTATTTTCTCTCCTCATGTTGTATATTTGTACTCAAATGAATAAATCAATCAATAAATAGATATAAATTTCAAGAAAATTACTATTATTAAAATAGTCAATATATTAAGTAATTAATTCTATTTGAGAATAGATTAGCTGCGGGTAATAGAAATAATTGAAACTGGCAACTCTTAATCTGAAACTTATTTCATTTTTAAACTGATGGTCCCACTTCAAAACAGAACAGATATCCTCAAAAGTTTCTTCTATTCTTTAAAAAATTTTTGGTTGTTGAAGCCTGCTTATTACAATAAAACATTTTTATCTGAGAATCAAAATAAATTCATCTTGAAATTCTTTCCATTTTTTTCAGTTTCCAGATATTCACAAACAAATTTAATATTTTCAAGAGTATCAAAGTTTTTACTACTTTAGAGAGATTTGAAATAATTTCATGTGTAGAACCTGATCCAATCAATAATTTTATTCATTCAAATAGGACTAAAAATAAGAAGAAATTATTCAGGTAGACTTGAACTTTAATGTCAGATCAGCAGTCACCTCCATCTAGACTGTTGCCACAGTAAAACATGTAGACTGTGCTATCTGCGACATGATACCTTCTTCCAGAGCCCTTCATCCATCTCCCTTCTTCTTCTTCATCTTTGCTCTGGAACTTTCTCATCTCTAGAATAGCTTTTTATATTGACTGAGCTTTTTGCTATTCTCTACTCACTTACTTTCTTCTTCTGGTCTTCCTTGACCAATCTTCTTCTCTTACATTTTCCTATTTCTTGGGTAGACAAGACTCATTAGCTGGGTCAAAGCAACTTGTCTAGGGGAGTAAACCTTATAAAAATCCTGCAAGTTCAAGAGCAGCAAGGTGGCATCCCCACCATTGAACTCAACCTGCGCAGCGCTTGTAACGCGGCCAGGGGATCTTTCACTTACTGATAAACTTCAAACAGCCTCGGATGGGACCGGAACAGCGGATAATAAAAATGGACTGCCAAACAAAAAACGATTTGGAATAACGGAAACAATGAATTTTGCAACATGGAATGTGAGAGGAGTGAATAAGAAGGAGATGGAGCTGATGCAAGAGTTGAAACAGCGTAAGATACACCTGGCTGTGATAACAGAGACTAAGAAGAAGCTAAAGGGAACAAAAGATTGGGGAGATTACATTGAAATATGGAGTGGAGTGGATCAAAATAAGAGAGCTTGCGCTGGAGTGATGGTCTTGGTTGATTGCAGATGGAAAAATAGAATAGAGAGTTACTCCTTCGTTAGTGAAAGAATAATAAGGATCCGATTCAAGATGGACAGAGGATACTTGACTCTATTTGGCACATATGCTCCTGAAGAAGGGAAGAAAGAGGCTACAATAGAAATCTATGAAGAATTACAGAAGCAATTGACCGCCTGCAACAAAGCAGACTATGTGATTGTAGCTGGAGATTTGAATGCTCGAGTAGGAAACCAGCCAATTCCACAGGTGGTAGGAACGTTTGGGGAATATCACCTGAATGAGAATGGTAGACAGTTGCAAGATTTTTGCACATATAACGAGCTGAAGATCACAAATACATTCTTTAGAAAAAAGGATATACACAAGTATACCTGGACAGGGAGAGGATACAGATCTCTGATTGACTATGTAATTGTGAACAAGAAACTGTCTGGAACGGTTCAGGATACCAGAGTGTATAGAGGTAGTGATGTGGCCAGTGACCATTTCCTTGTGGTTTCCAAAATTAATTTGTGGACAAGATGGAGGAAGGCAAGTAAATCTCATAACAAAGGGGTGAGCAAAGTATTCAAAGTGTATCTTTTGCAAACTGAGTGTATCAGAATTCTATATCAGACCAGACTAACACAAAGGCTCTCTACAAGACCGACAGCAGTAACAATTGAAGACGAATGGAACAACATAAGAGACACTATCAAAGAAGTAGCCCATGAAACACTTGGCACGAAAAAAATTGTTAAAAGACAAAAAGGTTTGAAAAACCTTTGGAAAAAAGGAAAAAAAAATTTGGAACGAAGAGATTTCCCAAGCTATTGCAGACAAGAAAAAAGCATACAAGGAACTCCTGCAGTCACCAACAGACTACACAAAAGAAAATTACCGGCTCAAACAAAATAAAGCAAAAACAACAGTTAGGAAAGCACATGAAGATTCATGGGATAGATTCATCTCAGGGATAGAGGATGACCTTCACGGCAGGCAGGAAGTTGCTTATAAATGGTTGAGACACCTCAATAGTATGGTCAAAGAAATGGCTGAGATTAAAAATGTGAGCAAACATGAATGGATTGAACACTATAAAGAACTGTGGTATGACAAAAATTTACCAGTCATGGAAAGTATTGACCAATGGATGGACCCAGTGAGCGATGTTGATCTGATAAGCATTGATGAGTTGGAAGAAGCCCTCAAACAAACGAAAAATAGGAAGGCAACTGGAGTGGATCTGCTGAATATGGAGCTTTTGAAATATGGCGGAACATTATTGAAAGTTTGACTGCTTCATTCAATCAATATGTGCTGGACATCTCGTTATGTGCCTGAGGAGTGGAGAAAAGCTTTAGTTATATCTCTATCCAAGAAGGGAAGCAGAAAAGATCCGAATAATTATAGAGGTATATGCTTGTTGAGCAATGCCTATAAATTATACAGCAGAATTCTGAACAATAGACTTCGGAAAATCTCTGATGTACTTTTATTAGAGGAGCAGGCTGGTTTCAGAAAGGGCCGATCATGTATGGACGATGTTTTCTCATTGAAACAGATCATAGCAAAAAGAGTAGAATTTAGTTTAGAGACACACCTTGCATTCGTGGACTACAAAAAAGCTTTTGATAAAGTCAATCGTCAATTATTGTTGGACAAGTTGATCAAACGAGGTTTCCCAATTCATTTAGTCAAAGTTGTGAAGAGTTTGTACAGTAAGACAAAAATAATCCTAGACTGCTCAGGCTTCCATTCAGAGGAAATTATTATCAATGTTGGTTTGAGGCAGGGTTGCCCTCTCTCACCAACTCTCTTCAATATTTATGCGGACGACCTTTGTAGGAGGTGGAAGAAAAAAATCCACCCAGGTGTACAACTAACACACAATATTGCTGTCAATTCATTATGGTTTGCAGATGATCAAGTGATATTGCAAGAATCTGAAGATAATCTGCAAAGAGCAATACATCAACTCCATCTTCTGAGCTCAGAATATAATATGAAGATTTCATTTCACAAAACAAAAGTGATGGCATTTCTGGGGAAGTCTCCAATCCGTTCTAAAATAGTTCTCAACAACAGAATACTGGAACAGGTATCACATTTCAAATATTTGGGATGTGACATTACATACGAGGAAGACCATGACTTGAATACAAAAATTGATAGATTCCAGTACATATGCGGAACTATCAACAGAATTCTGAGAAATAAAGCCCGGAAAGAGACAAAGCTCAAATTTTATAAAGTAATGGCCGTTCCTACACTTTTGTATGGCTCTGAAACCTGAGTACCAAAGAGGAGGGATTTGAGCAGGTTACAGGCGGCCGAAATGAGGTTTTTAAGGTCAGTGAAGGGATGCACCAGAGAGGACAGGCTTTATAATGTTGATATTCGCAGAGAGCTCAATGTGTTCTCTATACCTCAGCAAGTTGACAAGAATCGACAACAGTGGAGAGAGCATGTTGAGAGAATGGAGAACGGTAGAATCCCCAAAGCTGCAATTGCATACAAGCCAGAAGGGAGGAGAAGTATTGGCAGACCAAGAAAAAGGTGGGAGAATGTTTGAAGGCGGAACAGGTATTAATGCCTACCCCTGTATGAAGACGACGACGACGACTTGAACTTTCTGTATTTGGTTGCAAACACATCTATAAATAGCTGCTTAGTAAGAACTAGGGAGATTCTATGTGAATAAAAGCGCTGGAGAGTATACTCTCTAGTAAAGACTCGGGTTTTTCCTAGTAAACACTAGAAGAGAGCGTACTAGGGTTATTCACATCGAAGCAAGTGATTACTAACCGGGCGAGTGTTTACTAGGTAGTAAAGACTTTACTAGACAGACCGTACTACCAAGTATTTACTCGTTTTTATTCACTTGGCCCATTGTCTATTCTATTCACTCAAAAACATTTTTTGGCTTCTTCTACACACTACAACTCCGCACACAATGTTTGTGAATCAAACGACCTTGACACACGGCTAAATATTTTCAAGGTCAACATCAGACATTCAGATTGCTGCTTATTTACCTGTTGTACTGAATAAACAAAATTAATTATACTTTAAACAGTACACAGCTCGTATCTAGTCTGTCCAAGCAAAAATGGGAAAATGACTCCAGCTCGGTCTATAATGGTTTAAAAATTATACATTTGGTCTCAAATTGTAGGAGACTTTCTGATCTACAATTTGAGACAAATTTATAATTTTTGAACCGATATTGGCCGATCTGGATTCATTTTCCCATCTTGCCAGAATGTCTTCATTGCTTTCACAGACAGATTATGTTTACAACATTCAACGGCTGGCGAATGACTGTTTTTAATTCTCAGATCTGTCAGGATAGTCGACGAGCCTTCTGCAAGAGTAGGTGACATCGAAACTAGAGAAAGGCACTGGGCCTGGTGAATAAAAACAAGTAAAGACTTTACTAAGGGTTTTTGAGTATTTACTAGCTTTGGAGTGAATAAAAGCCTGTCTAGTAGAGGCTCGACTTGAGCGTTTACTAAGGGGCCTAGTAAGCTCTAGTCGACCTTGAATTTTCCTAGTGTTTACTAGCTTTTGTGTGAATAAAAGCTAGTAAAGACTTTACTAGGCTAGTATTTACTAGCCTTTTTGCAAGGTAGGGTCAGAGCAGACTTGCAAGAGAATACTAAGGCAATTCCCCTCTAACATATTCAAGTTTATCAACGAAAATTAATTATTCAGCCTATTCTATGGAGCTATCTTACTATCTATTGGAATTATTTAGTTATACAAATATTTAGGAGCTCACGAAAATTATTTTTCAATCGGCTAATGTCTGTCAGGCTGGTCTTAAACGGTAATATTTCTAGAGAGAAAAAACTAAGAAAAAAATTATAATTTTAATCTCTTTTCATATTATAATACTATAGGAATATTAACATGTAACTAATTCCGGCTTAACCAGACTGACAACATTTCTTGTTTATTTTCAGGCCAAATTATTGTCATTAATATAACTATACTATGATATGGAACAGTATAACACTTATATAGATGAAACTGATGTAACAGTTCAACTACCTAGCTAGTAAGTATATACAAATATAATAGAACAAGATATAGTTATATATAGTACTATCATATTATATATATGATCATACAATGATTTCGTGTAGTCATACAATAGTTTTGTGTTAGTTTGGTACAAAATAGAATGGAATGTTATATTTGAGTATTCGACCAGGTCTTCCCAAGAATTTGTTTTATCTATGGCCTCGACTACGATACCGTAATTCTATAATTAGTAGAATGGCAGGTACCGAATAGCTCATAGCAGATGTCCTCTATATGAGCATTGAAGAAAGTCAAATGCTATAGAGAAAAAAAACTGCATGAGAATTGTGTTTGTCCCTCTTCTACCTAGGAATCAATGAAAGCAGTACCGTAATTAAGTTGATAGCAGGTAGGTAACAAATAACTTGTACCTATCTTGTACAGCTCTCCACAGTTATCTTGTGATTAGAATCCACAGCTATTTCTAATTTCATTTTCTGAGAAATATGAAGAATAGGCCCACACCTGAAGAATACCAAAATGGTCAAACTGAGTACAAAAATAGATTTGTTGGCCTACTTGTTGCACGGTACCTATTCTAATTTTGCTTTGTTGTCCAGCCTATTCATTCAATGCATTCAATGCGGTGGTTGGATTCCACCATGAAAGGATTTAAAAATTCAAATATCCAAAAGCAAATTAGTGCTAGTTTCCAATGGGCTGTATTTTTAGGAATAGAATAAGTTTTGGGCAATTGATTGTTTTATTTTCTCTCCTCATGTTGTATATTTGTACTCAAATGAATAAATCAATCAATAAATAGATATAAATTTCAAGAAAATTACTATTATTGAAATAGTCTATATATTAAGTAATTAATTCTATTTGAGAATAGATTAGCTGCGGGTAATAGAAATAATTGAAACTGGCAACTCTTAATCTGAAACTTATTTCATTTTTAAACTGATGGTCCCACTTTAAAACAGAACAGATATCTTCGGAACTTTCTTCTATTCTTCAAAAAACTTCTGGTGGGTGAAGCCTGCTTATTAAAAAAACCTTTTTATCTGAAAATCAAAATAGGTTCATCTAGAAATTCTTTTTATTTTTTCAGTTTTCAGTTTCCAGATTTCCACAAACAAATTTAATATCTTCAAGAGTATCGAAGTTTTTACTATTTTAGAGAGATTTGAAATAATTTCATGTGTAGAACCTGATCAAATCAATAATGTTATTCATTCAAATAGGACTCAAAATAAGAAGAAATTATTTAGGTAGACTTGAACTTTCTGTATTCGAATGCAAACACATCTATAAATAGCTGCTTAGTAAGAACTAGGGAGATTCTATGTGAATAAAAGCGCTGGAGAGTATACTCTCTAGTAAAGACTCGGGTTTTTCCTAGTAAACACTGGAAGAGAGCATACTAGGGTTATTCACATCGAAGCGAGTGATTACTAACCGGGCGAGCGTTTACTAGGTAGTAAAGACTTTACTAGACAGACCGTACTACCAAGTATTTACTCGTTTTTATTCACTTGGCCCAATGGTTCAGCGAGATTTTAGATGAACTAATTTGAAAGATCAAGTTTGAATCATTGAATCAAGTTTCAAACTATATATACTTCTGATATACTTCCCAAGGTTACGCTTAATATTAGCGTTTTACTATTTTTTGGAATTGTCGGAGTTATTGTTAGATTTTTCCAGAACAAATTGGCAGAAAATGTTGAAGTTAGGTGAATAGGTCCAGATCAGGTGTAGAAATGCTGAAATAAATTTCGAATCCCTTCTGAACGGAATTTGCAGGCGAGCGAAGCGAGCCTGTTTGTCTCACTTACACTGCCTATACTGTCGGGGGTCCAGGGGGCGGAGCTCCCTGGCTAGGCGGAGAAGGCGAGCGAAGCGATCCTGCCGGCTAGTATCGAATTATAATATAGTGTTGAGAATTGAAAAAACTTATACAAAATCAAGTCAAGTGGCGATGATAAGGAAGAGCCAAAACGACGAAAGCTATTCGAAAAATCAATTGCCTATTTTGTCTTCTCTTGTTCGCAATTTCAGAGTTCTGGGAGATGAAGTGAAAGTCTTGGGTGAGTGAGTATGCCAGCGACTATAGTGTCTGTATGAGAACTTGATAAGAATTAGTAGTCTATTTCCATGGAAATACTTGTACCTATATTATGTATGAGGGGAGTGATACAGTTTCAGAGAGAATACATTATGGAAACAATGAGCAGAGTGAAGACAGTGGTAGGCTGAAGCTAAACTACATTCATAATGCCGAGTTTGGCCGACGACCGGTTGAAGAGGAGGGTCTCCAGAAGCCGCAGACCGCAGGAGACAACAACAGCGTGGGCGCATTCAGTCATCGAAATCTTAGGCGATCAGCAATTCCCATTAGGAATAATTGATTCGCAGACCGGGCCGCCGCGGCCATTAGTGTTATTGCACGTCCGTCCCGTCCCGTGCGACGAGTGTTTGTCCAACGACCTCCCGACTTGGCTCTTCACAGCGACCGCGCGCCAAACAAACCCGTCAGCCCTTATCTGCTCAGCTATGCTCGCCCACCCTTGCCTCTCCACACTCAACAATGGATGACAACTAACAGTAAGTACACCATTACGTAACCATACCCTTACGCTTATAGGCGATTTAGGTCCCCTCCCAAAGGTTACATCATGCCTGTGGTACAGTTTCTTCTTCTGGTGAAATCAAAGCTAAAATTCAATTAAATGAGTAAGTGGGATACATGAAAAAAGTGATAACATACATTAAAAATTATTCATTATATTGTAATTATATTAAAATACTGTGCAGTCTTGTTAGTAGAATCTTCCAAGTTCCAGTTGGTTCAGGTCGACTTCCTGTTGCTTCATAATTATATACCACTTGTATTGTGAACTGCTGGTAATTCAACTAGAATTCAAATGCTGTATTTTGAATAAGAAAATAATAAATATTTGAAAAAAGAGCAGCTATAGGTGTGTTGCCCGGAAAAGGAAGAATGATATTACATCAGCCGTTGAAAGCTCAGGCCGCATTGCTGAATGCTTGGGTGGTGGGTAGATGGAATATCCATAAAGCGTGGAGGGTTTATGATGAAAGTACGCTATAAGTATCCCACTTACTCATTTAGCATTATGGCGTAATCTTGACTGTCCGTGAATTACAGTGCGCTGAATGTCTTGTATTTATGCTTGACTTTGAGAATACTTTTCATTCTTAATTTATTTTCATTATTTCCATTGTCTTTTTGTTCCAGAGAGCTCGTTGTGCATAGTAGATGACGTGAAACAATATATTATAGCAGTAGCAATAAGAAAGCTTTCTTGTAGAATATTGTGTAAATAGTGCATTTGAATGGATACTTTCGGTATTCTAAAGTCTTTCAACATGCTACCGGAAAACTTAATGACAAATAGAATAACAAAACCCAAAATTAAAAAAATTATAAAGTGAATCAGATCAATGAATATCGCCCAACTCATTCACACTTAATCAATCTCATACTATTAAATAATATCATCTTCTCATGTTTCAACTATAATAAAATTTCATCAAGTAAATTATCATTAGAACGTTTTTTTTTCCTTTTTACTAAGTCTTAAGAGTTTTAAATTTCTGTATTTCTCATAACACATAATATACTGTATTACTCAACAGTCACGTATAATGCTTAATTTTATGCTTTCTGTATTATTATTTTCAGTTGTATTTTATTAAAATTTTGTATTCATTTCAATTCTGATTGATGCTCGCTGCCCGCACACAAACTTCGGTCTTGCAGGCAGCGCCAAAAAAATATATTGTATTATTGAGATTAGCATAGTTTTATTTGATATAAATAGGATTGACTTTCTTTCCTTAGTTTATTGCGTTCTCAATAATAATTTTTGTATTGTACTCAATATGGCAAATAAATTTGATTTGATTTTTCACGTTCCGAAAATAGCACTTGTTGACCTACTATCGGAGATTTCAATGCATTTCATGACTATAAAACTCGACTTCCCGTGAGCTCTAGATTTTCTTGAATTCCAGAACCTTTAACATGAGAAGGAGGGAGGTATCCTCAGATGTCAATTTTCTGATCTCAAACAAGTCGAGATATTTTCTGTGGATCTTGTGATTCGTGTTGGATGGTGAAATGAGAACGATCCAAGAACGCTGCTGCGCCGAAGTTTTGAGTTTTCCAAATCAAAATAACTTTCAAAAGCTGCTATTCTAGACGCATCATACTTCGCCGAGTCTTACGTCAACAGCTTCCATCTCCTTTTCAGAGCGAACATCAGAGGGCGCTTGTAAATAATTTTCCAAGTGAAAACGGTCTCCCCAGAGATCACTGTTCTCAATTCAGAATTATTTGCGGTTGCTCTCTTCCTGAGGCGGGTGGTACTGCAGATGAAAAGCTAAGAGAGTACCGAAAGGAGTTAGAAAATCTAAAGATAGTTCGATAAAAGATCAAATGGAAGATAAATATTTACTCTGACCTGTTTCCGTTAGAATGAATGGAGAAATGTTTAACGAGTTATGCAAATAATTCTTCGGGATCATGTTCTGCGTAAACAGTTCTTGATAATTTACTTCAAAATGAAAAATAATTACTCCACTTGATGAGAAACTGAACTCTTGACACTGGCGGCTCGAGCCCACGAAACAGGTGAAGAGCTGTATAATAAAAGATATTTCACTTCACCTGTTTCGTGGGTACGAGCCGCCAGTGACTCTTGACTGATTCAATGGAAAGAACTTGGTCAGATTGTGGGAAGAGCTTATTTTATTTTATACTATGGACTGGAATCGTTTACCAAAGTTTAAATGATAAACATGATTGAATAGTGGTACTTGTAATTTATTTATGGAGGAGTTAGTAGAGTAAGTATGAGAATTTATCAATCAGTCTCCAATGGATCTGTTCTGGACATAATCTGCACTTCACGTTGAACCTCCTACATCTAGCTACTACTTTATCAGAAAATAACATTCATATTGCAATCTAGTGTTTGGATCATAATCAACTGTGACTGAAATCATAGAGCTTGGAACTTACACTGAGGTTATTTTTCAAAGATTGGAGATTAGACTAGATATTTGTATGTATGTATGTATGTCTGGCTCAACAGCCCATGAAGGGCCGAGGCCTACCAGCTGGTTGCCAGTTTCAAATTCACTCTACTACACAGCCCGTCCAAGCCAAGAGAACACCTCGGAAAAACGGGAAAACGGCCCCATCCCGGCCAATACCGGCCCAAAAGCCATAAATTCTCAATCAGAACTCACAGTCCCCGAACCAACACTGGCCGAGCCGAAGCCGCCCCCTCCACCGCCTGAATTCCCCCGACCGGACAGACCATACAGCAAGCAAATTATCATCAACCAGGATAGAGGTAACGTGTGGTTAGCACGTTGATCCTCTCAACCATAAGCCAGTCTCTGCAACCAAATGGCGGCGCAGACCACCTCTGAATAACATGCAGTTAATCAGTTAGAGTGTAATGCAACAATTACTATTCCTCCAGAGACGGGAAACGACTGACTGTCTTTACTAACGACAGCTAATCTCCCAAAGGAGGGAGACTAGATATTTAATCAATCGATAATCTTCTAGCTCTTCACTGCACTTCGGAAAATTTAACCTAGTCAGATTTCTGAATTTCAAAATATTCAATTGAGAATCATATTTCCTTATCATTGCTTCCCGTTGATGTTATTGAAACATCAAAATATGTTTTTTATAACTTTTCATTGATTCTTTGTAGCAAATCGTTTCAAATGCTTCAAAAAATGATTGGAAGGATAATGAGTCGAGGAGTAATTAGAAAAAGAGCTACCGTTTATGAAAGTCAACAATCTGCTCTCACCTCTTCCTATGCTGGAGGGTTTTCTAGCAAGAGCAAAGAGATAAAAAAAACTAGAAGAAACTGATTGCTCAAGGTGCTTCAGATCTCCGTTCGCCAAGCAAAGGGGTTGGATCCAAACTAGGCTTTGATCTGAAGCCAAGCATAAAACGGTTGCTCTTCCCTCTAGATTCCCCCCTCCTCATCCCATGGCGTCCATTATCCCAGCTTGGTCCGTCCTTAGACAGGCAACCAACAAATGATTTTAATATATATCTCTTCCATTTTTCGAGTTTTATATTCTCTTCTGTCGGTAGAAAAGAAAGTACGAAAATGAGATTTTCATAGTGCTTTCTCATTATGATTCTTTGAAGCAGTTTTCCACCGCAAATTATATGACCGGCTATATTTCGGCGTTGTAAAATGGAGAGATACGGTCGTTAAAACTTCGGGCAAGAATTTCCACGGCTTTATGTGAAAATTATTTGTACCGCATTTATCGTTTGTGCGCTCGATGGCTCCAACTTGCAGGCCAGAAGGCGTCTTAATCGCTTTCAAACGGCCACTTCTTTGACATGGCCCAATTCCTCCCAAAGAATTATTATTTGATATTTTGGGCTTATGTATTTTTGGTGAGAACCTTTGTGAGCGCATTTTCTCCAAGAATAGTTCGAATGCCACGTGGGAAGATCAGAGCCAATCTTCAGAAAACCATTATGACTGGAAATAATTTATGGCAAATTTGTTTTTTGTAAAATAGTAATAAGTGAGAAATATACAATAATTTTAATATTTTGATATAAAAATATATCGTGAGTGGAATTCTGTGCAGAAGAAGTAGCTGGATATCAGATCGTAATAACATCATTGATGACGTGTAAATTGTAATCAATTGTAATTGTAACTAATTCTATTAAATCGTATACCGTAATCCTAGATCTTAAAGAGATCAATAACGCATAAGTGTATTTCAAAACATTTTCAGAATATCAATGGAGTAGTTTTTCAATTTTACTCATAGTTTTGCTAAATACATGAAGATTGATGATAAAGGATCATCAAGTTCTCACTTCATGGATCTATCTTCTTCCGAAAATTAGAAATGATGTTTTTGGAGAGTGAGTGAGTTATCAAGTCAGTTCACCTCAAACCTGATGTGGAAGCATTAATGGTTGAGAATATTCTAAGCTGGTATTCCAGCCAGTTCAACCCGGCATTGAGCTGCATTGAATGCAAAATGATATGTAAAATGAATTCCGCTACATTTTACAAAACTCCCAAATGCATTGCAAATTCCTGATCATCAGGTCGTTTCCACATCTCACCATCTATTTCTTTCAACCTTGTATTGACCCATCAATAATCAATCAATCAATTTTGAAAACAAATGGAACAACGTTCAGAGTTTGAGAAGTTGCAGAATATCAATGTTTGGGAACATTGGATACTGTTCTTTTAGCTTCTATTTCTACAGGGATATTTCCAAACTTCTATCTTCTGTATGATATATTCTTTCAGTAGTATTTTGATGAATCATTTTTTGAAAAGGTCTCTCAGGCCTATAGTTATCTGAAGCTGGAATAGCTGACTATCAGATGCACAACACTAACCAATTTATACTGACCAACTTCGTACTAAAGATATAAATTAAAGACTCTCATCTATTCTCAAAGCTACTCAAATAGTATATTCGCATAAAAAGTCCCTATTCATGAAATAATGTATTCGATCACATTTGAATATAACATCCATAGACTCAATAATGTCTATTTCTATCATATTTTAACATTTTTACGGCGAAGACTGTGTGCATGTAAATAGAGCTGTGTCCGGAGACGGAATAAATTGTCATGAATTGGCCCTCCCGAGTCTCTCAATCGTTATATTCAATCAATTAGCCGAATAAGACGACGGGCGGATGAAAGGCGGTTGCCGCCTCCGCCCCACCCATTTCGCATCCAATTCTCGAAATTCATCGAGTTAGACACAACAGACTGTTGCAAATTGACGGTTGTCGGAGGATTAGAGGCTGCCTGTCTCCCGCTGTCGAACGCTGGCCAAATGATGATCTGTGGTGGGGAGGGGCGGAGGGAGACTCATCGAAGTGCTCTTTGCTATCTTCTGGAAGAGGAGAGAGGATTTACGAAGAGAAATGGTGGGTGAGTGACAGGAGAGCGAACTTTGGATAGATGAGGTAAAGAGAAACCAAGAAAAATCATTTGTAACTATAAATTGTGAGAAATTGTGGGAAAGACTTTCTCTGATTTACAAAGAGAGATGGTAAAGATCCAGAATTGGAGATAATGGAAAGGAAGAAGAAGGAGAAGACAAAGTATGGAAGGTGACAAGAAGAATATGTGAAGAGAAGGAGAAGGGGAAACTGAGCGAGATGGAGAAGATTTGTTATCAATATAGGAAAATAGATAGAGAGGAATAAGAAGAAAAGAGAGTTCCACCAGAGGAAGAAAGAGGCACTCCATTATCCTTTGTTTTTCAATTAAAATCAAGTAGAAAGAGATTAGAAAGACAGAAAAAGGAAATAGTCGAAAAATGGGAAAGAGAATAAGAATCAGAATTATAATTAAGAAGGAAAGGAGAGGAAAAATCAAGACAGTAAGAAGAAAAATGTTGAAGAATGAGGAGTAGGAGAAGAAAGAGAAAAATACTATAGAGATGGTATGAAATGGAATATTTCGAACATGGGGAAGAATAGAACACAGGTGAGGACTATGAAGGAGAAAAGAACAAAGAATGAGGGTAAAGAAGGAATCGGAAAAGGAAGAATGATTTGCGAAAAGATAGTTACGAAGTCAAAGGGACAATAAGAGGAAAAAATTGAGTGCAAATGTAGGGGAGTGAGAATGAGTCCAATTCAAGTTATAACCGAAATAACGTAACTCCAGGGACGTCCTAGAATTATTGGTGTCCTAGAAAGGGTGGCTGGGAACGGAAGGGGTGAGAGGGGGGACTGCGCCGCGTCACGCTTTTTGAGGAGAACAAAAAGAGATTGTCTGCTTCAGTCAAATGACATTTCGAATTGACAACGGTCCAGATCAACGACCGACCATCCTTGATTAAGTCTCCACGCGGCTGTGCAAAGTGACAAAAAGCGGAAGAAACTTCGCCTGAAGCTCTAATATAAGTTCTTGGAGCAGAGGAGACTCAACAAATTGAACAAAACCAATGAATTTGCCTTTCGCAAAAGATAAAATTTTACTGACTGAAGAATGTTTGTCACTGGCGGCTCGTGCCCACGAAACAGATGAAGTGCTGAACAGTAGAAGATACGGGCACTTCACCTGTTTCGTGGTTACGAGCCGCCAGTGTGTTAGTGCAAAACCATATTTCATGACATCTTTCATTTTTCCAATAGGAAATTGAAATGGCACCACTCAGAATGATCTGAAATATCTAGTAGGCTACTAACATTATTTCTCACATAAGGAGAGTGGATGGTGTGACATAAGGAGTGGATGATGAAGCTATAATACACGTTCAACCTATCTACTTAAAAAAAACAACTCTCATTAGCTCTCATTAGCTCTCATTAGCCACAAGGTACGTATTATTTTAAAACTTCAATTATTAAAGAAAATTGAGCTTGGAGTAATGCTGAGAAATAGGTTTTGAATGAACCGTAAAACAGACTTAACAGCAGTAATAGCTTGAAAGAATTATGGTCATCACAATCTCAACTGAACGTTGATATGAATAATAAAGATAAACCAAGATCATGGGAAGGTCAGAGGGGAAAGTGGTATAACAACGAATGATAAGGAATAAATTTTACGTTTGTTGTGACCATGAAAAAAGAAGAAGGAATGAAGGAATGAGGAGTCAGCTGAAATGACGCCAAGATAAAATTAGTAACGAAACAGAATGAGACATAAACCGCTAGAATTGGAGAAAGAAGGGTAAAAATGCTAATCGCCAACCGCCATGAAGACGTTAGATTTGTGTCTGGATAGGAGGTGAAGCTTGGCATTTATTCACTTGGAAGTCGTAAAAAGCGAATAAAATTCACCCGAACTGTTTCTATCTGCATATCTGAAATGAGTTATCGGCTTTATGTGTGTCATCAGTTACTAGATAATGTACAGAGTATGAGGAAGTTCGGTAATAGCAAATATTGCAAAGAAAACTCATCAAAATCAATAAATCAAAATAGATGAAGCCGAAGATAATTTCATTTTCATACTATCTATTTCTACAAGTATAAAACCAATCCTACTAATTTATCAATGCATTTATTTAAAAACTCAGTTTAGAAATGAAAACATCGAAGCAGAGCTCGAACATCTCCTTTTTCTGATACAAATTTAAATATTCACTAAGATCCGTGATGTATCTTTATTAGATAAAACGATTGCAAAAAATATATATTCTATTTTCAATAATAATTATGAAGTATTCACAAAGTTATGTAATATATTTTCAGTGGATAAAAACATTAAAAAGAAATTTTTGATGTGAAATATAAATGAACTTAAAGCGTAGCCCATGCAAAAAGAAGAATCGTGATTAAGTATAATATAACCTTTTTTTAGCAACATAGAATCAGTGAGGAGTGTGAGGATAGTCGGATATTATTTGAATATGAAGGGAATTGCTCAAATACTTCAGTATTCCGAAAATAACAAGATAAGACAATACTCATGTAATTAGAACCTGTGATATAATTTGATTCCAACGAAATGAGGAAATATTGGATTCCAATAAGAGAAGCTTGACAAACAAAACAAACACGGTTCGTTGTTATGCATTTATGCAGCAAATGCAATCGGAGTTTCAGATGTCTACTATTGTGGAGCATGACAGGACATCTGTGGCTTTGGCATTTACAGCTTTTTCGCTCGTTGTCGTCGTCTCTTCTTGTCCCAATTTCCTCCTTTTTCAGGCGTGAAATTAAATCTTTGCCATAATCTT
The DNA here is from genome assembly GCA_017141385.1 of Sogatella furcifera. NCBI lineage: Eukaryota > Metazoa > Arthropoda > Insecta > Hemiptera > Delphacidae > Sogatella > Sogatella furcifera. The sequence continues at coordinate 18,163,985 of CM029550.1, read as the reverse complement.
GCAGTACAAGAACAACGAGAAGAATTCCATTAAAACTTTGATCTATTGTTTTTATTTCGGGGAAAATTGGAATAAGCTAGGCGGGTGATATTAATAGGGCGGTTTGTGGAAAAGGTTAAGGGGTTGATGGGGAGGGAGGGAGGTTTTGTTAGGAGGGGGGGGGGCAATTTTCAATTGGAAATAAGCGAAGCGTCGTGATGGGGTGTCGTCCCCAGATTGCCAGAATTTTCCATCCTCTCGCGTCGAAAATTCAGACGAAGACCTCTTTTGCACATCTTAGCGCAGATTCTCAGGCTTCGCGCCATTCTTTTGCACATCACTCACCACTCTCCCCGTCACGATTCATTCAACCCCCCACCCCTCAAGAAACCCGTTTGCGGCTGATTTTCGGCAGTACTCGGTTCGGAATCGCATCATTCCTCAGTCATCACATTAGCGATGCGGCAGCCCTTCATATTTTTAATGGAAACCGACGCTGCTGGAAAATCGTATTAAATCTTAGGAAGAAGAGAGAATTGGGCACCAGCTCAAGGATCCAGACGCGACGCAGCACTTAAAAATCAAATATCGCGGTGAACTTGAATATGTATGGGCCAATCAGCGGTCGGGTTTCATTGCGCTCAAATTCTAATTACCGAGAAAATTGAATCAGCTACTTGAGAGAAGATAATTATTGTTAATAGTGGCCTATTACAAACTATACAGAGGGGATCAAAAGCAATCCAATACGACAAAGTAACTTGATGCCGTCGTACAAGGCCAATTCTACCCAAGCTGAGGATGTCAAAACTTAATATGCAACACTAAATCACCTTGAAGCATGGTAGAATATGATTGAAACATGTGAACATGTATTTCCAGTACATTAACTAAGAGTTAGACGGAATTTGTAACAAGAAATTCATAAGCCAACTTTGGTTCATGATTAGTATTCTAAGGCCAAGAACTTTTTAACAATACTAGTCACATCAATTTTCTCGAAAAACTACCTTTAAATTTCGAGAGAAATTGTTTACAATGTTCAGCTTGGACGAATATTCTTGTAATGTACTGAAATTCTAGTAGAAACAATATTTCCAATTGAATATTATTTTCCTATACTACAGCATATTTCACTATACTTGCAACTCAACAGACTGTTGTAAATATACGGAGGCAATATACTGTAGGTATAAGGAGGCAATTCATTTACATAAGTTCCAAAGTAATAAATCAAATTCCAAATTATTTTCTCACAAACTCGAGATGCAGCAAACAGACTAAACTAGATATAAAAAACTGGATTAAGAGTAACTATTTTTTTGACATGTAGGAACTAGAGTTTCGCTATTTGATTTTTTGCAACTGAATTCCTTGAGCCTTGCCTTTTTTCTCTGTGTCTGCTTTAGTAATAAGTGAAACTTTTGATTTTGTTATCAGTAAAAAGTATTACTTTTTTTCATCAAGTGGACTCGTTTACCTTTTCCTTTTCTTTTTTTCAGTTTCATTTTATTTTACCTTCTTTCCTTTTTTACCTTCTTTTACCTGCCTATTACATGGGAAACCATAGTTGGCTAGGTATTTCCCCTTTATCTTTCTAAGCACACCCCACCACAGTAATTGTTGAATTTGTTAATAATGTATTATTTTGTTATTGTGTTTTACTAATTTTTGTATTATATTATTCATTATGTCTTTATGTGTGTTTAAATTGAAATGAATTGAATTGAAATCTAATGATTCTTTCTATCTATCTGGCATGGCAATGCTCTGAAACCTCTTGTAAACAAGATGCAGTCAAACAGGTGATTGTGGGGCCACCTAGCAGCTTGGGAACATGTTATTTGTTAATACATTTGAAACAATGATAAAGTTATTTTTTAGTTTACTTTATTGTTCATCTATGTCATCACTGACACGGTCATTTCAATTCTTATGAAACTCATATTTGATATTAGAGGTTTTTCCTGTTACAATTTATTATATTTAAAACGATTTCTCCCGTTTTCCTTCCTGGTTCACACATGAATCTTACTCTCAGTTGGCCTGCACTGCAACAGAAATGAGTTGCTGGTAGGAAGCAGGATCGGCAGAAATGAAGAGTTCGGTCAGGAATTAGAAGTTGGGTGTTTTGGTCAGAACTGCCGGATTTGCACTGCTCGGCGCTAAAAAGCCTGCAACCATTGCCGCTTGCGGGCCTATGCATATTCATCAGCAAGCGTGCAGCTCTACTTGCGAACCAGCCTACAGAACGACGTGCTACTAATGGATGCCACATCCTATTTCGTCTTGGGCCAGCGATTAAAAGTCAAGACACAAAATGAAGTACCGATACATCGCCACCACTAACCGTCAAAATGGGAATCGGTATCATACCCACCAATCATAGTAATTTATTCCTAGTTCAAGTTACTTACATCAACCTAGTGTAAATTGAGTGATGAGAGAATCATTTTATTTTTAATAATAATTCATTGGAATGAAATAAATTGTATAATGTTGACAATATAGGATGGATCAGCAACTGCTTTAAATTTTGAATTTTTAATTTTAAACTGCTTTAAATTTTTTAAATTATGAATGATTTAATAATTATTCATCAAAATTTTGTATAAAGACGTTTTGGACATCAGTCTGTGTTTTTAATCAATAAGATCAATATTTTTTGTAAAACGGAAGAATAAATAAATGACATTAATGTCACTCAAAATATAGCTTGAATATAAATAACTGTTCAAACTGTATATAGCTTAAATTAATAACGATTTTATCTTCCTTAGGCTGGTATTACACGATAATAGTTCTATTATCATAGTTGATCATATGGAAAGAAATGAAAATATGACTTCGGATTTTCATCTCTTTCCATATGATCAACTATGATAATAGAACTATTATCGTGTAATACCAGCCTTAACAATGAATGTGTTCAAGCAATCCACCCTTTCCTTTCCAAACAACCGCATGAAAATCAAATGAAATAGTACATTACACTACAAGCACAGAAAGTAGGTGTTTACGGTATGAGGATAGTTTCCGGGCAAATTGCGAGAGAATATGTTATCCAAATACGTAAACACCTTTCTGTGTGAGTTGAGTACGATACTTTTCGCCACACTGCGAGAATAAGAATAATAAATATTGTATTAGAATGTTTGTGGCGATCGCTGATTCGAATAATATTGTGATGGCTCCAGAAAGCAGTGCATTGTCGCCCGATCTAGCGGCCGGATAGGTAACTACCAGTCTCTTTCTGTGCACTAGCTCCAAAAGCCCCTTTCGGAGCTAGTGGCAAAACCGCCTGTAAATGGCGTCTTTCGAATCTTCTTTAGTGCACAGAAAACAGCTGCTTTCTGTGCAGTGTGGCAAAAAGATTATTATCTTCTTCTTTGAAGCTGATGAAATTGACCAGTAATAAAAAATTGTTAGATAGGCCTATAACTTATGTGTAACAAACACGATGGACTGATTATCAACCCTACTAGCGTAATTGATCCAGCTGAGAGATAGAAGTGTAAAAGAAGGCCAAATAGCCAGCTCCGCCCTCACGTATAGTCTGTTCAAGCAAAGAAGACATTCTGGCAAGATGTAAGAATGACTCAAACAAAAATTATAAATCAGGTCTCAAATAGCGGGGATTACTCGATTAGTCCAGTGCTTGATTAGTGCAGTCCCTATCCTACATTAAGATACTGAAAAACTGGACTAATCAAGGCACCTGGACTAATCGAGGCGCAGGGGTTTGATTAATACAGTGACTCGATTAGTCCAGTTCTTCAATGAGATAAGCGAGTGTCTCAATTAGTCCAGCACTGTACTAATCGAGGCACTGGACTAATCGAAGCGCTGCCTCTCGATTAATACAGTGCCTCGATTAGTACAGTTGGTGTACTGAATTCGTACCAGGTGATGAATCCACTATATGCGTTGACAAGGAATTGACTAGACTATAACTAGACGGCGTCAAAGTGGTCGTCTAACAAATTTCAAATAAAACCAAGGGGGCGCGGCGCAATCTTTGAATTAGGTTGCAAATGACAATATCTTGGTTTTCATTATGCGATCATGTTGTATTTATTTATAATGTAATATTCTGTATAATTTACCGGTATCTTTTAACTTATTGAATCTTATTATCTTTGTTTAATCTATTAAATTAGGCTACTGCTATTAGAAATTCGAGATTCAATATTGTTTAATTCATGGAAGTGACAGTTAATATTATGGGAATTAATATTAATATTTCTATGATTTACAGCAATATTTGAAATCTGTATTGGTAATTATTCAGAAGCTGAATTATTGTATTCATGAAACTAAAAATCTAATGAACCAAAAAACCTTTAAATTTGGCTCTCTATATGTGACTTTATTTACCATAACTTTTTGTATTGAAATTTTAATACAATTTTAATATTATCAACAGTCTTGAGGGTGGCCTTGGATGAGTGGGTTAAGTGCTAGAGTTAAAGCCTCCATATAAGGCTAATTTCAAAACAAAGAAATATCATGAAATTACCGAAACCCCCCCCACCCATCCAAAAAACCGATCGGGCGATTTCAGTCATTTCAAATTTCCCGGCTTAGAAAGACTTGGCACGAAGGCATGTGATTGGTTCATAATTGCACGCGGAAGAAAAAAATACATTCTTAAAAGTTGAGAGAATGACTCCAGCTTGGTCAACATGGATTCAAAAATTATAAATTTGATCTCAAATTGTAGATTAGAATGTTTTCTATAATTTGAAATTCGATTTTTGATTTTTGAAGCAATATTGACCGAGCTGGAGGCATTTTCCCATCTTGCGAGAATGTCTTCTTTGCTTCTTCTCTGTGTGAATTGTTGACTTAGATCAAACGATCAAAGCCTTTTGAAGTTCCAAGAAACCTACACTTGTATGCGCATGTCTGTCCAAGCAAAGAAGACCGTGTGACAAGATGGGAAAGTGACTCCAGCTCGGTCAATATTGGTTCAAAAAATATTAATTTTGTCTCAAATTGTAGATCAGAATGTTTTCTACGATTGAGACTAAATCAATAATTTTTGAACCAATATTGACCGAGCAGAAGTCATTTTCTCATCTTGCCAGGGAGTCTTCTTTGCTTAGACAGACTATTATACTAGGCTACATCATCATTCTATAGTATTATTGCTGATAGAGATGTAAAGTCTCTCCAAGCAAAGAAGGCATTTTGGGGAGATGGGAAAATAACTTCCGCTTGGACAATATCGGTTAAAAATCATAGATTTGGTCTCAAATTGTAGGAAACATTCTGATCTTCAATTTAAGAGCAAAATTTTACTTTTTGAACGAATATTGACCAAGCTTGAGTCATTTCCCTATCTAGCCAGAATGTATTTCTCCCTTGCACAGACTACAGTAAATAGCGAGAAATTACTACAATGATCATCAGACTCTATAAAATGAGTGCCTTTTCGCTTTCATTAAATTACTCATATCGGTCTCTTTATCCTGTTGGTTAAATGCAAGGCAGGACTTGGTCCTAACTTCGTCGTTTCAAGGCTGTAACGATGTAGTCATATTTTATTATCAATAATTAATGTACATGAATAAAGTTATTCTATTCATCTTCTCTCATTTCACTCTCACTCTCTCTTCTTCTCTCTAATTCTCTCTCTATCTTTTCTCTCGTCTCACTCTCTTTAACCTCTTCTCTGTATCTCTTTTTTTATTCTACTCTTTTCATTCTCTTCTCTCTTCACTTTTATACCCCCTCCATCCTCATCTTTCTATCTCTTCTCTTATTTTATTCCCTCTATATCTTCATTCATTTTACTCTCTCTTCCACTTTCTTTTTCGTGTTCTCTCCTTCTATACTTCTCTCCTCTCATTTTACTATCTCTTTCACTCTCTTCATCCCGTTTCTCAGTTTTAATTATTATCTATTTTTTATTATAATAATTAGTTAATATTATTTCAATAATAATAATAATTACTAGCCGGCAGGCTCGCTTCGCTCGCCTTCTCCGCCCCCCCTGGACCCCCCGACAGTATCAGCAGTGTCAGCGAGTCAAACATGCTCGCTTCGCTCGCTTGCAAAACCTCTCTATGTGTCAGCTAAGACAAACAGGCTCACTTTGCTCGCCAACAATTTCCGTTCAAAAGGATTTGCTTTGATCATCATATCACTTAACAGCGTTCTTTCCAGTAATCTTTCTGAATAAGTTGTACTATTAACTTAGCTCAACCTGGGTAGACCTATATGATTTGAACGCATTAAGTTCAGTAATGAAATGAACAAAAGTGCAGATTCCAAACATTCGAAAACCTCATTACAGGCGTAACCTCCGAAGGGTTTCGAAATTTATTGAGCACAGCATTTCCAGACCTAATCTGGACCTGCCTACCAAATTTCAACATTTTATGCCAATTGGTTCTCGAAAAATCTAAGAAAAACTCCAAAAAATAGTAAAATGCTAATATTGAGCGTAACCTTGGCAATTATATCGGACATAGTTTGAAACTTGATTTTATATCTGTCAAACCAGAGAGAGTTTATCCACAATCTCCCTAAACCATTGAATTTACAGTAAGGATTGGTCGTATTAATGTGGAAAATATGCAACTCGCAATACATCTACAATTTTGCAAAACTGATTACTTGCTTAATCTTGAACAGATTTCAAAAATATTCTAACACAACATTTCTAGACCCTATCTGAACCTGCCCACCAAATATCAACATTTTCTACCAATTGGTTTTCGAAAAAATTAAGAAAATGCTGAAAAAATACACAAAAAACTTTAATATTTGGCGTATCCTTGGGAAGTTTTAAAAATCCGTTCTTAGTTAAGCCGTCTAGAGGTCCAACTGAACATATTCTGCCAATTTTGAACGCATTTGGTTCGGTAGATTTCTAGTTCTGGTAATGAGTGAGTGCCATTTCGCTTTTATATAATAGAGATTAATTAATTGTTCTAATTATTGAAAACTTGACTTAGTTTTCACTTCATCATTTTTAATTTTCAAAAAAATAATTATTAGTCAAATGCATCGATACTTTACAAAAAACTTCAACAATCCAACCAGCCTTTGATCTTAAATTAATTTTGTTTTTTACTCCAGCATTTTTTGAGAAATGAACTATACAAAAATGAATACGGTACTTGTGGTTGGTATTTAGTACTAGGCCTACATATAGTGATTCTTAGCACGGAAGTAGTAAATAATACAGGACTTATAGCAAATGTAATTTTAGATTTCAAATATCTAGCTGAACATTCATATTAAAGGCTAACTTTGGCTTTCTCAAAAATTGAACTGTGGAGCCAAAATCAATTACAAACTCTGACGTGGAGCGAGTACCTAATTATATACATTTCGTAGAGGTTTTATGTTTTATTTGTACTTTGCGTACTGAGAAAAAAAGTATTACTATTTATTTATTTTTCTCGTGGCTATTTTCCTACCAGTAACCCACTCCCCGTCCTCCAATTTATGAAATTGAGAATGCAAATTATACGAAATTGATGATACATTCCTATGATACAAGAGTGTTCACAAGAGCACATTAATTTATATTCCAAGCCTACTTGTTGTGAAATCCGAAGGTTTCGACTTCAATTTTTAAAGACAGAATCTACCCCTTTCATCTATGGAAAAATGTATTCAGTTATAGATTAGAGTCAATGAAATTGCTTGGAAAATTAGAGGTCACACGTTGAATGTTGATCCATTGTTTAAAAGCTGATACTTGGTAGGAGCTTATAACAATACTTGGTACTCTAAAACAATAGATAAAAATTCAACGTGTTACCTCAAATTTTCCAAGTAATTTCATTGACTATTATCTATAACTGAATATATTTTTCCATAAATGAAAAATATCAATTGAAAAATCAGAAACAAAAAATTACCGAAATTTAAGGGTTTTTTTCAATTTTTAAGGGTGAAGTCCTAGGGTGCACCCTAGGACGGCAGAAAACTTAATTTTCGGATTCAGCGTACTGAAATACATATGAAAGAATTGAGAAAAAAGCTTTCTCACCACTTGCCTGACAAAACTACCATTATTTTACTGGGCTATCAGCCCTGACATCAGAGTTTGCAAGCTACTTGAACTGATCGATAACTTTTGCCGACGGCGACTGTAGCACCATCAAAACGAGAATTCCTTTGTCTCTAGTGTAACACTGAGAGAGTGATGTAGTTGATTCCACATATTATAACCGGTTCAGCGGGTCGCATGAATTGGCTAAACTGGACTAATCGAGTGCCTTGCACATCCTACCTAATAAACCAACTTCACTGTACTAATCGAACCTCTGGACTCATTGAAATACACTGCCTCGATTAGTACAGGAAAAACTGGACTAATCGAACACTGGACTAATCGAACCCTACCCCAAATAGCAGACCAGAATGTTTCCTACAATTTGAGACAACATTTATTGTTTTTTAACCATTATTGACTGAGATAAAGTCCTTTTCCCATCTTACCAAAATGTCATCTTCGCTTGGACAGACTATATCTATAAAAGCGAAATGGCACTGACTGACTGACTGATTCATTCATCACCAGAACTAAATATCCACTGAACTGAATGCGTTCAAATTTGGCAGGCACGTTCAGTTGGACGTTTAGACGCGCGCTAAGAAAGGTTTTTTAAAACTTTTCAAGTTTACACCCAAACTTTTCAAACATACACCCAATATTTGGATTTTTCTATAGTTTTTCTGCGTTTTCTCAAATGTTTCGAAAACCAAGGGGCAGAAAATGTTGAAATTTTGCGGAGAGGTTGGTCTAAGGTCAAGAAATGTTGTGTTAAAATATTTTTGAAATCCGTTGAAGATTAAGCCAGTAATCAGGTTTTTCAAAATTGTAGATGTATTGCGGGTTGCATATCTTCCGCCTTCATACGACCAATCCTTACCGTAATTCAATGGTTCAGCAAGATGAGCATATAGATGAACTAATTTGGAAGATATTGAATCAATTTTCAAACTATGTCCGATATACTTCGCATGATCAATACTAGCTTTATACTATTTGTAGGAGTTTTTCTTAGATTTTTCGAGAACCGATTGGCAGAAAATGTTGAAATTTGGTAAACAGGTCCAGATTAGGTCTAGAAATGCTAGACCTAATCTTCAAAATTGTAGATGTGTTCAATAAATTTCTAATTCCTTCTGAGGATACGCCTGTTATAAGGTTTTTCAATGTTTGGAATCTGCTCTTATGTTTATTTCACGGAAACTATATATATAAGCGAGTTAATTTACAGCTCTAGCCGTTTCTCGCATCCCATATGCCATCTTTTTCGGTCTAACCAGTCTCCATCAACAAGATTTCTCTCAGTCATATCATCATGCACTTGTTTATGCCAAAGTTCGGGCGGTCTACCTCTCTTCCTTCTTCCCGGTGGATTCCAATTCAATACTTTCTTTGGCCATCTCTCTTCTCTCATTCTTTGTGTATGTCCAAACCATATAAGGCGCTTTTTCTCTATTTGTTCTATTGTTGTATCTAGTTTTCCGATTCTTTCTCTTATCTCCAAATTTCTTATCCGATCCATTCTTGAAACCCGACAGCTCCTGCGCAAGAAATCCATTTCAACAGCATTAATTCTTTGTTTATCTCTTTTTGTCAATTCCCATGTGTCTGATCCATAGAGCAATATACTTTGCACAATGGAATGATAGATGCGAATTTTTGTTTCATTTTTTATGTATTTGGACCAGAGTATAGAGTTTAATGTTTGGGTTGCCTGCCTGGCCTGTCCAATTCTACTAGTTATTTCTTTCTTGGAATTACTCTCTGATGCTATCACGCTGCCCAGGTATTTGTACTCCTCACATTTTGCTACTGTCTGACCTCCTACTTCTAGGTCTCTTGCTGTCCCTCCTGAAACTAAATATTTAGTCTTTTTGAAATTAATTTTCATTCCATTTTTCTCATAGGTTTCAGCAAGCTTTCTGATCATGTAATGAATATCATGTTCATCTCCAGCCATTATAACTTGATCATCGGCAAATAACAGCGAGTAGATATAATTGTCATGTATTGGTATACCCATATATTCACATTTCTTTTTCCAATCAGTCAGTATATGCTCAAGGTAGATTTTGAACAGGGTCGGAGAAAGGCAACATCCTTGACGCACGCCCTTGTCTGTTCTGAAAGGCGTGGACACTTTGTTTGAAATTTTAATAATATTGGCTTGTTCCTTATAAATTTCATTTATAGCACATAAGTAATGTTTATTGATGGCTGATTTATCCAAAATTTCAATAAGTTTTTGTATTGGTACAGTATCAAAAGCTTTTTCCAGGTCGATGAATATCAAATGGGTCTCTAAATTTACCAGCTTCCTCTTTTCAATGAGTTGTTTTAATGTGAACATATTGTCAATGCATGAACGTCCTGCAGTGAATCCGCTTTGCTCTTCCCTATATCAATTTCTTTTTCAATCCTTTTCTTATTATGCGTCCATACAGTCTCCTATTGTAGCTAATACTGTGATACCTCGATAATTTGCACAGTCATCACGTGGACCCTTTTGTGAATCGGAGTCAAAAACCTAGCTTCCAATCTTGGGGAATTTTATCGTGCATGAAAAGGCATCTATTGAATATATAAGCAAGAATTTCAAAAGCTCTGATAGTTGCATGTTTCAAAAGCTCAACAGGAATACCTCCAGGACCTGGTGATCTACCATTTTTCATCTCACTCAGACTTTGCTGCACTTCTCTTGCAGTTACCTCTTCTATTCGGCCGAATGGTTCACATTCCATCCAAGGTTCCAAATACTCCTCTCTATTTTCTGTTAGAACCTTCGAAAAGTATTCTCTCCATCTGCTAATGCCTATCATATCAATTGCAACACCCTTCCTCTCCTTACGCAGGTTCTTAACAACATTCCATGCCTCTTTAGTTCTTGTTCCACCAATGTACTGATCAATTTTCATACATTTTTCATCCCATTCTTCATTTTTTGCTTGCTGTACCTTTACTTTAACTTCTTGACGCATTCTCTGGTACAACTTCCTGTCTTGTTCATTCTTTGTTACCAGCCAGTTGTTATATAATCTTTTCTTCTCCAGAACAATTTTTTCTATATCTTCAGCCCACCATTGGTTTCTATTTTGCTTTCCTTGTTTTTCACATTCACCCAGCGCTTCACAAGCTGCACTATGAATTGCTATCTTCAATGCATCATACTCTTCCTCTGCTGTACCTGTTGTGTGTGCTTTAAGTTTGGGAGATAGTCTTAATTTATAAAAAAAACTGATCGAGTCATCCTTTAAACTCTCTGTCACATATTTCCTCTGGTTTAATCTGTCAGATTCGTCTTCTTTATTATCAATTCCTGTTGTATGATTTCCCATTCTTTTAACTGGTAGATGCACTTCTATTTTGAGTAGATGATGGTCAGTTCCACATTCTGCACCTCTATGCACCCTTATATCATGAACGTTTAGTAGGGTATCCTGTCTAGTGATAGCGTAGTCGATGATGGATTTCAGCTGTCTTGTCGTTTGGATCCATGTGTATTTGTGTATATCTTTATGTTCAAAGTGGCCATTCTGTATTTTTAAACTAAACGTTTGACATGTCTCTATGAGGCGAGTTCCATTATTATTTACAACATTTTCTCCAAAACGTCCTACAATTGGATCATTCATTTTTTTACCTGTTCGAGCATTGAAGTCTCCCAATAGTATAATTTCTTTTCTTTTATTAATGTTATTCAACAACTCTGTTAGCTTATCCTCAAAAATATCTTTAACTTCATTGATTGAGTCATCTGTAGGAGCATAAACTGCTATTACAACAACCTCATGGCCCAATATCTTCAAGTTGATTTTCATAAGCCGCTCATCAATTTCTTCCCATGATTTAACGAAGGGTCTCAGTTGTTTTTTTATTGCAATGGCGACTCCCGCTCGCGCTCTACTACTTTTTGGGACTCCACTAAAAAAGAGCATATAATCACCCATGTCTTCAAAACCAACTCCTTTCTTCTTTGTTTCAGTTAGAGCAGCTATATCAATTTTGTACTGCTTCAACTCTTCTGTAACTTCTCTTTTCTTGTTATTTATTCCTTGTACATTCCAAGCTGCAAAATTTATTTTCCGTTTCCGATTTCTTATTCGTTGTTTGCTATTTCCTTTCCGATTTTCCGTAGTTCCAGTCCTGTTTTTCCGAGGCAAGTTTGTGGGATTTTTTGCAATGAAAATTTTTTACCAGATGAAGGGGTGCAGGCCCATCGATCCAACCCCCTTCCAGGAGGACCGGTCAATTTTCTTTCAGGGTTTTCTTCCCTTAGCCTTTGATAACCCAATATCACATCTGCAAGGCAGCAGCGGGAAAATTAAAATATAAAATAAGCCCTTGGTCCTCCGAACTAGGGCTTGAAAAAGAAGAGTTTGCCAAGGACAGGCAGATAGAAAGATAAAAGATGAGTAAGTAAAAGAGAATAGTACAAAGCTAAGTCAATTGAAAAATACCATTCAAGAAGTAAAAAAGAAGAGATATCCAAAGCAAGGTAAACAAGAAGAAGGGTCCTGGGGAACAAGGGCTTTGGAAAAATGGGGCCCCCTTTTAGTCGCCTCTTACGAACAGCAGGGGATACTGCGGGTGTATTCTAGTCATCAATTCCAAATCCGAGTCCATCTTGTTGACTCGTATCCCCCCACCCACAGGGGAATACTACAGGGAACTACTGAACTAAATACGTTCAAATCATATACCCAGGTTGAGCTTACGTAATAGAACAACTGATTCAGAACAATTTCTTCAAGTAACCTATAAGTAATATGAATATCAAAGAAAATCCTTTCGAATGAAATTTGCAGGCGAGCGAAGCGAGCCTGTTTGACTTCCACTGCTGATACTGTCGGGGGTCCAGGGGGCGGATCCCCCTGGCTAGGCGGAGAAGGCAAGCGAAGCGAGCCTGCCGGCTAGTAAGAAATATAACAATAGCTATACCATTCTACTTCCCCAAAGGTGCAGACAGGAGACTGTAAATTTTTGGGACGGTTAATTTATTATGTTTGATAAGTTATGCGACAATTATCCAAATTCAAAATAAAGAATACAATGCATGCGTTGTGTATAAATGGGATTGAAACTCAGAATTTTTCAATCTAAATTTCCTATCCAACGAAAAAGAACTGAATGGATTTATTCTCCCGTGAAGTTTTCTTTCCAAATTACAGCCACTGTTGTTTCAAGCGTGACAATAATATTTTTGCGGTTGTTGTTGAATGTATACTGAATAACAATGCTTACGGATGATTTACTGTTTACAGTCCATGGAATAACAGCCAGCCTAATAAATCAGTGTGCATAAGGGAACAAAGAGCGATAATGCACGAAAACGCCGCGATTAAAATGAAGTTCAAAACGAATATGTGGAGCTTGATCAATACTTCAGGTAGGAAAGACCTTGCTCCATGTGAACAACAATAAACTCAATGCTTTTGTCAGGACATGAACCTGACGAAAAGGAAAATCAATGACAACATCCCATACAGTAACTTTGCTGAACAGACAGTACTGGACAGGAAACTTTCCGCCTATTGAAGAAGAATCAGGAGATAGAATTCACCATTAACTGTTTGCTTATCCCAAGGCTTAAATCAAAGATTGAATAGCAATTGAATCAGCAACGCTTATTGTAATGAATCTGAGATGAACTTTAATCAATTTAGTGCAGCCCCTAGTATTCCAAATACTGTATATTGTTCTATAAATTTTTTAATCTTCATTCAATCATTTAATCCAACAACAAATTCACTTGGAGTAATTGATCTCCACAAATAATCAATGTAAACTCATCTGAGGACGGCTTATCTGAGGAACGTATATCCCGTGCACCACCAACCCTACTAAACAGTTTTCGCTATCAATGGTTAGGCCTACTTGGACGGAATCGGTAATGCCATCATCCAGGAAGTGACACCACGTCAATTTATTTCGAAATCTGTATCATTTTTCAATTCAGGGGAGTGTCCTGCGTTTAAGCTGCGTGCTAGATAGACGAGGGAGGAAGAGGTGTTTGGAAATTCGATATTCATGAAGACAGTATCGAGCTGGAAATTTACGACGTCGGTTTCCGAGTGGCCGTCGTCGATGGATGCGAGCGGGCGGACGGGTGCTGATCCCAGATGCGGGGATGATTGAGCGACGAGCATTCGATTGCTGAGCGCCGCGCTCGGCTTGAGCGGCAGCCAACAGTGAGTCAGATAGAGCCGTGCTTGGCAAACGGCCACCCGAACGCTTTCACAAGGTAGCTTTGACGCCCCCGCACACTATTCTACCCTCAAACCGCAAACTTCTATTTTACGTACATCCTCCCTCAAATAAAACTATCAAGAATCCTCCGAAACTGGAACACTGAACACTATCAGCATTAGCGTAACGTGAATGAATCAATTCAGTTTGGTGAATCACAAGATTGATCATGGAACCCATAAGTAATACCAGTGTGCTTAGAAACTTGAACACTCAATTGAATGAGCTCCAAACTTGATTTATTCATCTTTTGAGAGTAAAATTTAGTGAATTGTGATCATGAAGTCTACAAAAACCCTATTTTGAATGTTAATTTATTGGAATTTGGGAAATTGGCGTTTTGGACTTGACTGTCTGTGTTTCTACCTTATAAGTTTATTGTTATTCCTGGAATAAATGAATTAATAAATTTGTTCGGGTTTAGTGTTAATATAGATTGCTTAGTGAATATTTCTTATAGAACCATCAATAAAATCATGAACGCCTTGAAACTAGAATACCAGATGAAGAAGCTTTTACGATCGCAGATGAATAAAATCTTTCTGTTATGTTTGAGAATAATTGGAATGTTAACAATAATCAGAGGTGTCAAGCTTTTTCAGACAACCTAACAATTTATTTAACTTCCGTAATACTCGGGTAACACTGATGGTTGTTGATAAGAAACATCCAATTCCAGTGCGATTATGTTCTATGAGATTATCAGATTAGTATAAGGCCAAGCAAGCATTTAATCATCAAGCATTACAGAATACGTTTTTGGTTACATAAAGGATAAAAATCTGATGAATAATTGAAAAGTTATATCAAACTACTATAGGTATAATGTAATACAAGGATTGCTATTTGCATTGAAAAGACTACTGAAGAACTAAATCCTACCAAAAGCTATCAAAAGTCTATGAAAATCATTGTTAGAAGTAGAGTCACTGCTTCTCTGATAAAAGAGAAATGAAGTAGTTCTTATCTTCTGATACAGAGTAGTGCGAAAATATCGATACAGGATTGCAATACCTACTGAGTTAGTCGGTGTTCTTTTGAAATGAATATGAAGGAAAAATATTGAAACCCTATAAATACAACGATCGAAGGGCTCCCGCTCATTACTGAAAGTTCTAGTTATTCTTGTTACCAAAAATGCACAAGACATCATCGATGAATCAGAATAATATAAATCAAGATGCCCCAGATAACCATTAAAGTGCTTCAGCTACGAGTATTTGTCTGGAAACTATAAAACCTACAAATAGCTCTGACCTTGATAGTTTTGCAGTTTGCGTTGCTGCCATAAAACGTTCATAGCTTGTTATCAGTTAGCCCCAAGGGTGTCGTGAGATGTAATTGAAAAATGTACATAAATTCCAGCCAATAATCGACCATCATCGATGAATAGAAGCATTTTAATCCGATAACAAACTCAGAGATTGAACATTGGAGTTTTATTAAACTGGATCCCAATACATGACAAAATATTTTTCATAATAATATAGCTCGTTGATATTCCTTCAAAAACAATAAAACCCGATTCTTAGTTTATAGATTCTTATCTAGTGGTTTTAGTTTGAGAATCTCAGAAAATTTCATATGAAGGAAAGACGTTAAAAGTAGAGCAGTCAAATGGAAATCTTATATTGATTAGTGGGAAGTTAGCAATTTATTCTACGCAATCAAAAGATTGGATCAAATTTTCAATTTTTCTATAACAAAAGATTTGGTTTATAATTCTACTCTTATACCCTTAGTTCATAATTCTATTCTTGAACTATTCTGGAGAAGTTGTTTACAGAGCTTTTAACTGAACCTGTTAGAAACTGCCACTAGAGTTTAGCACATGAAAATGGTCCAATGATGATGGAAAAAGACTCTTTTGATGCTAATAGACTAACTTGATGCACGGTTGCCAATCAAGCTTATTATTAATGAGATTGAGTTCAATATGGTGTTTCTCCTCGACTATAAATTATTGTGAACTAGCCGGCAGGCTCGCTTCGCTCGCCTTCTCTGCCTAGCCAGGGGGCTCCGCCCCCTGGACCCCCGCCAGTATCGGCAGTGTAAGTGAGTCAAACAGGCTCGCTTCGCTCGCCTGCAAAACCTCTGCCAGTGTCAGCTGAGTCAAACAGGCTAGCTTCGAAAGGGATTCGAAATTTTTTGAACACAGCATTTATTGACCTAATCTAGACATGTTTACCAAATTTCAAAATTTTCTGCCAATTTGTTCTCGGAAAATCTAAGAAGAATTCCAAAAAATAGTAAAACGCTAATATTGAGTGTTACCTTGGGAAGTATATCGGACATTGTTTGAAACTTGAATCAATATCTTCTTAATTACCCATCCATAATCTCGCTGAACCATTGAATTTACACTAAGGATTGGTCGTATAAAGGCGGAAGATATGCAACCCGCAATACATCTACAATTTTGAAAACCTGATTACTGGCGTAATCTTGAACGAATTTCAAAAATATTTCAACACAACATTTCTAGACCTTATCTGAATCTGCCCACCAAATATCAACATTTTCTACCGATTGGTTCTCGAAAAAATTGAGAAAACGCCGAAAAACTATAGAAAAACTCAAATATTTAGCGTATCCCTAAAAAGTTTTTGAAATCCGTTCTTAGCGCGCGTCTAAACGTCCAACTGAACATGCCTGCCAAATTTGAACGCATTCGGTTCAGTGGATTTTTATTTCTGGTGATAAATGAATGAATCAGTCAGTCAGTGCCATTTCGCTTATATAGATATAGATGTGCTGCGAAAAAAGATAACCTAGTTTCAAACTTATTATTCATCAAAATTTGGTATAGCCTGAAGACGTTTTGGACGTTAGTCTGTGTTTTTAGCCAATAAGTTTATTATTTTTCGTAAATGGATAAATAAATGAATGGACAAATTTCCGTGATACAACTGATGAAACGGAAATGTCTATGGGTGCGGGAGTGTGAGTGGGAATACTGCTGTTCCAATTTTTATTGTACTATTTTCATGCGTTCAACTCTAGGGAAATCATTCAATGAGGAATATAATATGAAATAACGAGTCAAGTTTGTGAAAATCCGCACGAGTAACAGTATGGTTATTAAACAATATCAAGATTGATGATTACTGAAGAGGATCTTGAATTTATCAAGTGATATTCACCTTCTATTTCGGCTGAATGCAGAGCAAAGAGAATCCACTTTAACTGACACTATACGAATTTTTATAAGAATAATAATCATAATGATGAATATTATCGTTCAAAAAGTCACTAATAATGTGACAGCTAGTTGCGTTGATCCCCGTTGAAGGGTGCTTGAGGGTGAATTCGGTTATTCGCTGATCGCTGAGTGCGAGCGATATCATAATGAAGCATTGCATCAGCACATCAGCGACTGAAATAGTGATCCAGCACGGCCCAAATATGACAAGAGCACGATAGCTGAGAGCCAGTTAAAATACATCAAGTTGAAGCGATGCGATAGAGCCGCACCACACTGAACAGAATAGATGGCATATCATTACACTCACAGCCCATTCTGATGATCGGCTAAATTATGAAGCCAAACCGAGTAGGACATGACGTCAAATTACTGCACGAAATGCGAACCATCTAATAACAAAATATGTTTCTGTTTGTGGCCACACATGGATGGATTTGGAGAGTTCATTAGAATTAGAGATCTAATTATGCTGATAGGACACATGCATATCATTCCATTACATTGCTCAAAGAGAGTAGCAATCAAGTACCAATCAATCATCAAATGCAGGTTAGAGCCCGATCTGATAATAATCATAATGCCAGTTGAGAGTCGGATATGATATTCGATCATCTGAATACTGAATGGTGACAGTAGCAATAACGATATTTCAAACAAGCTCCGGATGAATTCGAAAGTTAATTAATATTATTCATTTTGGAATTTTTCCCTAAAAATTTAATGAAAAGTAAAAATATCAAAATATCTCTATGATTCATCGATATTTGATAGGAAAAGTACAGGCCAGCCTAGTTTTTCTATCTTAATACATAATCATGTTATGATAGGCCTATGTGTTATGTCAATACAAAAATTGAATAAATATTTTACAAGGTTATTCTGATTTACAATAATAATCTTCTTGATAACTGGATATAATGTTTTAAATTGTATATTTACAATGAAATTTGAACAAACATTTATGACCTAATTCCCTACAATACGAGATAAAGCGATATAATCATTAATGTTCAGTAAACAAAAGCCCTGCAGCTGACCGTTGTGTTGTTGTGATTATACATTATAATCGTTGACGTAACATGCAGTTTTACATGACAAATAGTCTGCGATTTCTCACTCGTCATAATTATTGAGCCACGCCTAGATTTTCCAGCATGAATAAATACATTCGGGGGAAGCTGTACTGAACATAAATCAGTAGCCACACACAGCAATATTATAAATCTGACAAAGTGGTAGAGGGCGATTCTTCATTGGCTGGAAAGCATAGGTTTATGTTAATCTGGAAGTGGTGTAGACTTGAGCATAACTCAAAAATAAATTATAGCAGAGCGCAATGGCCTGATCAGATTATGGCACTATGTGTGAAACCATGACCTATCTCTGTTTATATGGGGACATTACACAGGCACAAGATAATGGGATGGACTGGAATAGGGTTGTCACCAATTTTGGAACTTTATGTCAGTCAACATGCCCGATTGTGGACATACATCGTTTGCACGTACTGGTGACTAATCGTTTACCGCACAAAACTCGGTCGAAATGCTATCTAGATATACGGTATGCTAGTCATCCACTA
This sequence comes from Sogatella furcifera, assembly GCA_017141385.1. Lineage (NCBI taxonomy): Eukaryota > Metazoa > Arthropoda > Insecta > Hemiptera > Delphacidae > Sogatella > Sogatella furcifera. The sequence continues at coordinate 18,144,956 of CM029550.1, read as the reverse complement.
AGTCACTTTCCAACATCGACAGCAGTTGAGTCGCTGGTAATTGTCCCATTTGTCCGCCCTGACAAATAGATCATCAAACCATTTACAATTTAAGTTGTCATTCAAAAATAATACAGCGACATATCGTTTCCAATACAAGAAATGAGACCATTGATTATGGAATTTTGCCCGATGTCAGAAAAGTCTTTCAAATCAAGATAGGCTATCAGATAAATGTATTTTCGATAACTCAAGCTGCTATATTGTGAGAGAAGACTTCGTTCATCATGTTTATAAAATAATTTACAACTAGAATTATATACATATTATTTTTCATGTCACGTGATAGCACGTGATTAACCTATCACCAGTCTGCACTTGGGAAATTTAACACTATATTATCATAATTATACTGCACTTGAGAATAAAGCTACATCAGTCATTGAAATTGATGAAGAGATGAAACATTCTTAAAATGTAAAACATTTACATCCATGTATTGTGGATCAACCGTGATTTGTTACATATTTTTTATGCTAGTGAAAAACTCACTTTGAAAAAATGTATTCAATTCAATTAGAATTCTGTTGAAATGGATTGAGTCTCTCCAAAGTGGGAGACTTCTCTGGATAATCAATTTGTTTATGAAGAATGTCTGTGTATTTATTTGTACATGTGTAGAAGCATAATCTATTGTAATAGAATTGTAATATACATCGCTGGGAATATTTCATTATTCTATCTATTCTATTTTATTTTGTGACATTTTTAAACTCCATAATAACAATTTATCATGGAAGATATTATTTAATAATTATTCAGAGATTGTCTCACCCTAGAAGTGAACTCGTTTTAAACATGAACAACTTGCAATGTTATAGCTTATACAGTACTGGAATCAAAAACATACATATTAAAAGGGAATTCTATACAAATAGTGTTTAATTTCTACCTATGATATTTTGGAGAGAGAAAATCATTAAGGAGTTGATTTGAATTTGTAGTCAGAAACTATTGTAACATACATTGGACGTTGCAATTGAATCTGGTATGGAGTAAGCTATAACAGAAAAGGGTTAGCTTTCGCTAAATGTTTAGGTTGCCGTGATTGGCCTTTGAATAAGGAAAAAGCAAAAATACATCCATAAATTCCAGTAAGAGCCGTTATTTTCAACAATTAATCGGCTACTCCATTACTCTTGTTGAACAAATAACAGAATCCAATCTTGCTTCAACTCAGATAAACAAGAGATGTTTGTTTACTCTCACTCTGTTTATGTGCAAGAGGAGAAACAACGGTCAACTGCAGGAGATACTGCATATTGATGTTTCTACAAAATCAGATTCTATGAGATTTTCAATAGAGTTCAATTTCAGAAATCCAAAACACTGCTCTTTCGGCACATACGGGTTCACTTTGAATTCGTCAGTAAATTATTGAGGAGAGGAAGTAGAGATATAAAGCTGGCTCCAACGATACATTTAGAAGAATTTATCCGATGCTTGGGGAAACCTGACGTTGTGATGGATGCACAACATTAAAACTTGCGCCCAGTCATCACTGTTGAATGACTCTTCATTTGTTTTCCTTCCACTTCCCTCAAATTAAACAGCTTCAACAAAGCAGTACGCGGCCTTAGCTTTTTCTTGACTAAATCTCTTCTTCTCTTCTGCTTATTCGCGAAAATTAGAGTCATAAAAAGCTTTGCAATATATCTTTCTCCCCTGACTCGAGCGTCTATCTTCATCTCTAGCAGACTCACTGTATGTAGCTTTCCATCCCTTTCCACTACAGCCACCCCTAATCAGCAAACTTCTTATTATTATTCACCATATTTATCTTAGGCAGGTGACCTTTTGTAAGACCTTAGTCAGACTCATTCAGTTCTTCAGTTTCCACAAGAAAGTTCCAAGTAGTCCCTGGAATATCCTCCCATTGGCATGAGGATCTAGTTACGAAAGTTTCAACAAGTTAATTTTCAGGGGAAGTCAATGAAACGTGGTATGAAACGTTTTTAGGAAATTAAAGAGCCTTGGAAGTCAATCAAATTTTCCTTCTCGTCAATCTGGAATCATATCAACAATTCCAAAAAAAGTAAAACGAAACGATACACAGAAATATAGTTGAAGACTTTTTTAAAAGGATGAATTTTTACAGAGCTTGAGTGAGAAAAATAAACCAAATTACATCATTATAGCCATGAATTTACAGTATTACCAGGCTTTGTTGGAATTGTTAAATTTTACCCATTTTCTCAGTTGATTAAGCTTATAAAGCTGTTAAGATTGATATGAAAGTGAAACATATATATGTGAATTAGGAAAGATTTTAGTCCATCTACATGAATCTACAATTTCACCTACAAGCTATCAACTATTAGCACATTTTCCTATTAAATACTCATGCTAATATAGTGAATCTTTTGATCGATCCTTAATTATGAAGTCAACTAGTTATGACTATAATAGGTATGATAGTTCCAATTAATGAAAATCAAAGTACCCTTAAAAAGGGTACTTTGATTTGCATTAATTAAAAGTTTTGATAAATACAGTAGCCCTAGGAAAAATAAGTATTAGGTATGATAGCAATGATATCAAGGTGAATTGTGAAAAAATTATAATATTGAGAGAATATCCCCAATAACAATCACAATATCAATGAGAGAAGTAATATCCGAAGTAAAAATAAATGATATTCCAGAATACAGTATTACAATAATACAGAATATTACTAATTCTTGAATTCTCAATTTTCAGGAAAGCAAGATCACCACCTAAATTGATTGAAGCTGATTGAGACTTCATGCTCCAAGCTCGGGGGAGATTTTTCCAGATCAAAGTCACCACCTCGCCAAGTCCTGAGCCTGGAAGACGTACTACTGCAACGGAAAAGCCGACAATGGCAACGGGAAATGGAGTCTTTGGAAAGGGCGTAATTGACACCGGACCATACAGGGCTACAGGGCTCACACTATCACAAAAACGAATCCCATTTCGATCTGTCAACTCGAGAATCGGGTTCACTGCAGCCCTTCATTTGTGACTCCCACGTCAACCTTTTGGTCCTAACAGTCCTGCCATTATACTCTCACCTTACTGGTCTATGATAAATTTTTGTCAGTGACAGCGGAGTACTGCAGTAATATTAGAATAGCTTTTTGGAACCCGATAAGTTGTTATGTTTAATATTTAATTTGTTGAATGCGGAGTCAACTTCTAGTCAATTCATAAAATACTGAAAAACTGATTACTGATTGTGTGGATGGCAAATTCAATCGTTGAGTAGAGAAGCTTATGAATCAATATCTCTGAAAAAACTCCCCTGGAGTAAAGACAATTTAAAGGGATGTAATGCAATTAAAATACAAGACTTTTGCTTTTCCAGAGTTAATAGGTGATTCTTGAACAAGAATGAGTAACCGCAACTCATTTGTCTAGTATGTGCACTTTTAGGGAAGTATATTGGTTTATAACTCCAATCAAAGAATCTCATCACAAATACGATATGAAAGTAATAAAAATATCATAGAAATGAGGTAATGATTTCATATCATATCTAAGAAATCATAGATAATTATTATGTTTTATGAGGATAGATGCAATAATAGTCCTCCATTAAATTGGGAATTATGAAAAATTACTTACAAGGAAGACTTCTTATTGGAAGATGTTCGTTTTCTTACTCACCTGCAATCAAAAAGACAATATTTTAAGTTTAGTATTTTACTCGCGCTTCTCGGCTCGGCAGGGGGTTAACACCCCCTGCACCCCCGTTGGACAAGTCCGTGAAAAAAGGCTGGAAGGTAGGATGTGTTATAATTTTTTCATAGTCGAATGCTGGTTATATATAAACCATAATATGTAACCAGATGTAAGGCTCCATGAAGAAAGTAAATGCAACACCAACCATGCTAATTTCGAATAATAGCGCCAAATTAGGATTCATGATACAATAAATTAATTAGCAGTCGAACATCTCATGTTGTGAGAAATCATCCACAAATGGATAATTTTCTGTGAAAGTAATTACATTATTGTAAAAACTTGCCGGCCGGGTTGGCCGAGTGGTCTGGGGCGTTACAACCTTCAGTCCGCTAGCGCTACCCGGTCGTGGGTTCGAATCCCACCAGAGGCATGGTCGTTTATGCACCTCATAAATCACCCTCGCACACTCCATTACCCATGCACAAGTGAATTTAAATACTTATATGGGCATCATCCACAGCAAAAAAAAAAAAAAAAACTGTAGAGTAGTTGACTCATTCTGCCTTATTAATTTCGACGGTCTGGAGCCAAAAACCAAATTGGACTTTGTAACTCCATATAAATATTCCATTCACGCTAACTGTCAAATTGAGATTAAAATTTTCTATATTGGACAAATATTTCCTTGTCCAAAAGATTTTTTTCGTATTATTATGCACTTAGATATTCAATCATGGAAGAAGAAGCATGAAAAATTACTCTATTTGGAGCTGCATCCTCATCATGGATTGAAAACCCCATGGATTGAACCTCCTTGGAAAACCCTCTTCAATATTCGGATAAAGAGCAGCAAAGTTAATACAACAGCTGTAAATATGATTTTTAGTTAATGGGAAAATATTGTTTATTTTAATTCAGCTTTATAGTTGTTGCAATTATATTGAACAGATTTATTAAATGAGAGTAAATTTAAATGTAAAATTTTGACTGAACAATGATTTGTACTCTGCGAATAATTAAATGGAAATGGAACTAATAATGGGGAGCAATAATTGATATTGCTTTGGGAAAATGTACAGACAAGCAAGATAAACATACTGTAGTTAGACTTCTCAGGATATCTCTTGGTAGCTGGAGCTGATACTATAAGATGTGTTTGATTAAGAATAATTCAAATATCATGTTCCAATAACGGAGATGAGTAGATAATCAGTTCAATAATATTACTGAATAATTATCAAATTCAGTTATTAATGTTTTTAAATATGATGTGATTCTACTGAACTGGAAAACCATTTACCATTATGATCATAATGATATAAAGTAGAATGAGTAAGAAGAAAATAATTGCTGTGAAAACTGCAGTGTAGTTGGGACTCATGCAGCCTCATCAATTTTGACATTTGGGAAATGATAGATTTGGAAATGCTGAATTGGCTATAATATATGTGAAATTCACTACATCAATCTGATAATGCCTGGTGACAACAGGAATCCACTATGTTGTTTTGGTTCTATTCTGAATCTATTATTTGTATCGACAAGGCATTGGATATCTGATATAGCAAGTTCCAGAAATCCAATCTGTTGAAATATGACATATGTATATCCAGTAGCGGTTCTAGATCCAAAACAGTGGAGGGGCAAGAACCAGAATCAGATCCAGGGGTGATTTTTTTAGTTGGCTGGTAATTTGGGGAGGGGGTGGGTTGGAGTTTATGAAATAGTCTGCGGGGCTCCCTCATCCCTTCTACAGTTTGCAGGCGTCATTCCTTGGGAAAAATATATCAGTGTATTCAAATTTGTTTTTAAATTTAATAATCTTGATGTCCAAGGATGTCTAATTTCAGAATTTATCAGGGGAAAACAAAAATTATGGCATTCACTGGTAAATACCCCACAAGATCAAAATAGTTATTGACAATACAGTATTGAAGCAAGTGTCACAATACTGCTACCTTGGATGTGATATTAGTTTCAAAGACGAATTGGATATTGCAATGAGAATAGGGAAATTTCAATCGATATGTACAAACACCAGCAGAACCCTCAACAAGAAAGCGAGGGAGGAGACAATAATAATTACCACAAACTAATGGCTGCCCCAGTTCTTCTATATGGTAGTGAATCATGAGTCACAACAAAACCTCTGGAGAGCAGAGTCCAGGCATCAGAAATGAGATCCCTTTGCAGGACAAAAGGCTACTATCGCCGGGACCACATGAGAAATAAGGATATTGAAAACGATCTAGGTGCCTTCAACATGGATGAAAAGGTTATTTCCTATCGCAACCAATGGAGAGAGCATGTCAAACTAATATCAGCAGAAATGATTCCTTTGAAGATTCTGAACTATCACCCGGCAGGAAAAAAAGGTATAGGTAGACATCGATAGAGATGGCAATAAAATATAAAAAAATGTAATAGGCGACTCTCGATAATACGAATTTGGAGGGACCAGAGAAAAAGTTCGAATTATCGAGAGTTCCAAAAGTTGGATGGAAGAGGAAAAATAACTCTACAAATAGCAAAATTGCTACTGTATATTGCTATAGAAAGTAAAATTGCTTGATATTGTAGTTTATTGAATGATGAAATTTTCAAATGCAGATCTGTAAAACCAAAAAAATAAGAATTCTAAAGAATTGAGAAATTTAATTAAAGAGCTAGGAATAAAGGAATTAGAAGTTGATAAATTAATTCAAAAAATACAACTACAGTGTTGTGCAATCGATCAAAAGGACATTATATTTTTTTCATGGAAAAGTCGGTAATTTTTAAGGAAAAACAATATTATAATGCATTTAGTCAAAACAAGATTATTATTTTTTCATGAAAAAGTCTATAATCTTTTTCTACTTAACTGAATTTTATTCAGGTTTGATCATGTTCATATTCAATAGAAGTTCGTATTATTGAGAGTTTTTGTAAAGAGATTCGAATTATCGCGTGTTGCAGTCGGATCAGGCTCTGTATTTTATTTAGTATTATTGAGAGAACCTGAATGCATAAATTTTGTTAGAATTATCAAGAGTTTTTCAACGGACCAGGAATTTATTTCATATTATCAAGAGTTTCGTATTATCGAATGTTCGACTGGCTATATAGTGCTGGATAACCTAATCAGAAAATAGTAAATAATAATATCGCATACAGCGTAGGCCTATTCTCAAATGAGTGGATTCCTGATATTGCCAGTTCTACATATAAGCAATTCTTCTAAGCTAAATAAGTTCAGTTTAGCCAATTCGAATGACCCTATTATTAGAAAATGTGTAAATCATGCTATCATGAGAGTAGATGGAAGAGAAACATTTTGCAATACATTTCAAATGTATTCACCACTCTATTTCCCGGGTTTTCAATCTTCTTTGCATTCAAAGAATGTTTGAATACTTTAAAAAATGCTGAGAAGCTATCACATTTATTTTGATCAAGAAGGTTGAAAATAAATGGTTAGAAAACAAACAGCTGAAAATAGAGTTTTCAGTTCCATTAGATAAAATATTCTTCATTATATTGGTTTGTTTATTTTCTCAAATTATCAAATACTCGGAATGGACACATATCTTTTCAATAAACATAATAACATGAGATATTCGAAAAATAGAATCATAAATTGTGGGAAATAATTTGATAGAGCTGTGGAAATGAATGTGCTGTCAGTCTAGTTGGATGCTTTTGAAAATCAGACAGATTTACTAGGCAGCTGAAACTATGATTGAAAAATATTTCAAATTATGTTAGTTGAAGGCAATTTATAAATTAAGATGAAGTATTGAAATATTAATAATCGCTTTGATAATTATTGCAAATTTTAAATCAAAATTTAATTTACTGGACTAGACAAAAAACTTCTGTTTTAATCATAATAAAAATGAATTAGAAAAAAATAATTGCTGTCAAATGTATAGTGTAGTCGTGACCCATTCTGCCTTATCAATATTTTTCCATCCATTCAGGCGGAAAATGACTGATATGGATAGACTTTTTGAACGATATTTCTAGGGGTAGTTTTGAGAGAAGGATTTTTTAAAAATTAGTAGGTTCACTCTGCTTTTCTCTTCCATGCTGTTTATGATCAATAATGGTCAGCAATCTTTTCTTGTTCACTCATATACCGATTTTAGCATGTGAAATTTTTTCTAGAAATTCTAAATTCAGATTCAATTGAAATGTACTGCTTTTTGATACTGTTAATCGGTCCATAGGCTGTGAGGGGTGCTTCTAAAAGACGATGTCCTATGGAGTTTTTTGTTCACTTTTTCATGCCCTACAAGGTTGTAGCAAGTATTCACGTGGAACAATCAAATTCAGCTTCTCAATAAACATATCCAATTTTCCATTTAGATTGAAATTTGAATAACTTTTGAAAGGGAGGTTTTAGAAGAAAATTTCTCATGTGAGAATAGTTTACTTTTCAACGCTCTTCAGGACTATGATAATATTTCACGAGAAAACATAAATTTTAATTTTTTTGATAATTTCTAGCCCTTATAAAATTACCCTAGTCAACAATTTCATACGGTTTTTTGGTGTTTTTGCTTATGCCCCTCAGTTAACTTTAAGCTCCAGTCATCATAACCGGAGAAATCTTTCAAACAGAGGTATCGGTTTTGAGGGGTTGATGAAATGACTTTTAGAAATAACTGTAGCTTGAGAAGGGGTGAATGTACAATAAGAGTTCAAATACAAGATTTACTAAATCTAAGATGATCTTCTAATTGAGTTCAACAGAAGTCAAGATTCACTCAACAATAAAATGTTAGGTTTTTTAATCATCCCCTGTACACTACAACTATTGAGTTTTTCAAGATTTCCACACCAATTCTTCATCAGTTCCACTTTACCTTCCACCTTCAATATGCAAAACATTGAACCTAACATAAACAAAAAAGTTGAAAATTCAAATCTCGACCATTTTGAGGTGATTTTCAGTGAGAAACTGTTTTTCGCCCTTAACTTCTGATAGACAAATCTCGTGAAATTCATTCAAACGGTGGTCAATACAGTTTTTCACGCTCTATTTGATGCAGTAGAGCATTTTCTAAAAAATCTAGTATTTCAATTTTCGCGTTTTTTCTCTATTTTCCCCCAGACTTTAGTTATAATTCCTAAGAAAATGTTAATAGCTGATCCTAACCAGAATTTCTTCCTCTTTCACGTGATAATTGATAAATTTGAAATTTTCCATAATAACGATAAATACAGGATATTACACAAAAACACCCTGTTTTTCAACCTTAACTCTGTTAGGGATAAAGTAAAAAAAGTTTTTCTACTCATCAATTTTCTCATTTTTAGACGCTCTAAACGATGAAAAGAAGAAATTTCAAAAAATCTCAACAATGAAAAAGTTGAAAATCTTCACCCTTATCAATCAAAGCCAACAAACATCCTACGGAGATTCAATGCATGTAATCGTCATCATCATCATCTTACCTTCAAATCGAGTGATTTAGACTGGAAGATTTTCCCATAGGAGAGATTTTAGAATATCGAAATTTTTCCGTTAGTTTCCATCCCCTCATTCCTCAACCATCAACCCTACAAGAATTTTTAAAAAACCAAAAAAATTAGCTCAAAAAGCGCTACAAAACGGTAAAAAGATATTTTAAAATATTACATTAAACAAGATTCTCACTTTTTTCACACCCACCCTGCACCCTCTCAAAATGTCCGTGAAACAAAAATCACTCAGCCAAACTGTAGAGAATTGCTTCTACTTTCAATTAAAGCAATAAAAAACTTGAAAAATTTCATAAAAAACGAGGGTAGTTTTTCGCGGTTTGAAAAAAATAGGGGTAACTTTTCGAAAATGTCGAGGTTTTCCCTATGGTTTCAGCCCAAGCCGAATCCATCCCAACTCCCCGCAAGAATCCACCAAAACTGCATCATAAAAATATTTAATGTCAATGATACGTGATCCTGCAGTTATAGAGTATGTTAATGAAATAAGATGACATCTACAAATTTGAGGTGCAACATACATAACATATTGTTATGGAATTCAACAGTGTCTGATGGCCTTGAGATAGTAGGACAACAAGGATGGACAAGGCGGGGATGGGGAGGCTTTGTGTCAACAAACAAGCACATTGTTGTGTAAACAAAAAAAACTCATCAAGAACCTTCTCAAAGTGATAATACCAGAACCTTCTAGCATTCTCTTGTTTATTCTCAGAAGCCTATATATTCGGAATGTTTGGGTTTACAAGTCAGTCTGACTTGAGCAGTGAATCTAATTGTGTCAGCTATACCGTGTGACAGACCAGCCGTTGTATAGACACTCTATAGTTATATTCATATTTCTTCTTAGTGTAGCTTAAAGACTGTTCTCATTTCTTATTCAGTGCAGTGTTAATTTTTAGTGAAATTTGTATTGTGAAACGTGATAAACTCTTGTGCTATCTTCTGATCTGTTATAGTTTATCTTTTTTCAGAGTGTTATAGCAGTGTAATTAATAAAGTTAATCAGTATAAATTGCCTCAAGTCTTTTATTATAGTGGAAACCTGTAACAATATTGAATTGAACACAGTGAAGTATGGTTAGAAATTATCATGAAAGACATTAATCATCTATTGGATGAACCTCTAATAATATTCAATCCAACTAGTATCAATCTATAACCAAAATTAATTGAGTGAACTAAGCACAACTAGTGGAACTCTACTGTACTTTATGTTGAGATAATGAAATAATTTTTCTAATCAGGGATTATTGGAATCAATACATTTTCTTACAAGTGAAACTAGTAATTCAAGATGAAAAATTGTATGAATATTTAAATTTTAGAGCTTCAACGTTGTTTATTCTGTATATTTACATGTATAATGAGAGCTGGACAATTTTATTTCAAAGCTCTTTCAATCACAGTAACAACAATTCATCAAGTCATTCAAAATTGATGATTCAACAAAGAGAAAAAAAGATGAAGCACCTTAAGTAGAGTTTTATGATTTCTACTATACTGTAACCTTAATCCAAAACTTTTTTTTCAATTACACAACACACTCCTAGATTGAATTGAACCTAGTCTCGCTAATACCCTCCTCATGTTGATTGTCTGTGTGTAGACTTATGACAAGAAGATCTTATGTACATACGTATTGTACGTGTGTCGCTGGTGGATGGGAGGAGGAAACTTAATCCAGCCACGACAATATGGCTGCCTAGTGTGTATACTGTACATGTGTGTGAGTGTGAGTGAGCTCTACAGACGTCGGCGTCAACATTGTAGTGCAACAACAGTCCTTTGGACCGTCACAACATCGGGAGACAAGACAACATCAGGGCTGAAGCACCCATACACACACACACACACACACACATATATATGCAGTGAACCTTGCGTAAGCCCTCTTCACAAGGGCATGCGCGTGCGTCTGATTCCGTTGTTGTCGGACTACGACAATATGTCAAGCGCAAAGCGCGTTGCCAAATTAAACACCATGCATTATTATGTCACAACATACCACCCACACTTCCCTACCATCTCTTGTATTACAAATTATATTATTGATGCGAGGGTGTGTGATTCCCGTCGCGGAAACCCACCCAGCAACAGAACTCAACAGATTGGGGCAAGACAAGAGTTGCAAGTGCTTCACATTGTCATCAGCAGATATCACTGAGAGGCAATGACATTAACAAAATTTTCTGTATTGAATGTTTATTGATGAGTCTATACAATCTATTCTAACCATCTAAACCAACTATGTGAAATCATCTGAAGAAAATCATATTGCCATCAAAGTAATTTTGGACTACCCAAGACAATATTGAGAAAGAATTAAAGCTCTTACATTTGCAACTAATTTCAATTTAAATATACTCTCAATGTTTCACAAGTGTTATTGAATCAAGAAAATCCATACTCCAATCCATAGAATGAGAAAAAGTAGGCTACTATGTATGAGAAAACCTACAGCTATCTTGCTTTGATAAGTAGGAATTGGAGATTGTACTCCAATTGCTTTTATTTGGTGATAGCATGAATAGAATGCATAATATCTAGCCCACATCGAAGACCAATTAGAATGGGGAAGGCAGAACGAGAGCTTAGAGCTTGTCTTCAGGCATGGGCTCAAACTGTATCTGGTTTATGATTGGTCCGTCGGTTTCATGATCTACTTCCCTCTACTTTCATATTTTTCAGTAGCCTTCTTTCCTTTTTATCATGTTATTTTAATTTCTTCTCCTTTTCTCGATTTTCTCCTCTTCTAGGCTACTCTTATTATGTTCTTTAATTTTTGTATTTATTTTTATATAGTTCTGAACTTTATGTTCTTCTTTGCCAAACTAATCTGTTGTTACCAATAATGACTCATGATAATGCATTAATTGGTAGTGTTGAATACTGAATTAACCTGTTGGGTATGTGGTTCTCCGTCTTGAGTTTTCCACATTTTTGTCAATATCAGTTATATTAGGCCTAATCAACGTGAATACCTTCAATTTATTTTACAAAGAAAGTCGTGATAAAAATAAATGATAACATTCATCATCATAATTTTTCGAAATATCTTCGATACTGAATCCATTAAGCACTGTATCTATTAACGTTTGTGGTGTATTGATTGTGCATGATATTGGAAGTATAGATTATCCAGTGATTGTACATAGAATGGATAGATAAATAAATAAATGTTTAAAAATAACTCATTGTTGATCCAAAAACGAAATTATTTTAATTTGTGCTGTTGAGTAGTATGTCATTTTTTTCTATCCTATTAATTCTACGCTGTACATGGCACTGGCGGCTCGTGCCCACGAAACAGGTGGAGTGTTGTACAGTAAAAGATAAGGTCACTTCACCTGTTTCGTGGGCACGAGCCGCCAGTGGTACATGGTAGGAAGAATGTACAGTATCTTTTCAAGAAGTATAGCTGACACCAAAACGTTAGGTGTTGTCGTCTGCTCATTTTGCGCTCCAAAAGCGTACATTTTTTCAAATGGAGTTTTAATTTATCTACACGTGAAAGATGTTTTCTTTCAATTGAAAAATACATCAGATGTTTTACATGAACTATTAGTAGGTAACATCACGTACAACAGACAGACGAAACCGCCAAACTTTTTGGCGTCAGATATATCTTGTGAACCAGGAGTTCAATTGTACAAGGGGTTCAATTTCAGCAAACTGAAACACAATACGATGTGAATAGCAGTTGATACGGTATTAAATTGAGTCATTTGCCTTCCAGGACCGATTGCACGTAACTAAGCCGCTACTTCGTCTTCGTTAACTTGTATCTTGTGTCTTCTGAAGAGAAATGTAAATTGTGGAGAAAAAATTTGCTCGCTTCATTGTTCTTGATGATGAAGAGAGAGGGTGTGTCAGAGAAAGAAGTCGCTTGGGAGGACTGCTCGAAGCTCGTAAGTAGATTTTGAATCTCAAAAGCGAGCCCTCTAATTGGTTTTAAAGTTTTCCCTTCTGCAAATATAAAGCGAGTGCCGACGAATATTTATACTGTACTTGTTCTACGAAGCTACCCCCCCCCAACATCCTTCTCCAACTTTCTCCTTATGAACGCTGCTGTCGACTGGTTTTATTCTTATTCCTTTTCTTATATTTCTTCTTCATTTCTACCTCGTCTTATTTTTCTACTTATTCCACTTTCCACCTAATCGCGTACAGTACCTCTCAAGATACTAAAACAAGAAAAAATTACTTCGCTCATGAAGTTTTTCTGGTCTCCAAC